>BLSH010397342.1:389827-406781 GCA_018402905.1 Glandirana rugosa | reverse complement strand
AGAAGTGTGAATAAAAGATGTGCAATGATTGACGGTTTGATTTAAAGTGACACACAGACTTGAAATAATTGTGCAGAAGAGATGTGCACTGATTCCCGGTTTCATTTAAAGTGATACACACATTTTGCAGAACAGTGATATGGGTACTCCCGACTTATTTATACTTTTTTGACACAGTTTGAAGATGATTTTAGAACAGTTCTATGGCCTCTAATGTTAATTAATACTTTTCAGACCCATTTTGAAGATGATCTCCATTTTTGCATTTTTTATGTTTTTATTTTTTTTAAATATTTAAAGTTATTTCCCTGTCCCCATTTCTTTGTAGGTCACTTGTCCCACCCTTACCCACATTTCCTTCCTTTTGCAGACCTCTAGGACCTTCCAGGACTATTTTACAACATTTTTTGTACCTAAAAGTCCGGGTCTCCATTGATTTCAATGGGGTTCGGTGTCCGGGACAAAGTTCGGGTTCTGTCCGGACCCGAACCCGGACTTTGTCCCGAAGTTCAGCCGAACCAGCAGAACCCGGACTTCTAGAAGTTCGCTCAACTCTAGTCCTGATGGATTCACAGGAGACTACTATAAAACTTTTCATCACACCCTGACACCACATTTGACAGACGTTTATAACTCTGTGGTTGCCTCCTCTTCGTTTCCCTCTGAAATGTTGAAAGCAATGATAGTTGCTCTCCTGAAGCCGGGGAAGGATCCAGTTACACCGCAAAATTTTCGACCTATCTCTTTGCTGAACATCGATCTAAAGATCTATGCAAAGATACTTGCCGTACGATTATTAGATATACTTCCATCACTAGTCCATATGGACCAATCGGGCTTTACAAAGGGTCGACAGACTGCCGACGCCACGAGGCGCCTGTTAAATGTCATCCACCTGGCACATAAAACAAAAACGCTTCTCTGATCCTTACTTTGGATGCAGAGAAGGCGTTTGACAGAATACATTGGGAATTTCTAGCCCAGGTGCTGGGTAAGTTTGGCTTCACAGGCCCGATCTTCTCGGCAATAATGGCACTATACTCCAAGCCATTAGCCCAAGTATTCGTGGCCGGAACTTTGTCAACCCCTTTTGGGATCTTTAATGGGACACGCCAGGGATGCCCGTTATCCCCCTTAATCTGTAACCTTTTGATGGAGCCCCTGGCCACCTGCATTAGATCACACTCTAAAATATCAGGACTGATGGTGAATGGGAAGGCCCATGACATCAGCTTATTCGCTGACAACATTATATTGATACTTACAAAGGTGGTGACATCGCTGTCTTCGGTGACTGAGTTACTAAAAGAATTTCATGATATTTCCTATGAATCTAAGTCTTTTATACTGAACCTAGGGGTGCCGGGTGAAACTAGGCAGGATTTAGCGAGTAGATACCTCTTTAAATGGGAAGACGTAGGGATCAAATATTTAGGTATCACCCTAATGCCCAACTTAAGGGACCTTGCCATGTCAAATTATACCCCTGCCTTGCTCTATCTTAAGACCAAACTAGATTCCATAGGGAAACTTGAACTCTCCTGGTCAGGCCGCCTGGCGGCCTTAAAAATGCAAGTTCTTTACCAAATACTTTATCTGTTTAGAACCTTGCCTATCCCACTTAATAACCAATACTTTAACAAACTTCAGACAATAGTCAACAAATTTTTATGGAAAGGGAAAAGAGCCTGTTGCGCCTTTAATAAACTTATTAAACATAGGTTAGCAGGGGGAGTAGGGCATGTCCATCTACAGGACTATTATTTCGCATCAATCTTGGCGCAAGCAAAACATTGGTTATCATCAGACACATCTACTTTATGGGTGGAGTTAGAACAATCTCAATTATCATGTGGGTCGCTATCAGGCCTCCTACTCACTTCACCTTCAAACCTGGATTTAGACACCAACTTTTCCCCAACAATTTTAGCAACCCTCCGGGTGTGGATCCACCTCCAAAAACTTCCAAGCCGGAGCGACAAGTGGACGCCACTTCAGCTACCCATCTCAGCTCTCTCTCACTTAATACCAGATTTAGACCCCAAGTGTTGGTTGAGACAGGGCATCACTTTGAAGACATAATGAACGACGCACTTGAACCGTTCACCAGTCTAAAACAGCAATTCCAACTCCCTGATTCAGAAGGATTTAGATACAACCAAATAGCGCATTTACTTCGAAAAATACCCAATTACATCCTCACCTTCCCAAAAAGCTAACTACCTATTATCAACAACCCTCTCATATCAAAGGGGGATATCATTCATATACCTATCTCTACAAGGGAAAGACACCTGCCAGGAAACAGCCAACATGCTTGCATGGGAACAAGAAATAGGGAAGTATTCACCCTGGACCACTGGGAGAAAACTTTAAAAATGGTTTATGCATCTACTAAATGTGTTGATTTATGGGAACTTTATCAAAAGATCCTATTATGCTGGTACCTGACCCCTCACAGACTGGCAAAGTTTTCTCCTACCTACCCTGCATCTTGCTGGAGAGGTTGCGGATTGTCAGGCACGTTAATACACATAATCTGGTCCTGCCCGAAATTACTCCTACTCTGGAGTTATATAAATAAACTTATAGGGGACATCAGGGGCTCTAACAAATCAGTATCACCAGCTATGGCAATTCTATCCCTAGATCTGCCAGATTTTAACCCATCATTCAGAAACACGGTCTCTCATATATTATTAGCAACTAGGTTGGTTATATTGAGATATTGGAAGCAAGATAGAATCCCAGGGGTATTAGAAATTATTCAAACAATACATGTGCATGGATCGTATGAAATAATGCATGCCTCTTCACTTGGCAATTACGAATCAAGCTTTAATAACTGGAAGCCTTGGCTCGAATGGTATCACAAGCAAAATTTAGTATGACATCTAAGTCATAGATGGCTGGGCTCGAGGCACAGTATTGTACCCACTTGGGGTGCCTGGGCCTGGGGACTAGCTTGTGGGGCATGGCGGGTGCTAGCCACACCGCCATACAAACTATTATTATTCTGAAATAGAATATTAACCAACTCTTGAATTAATGATCTCTGACTTGACTGCAAATTGTTTACTTTATGTTTTCTTTGTGTTACTTATATGTTATCTTTTTACCTTCTCATCTTTGCTCTGTGTCCTATGGGGGACTACACTGTATGGATGTTATCTTTATAAAGCCCTAATTAAAACTATTAAAAAAAAAAAGGGGATAGATTTTGGCATTTTTATTATATTTTTTTTTACTAGTAATGGCAGCGATAAGCGTTTTTTAGCCGGACATTGTGGCGGACAGATCAGATACTTTTGACACTTTCTTGGGACCATTAAAATTCATACAGCGATCAGTGCTATAAAAATGCACTGATTACTGTATAAATGTCACTGACAGGGAAGGGGTTAACACTAGGGGCGATCAAGGGATTAAATGTGTTCCCTGGGAGGTGTTTCTACCTGTGGGGGGAGTGTACTGTCTGGAGGAGGGGAGAGATCGCTGCTCCTAATCACTGTGTTTTTAATTTAATTTCTTTATAAATTTAGGCCAATATTTATTCTGCTACATGTTTTTGTTGACAAAAATTCCCGGAAGCGTAAATGGATTGGTTTACGTGAATATTATAGCGTCTACAAACTATGGGATATATTTATGGAATCAGTGACTTATAGCTGGATTGAGATATTGCAGTGGACATTCAGACACTAACTGACACTTATGACACTTTGCGGGAACCAATGACACTAATACAGTAATCAATGCTAAAAATATGCACTGTCACTGTATTAATGCCACTGGCTGGGAAAGGGTTAAACATCTAGCGCAATCAAAGGGTTAAATGTGTGCTTAACCAGTGTTTTTGTGTACTATGTTAGGCGCTTTTACTAAGGCAAGAGATGGATTTTGTTCCTTGCTTTGCAGGAACACAAACCCCCCCCCCCCATCAGAACTAAGATCTGCCTTGTTTACATAGGCAGATCTCATTTCTGTGTGTATTACAGATGATCGGCGGGTGCTGGTGGACATCCAGTGCCCGGCACCCGCAGATCGGCTTATGATGTGAATAATCATGACAGAAGTTGCCCACCGGCAGTGTGCCCCTTGCAGGCAGAAGTGCAGAATCGTGTATATTTATGTGGGCAGATGGTAAGTGGTTACTAATAAAAAAATTTAATTGATCTCACATATAAGTGGCTTAATCAGTGCATATCCCCAAGAATAACCCATTCTGATGAATGCTAGGACTCACGAGCAGTAGAAAGGCCTCTCACTTTAAGGCAGCAATAGGAGAGGAGACCATGAGAATGAAAATTCTGGGATGGATGATGGAGAAGTCATGGGAGAGAAACTGCAGATGTGTCCCAAGCTGAAACTAAAGGGGTACCAAATCTGTGTGTGTGGTGGTACAGTACCTCCACTGAGCTTACATGTTTTGGGGCCTGTGCTCTTTCATTAGAGTAGAGGTGAGATGTCTTGTGAGCTTAAAAAGGCTCATGTAACTTTAAAATGGCACTCTAGTGTGCTCCATGGCGTAAGGGGACTGGGGCAGGAAATCCTCAAAGTGAGGCAAGTTCTGGAATGGCTGCTGAGCTGTCATGGAGTCAGATGTAAACAAAGAGCTTTCCAATGTTCAGGGGAAAATTGTCCCGAAACATGTAAGCTCAATGGAGGTACTGTATCACCCCCCACATAGATTTGGTCCCCATTTAGCTCTAGCTTGGGAAACGTCTGTAGTGTCCCTCCCATGGTTTCTCCAGCATCCACCCCAGCATTTTTATTCTGAAGGTTCCATCTCCTATTGCCGACTTCCAGTGAGAAAACTTTCCACGTCTATTGGCTAGTCCTGGTGTTCATTGGTATGGGCTATAGTTGGGAAAATGCACTAGTCAAGTCACTTCTGTGTAGGTGCAATTTTAATTTTTTGTTTTTTGTTTTACCTGCATGGTTTAGTGTGCTCTGTTTCTGTGTTTACATGTATATTTGGCCTGTGTATATATACCAGACCCGGACTGGCCATAAGGGCACACCGGGCACTTACCCGGTGGGCCGCGGCCTCCAGGCTGCATTTGGGGCTGAAAGCAGCTGTGGCAGCTGGACTCTCCCTGGTGCTCGTGGCCACCTATCTGGGCTCTCCCTGGAGAATACCACCAAAGAAAAGCTCTATACTGTATGTTGGAATACATCAATTATATTTGGGTACAGTGTTGCACGACTGCACAATTGTCAGTTAAAGTAACGCAGTACCGTATAGAAAAAAATGGTCTGTTGTTTTTACCAGCACTGCCCACTGCACTCTGTTTTTGTTTCTAGACTTTAAAGCGGTAGTAAACCCATCCATTTAACAGTTTAAAAACCAGTTACATTTCCGGCACGTGCCAGAAATTTAACACTCCCATTGGTTGTGCTCTAAACCAAACTGTCAAACCATCCAATGGCTGGTGTCATAGCTGATCACATGTGCAGCATCATGGCAGTTGTAGATTAAACAGAGGCCAAGATGGCAGCTTCCTTGGCTGAAAATGATAGGGGGGTTTACTACCACTTTAAGTAAAGGATTTGGATTAATACATTGAAACACCTGCAAGTAATCCTGTTGGCCACCCCCTAAAAAATTGGTGCGATCACAAAGCAAAGATGGTAGCTGATAATAAAAATGTAAAATCATGTTTTTATACAGGAAAAAAATATCTACTGCATAACACCCCTAATAAAACTGTGATTAAGAAGAAACAAATACAGTAAGGTTGATTGATATGGCAATACCAACAGTGACAGCTGAAGATAAACATTTGGAAAAAGTAAAGGTAAAGAAAAACAAGGGCCAGAAGATCAAGATACAGTATTTCTGACAAAGAAAAATAGTAGTAGTATAAGTTGTAGTTAGACCCTTGGTGCAGTCCTCAATGACCTGGAACATCATTTGAGCATTGACAACTTATATCATTGAGCTGAAGAAGACCATATTATTACCAGAACCCGTCCAGATATTTCAAAGATTATTGTGAAGGATTCAATATGTGTAGAAAAAGTCTGTGCTTTCCAATAGGTCCCTCCATTTTGCCATATAAATGTAGCAGCCAGGAGCTTCCTCAAACTGCAGCCATGCTGCACTCTCTTTTTTTGCCCCCTACTCAAAGTCAGTGTCATGTGGCCTAGCAGAACTTAAAATTTGAGGCCTCAGCAGATCGGATCTCTCCATAGCTCCCTTCATAATCACAAAAGAGAAGGCAATGCATGCTCTTTGCTTACCTCCTTCCAAGCAGCTACTGGATGCCAATTCTTTATGAGATCATATGCTCAACCCACCCTTTTATTGTACCCAAACGGGCTTCCCCTGTTCACCTGTTGGCAGATGCAGTCTATTTTCTCCACATCAGGTGGCGCTAAGTGCAACGGCGCTGTTGTTGGAGAGGAAGTCGGGAGGAACAAGATTCCTCTATGGTTTCCTGGGTCACTGGGGGATCTATCCTATTGGATGCTGTCACCCCATGTGATTGAAGCAGTCGTCTTGGGTTAGGCAGAGCCTATTTAAGGCACTGGCTCACAGGCTTGGTGCACATTTTGCGAGTGGACAGGTTAGGGGCAGGTACCCTGCCTGTTAGGGACAGTGTTAGCATATGGGAAAGGTTCTTGACAAGGAGGTAGGGACTCTGCTTCTCTGGACACCTTCCCGATTGGGTGCTTGATGGCCAGGCCACATTCTGCACCTCTCAACAGATGCTGTCATTTTGGCTGGAATCTTCTTTTCTCACGCCACTGGACCTTCCCACCAGGTTTGTTGTGAACTGTTACTGCATTACTTCAATATAAGTTTCCCTTGCAATTGCCTGTGTGAGTTATTTTTTCTGCACCATGCTGCACCCCACCTACACACCTCTACCTGTGTTTTGTTTCAGGTGCTGACTTATACAAAGGTTCTTAAAAATGTTTCCACACTTTTTTTTATAAGATTCGCAGCCATCTTCACCACAGCATGGCAACTCTTATACTAAACTGCAAGGTCAGCCAACTTGGCAGACAGACTAGTCACATGACACTCTCAGACACGACCAATTACTACTACTCCTCCCTCACCGTTTCCAACGAAAACATAAAAGCTCAGAACATTTTGTAGACCCCTCATACATTAACATAACTTCTTAGACCCCTGTCCAG
The DNA here is from genome assembly GCA_018402905.1 of Glandirana rugosa. Taxonomy (NCBI): domain Eukaryota; kingdom Metazoa; phylum Chordata; class Amphibia; order Anura; family Ranidae; genus Glandirana; species Glandirana rugosa. The sequence continues at coordinate 399,629 of BLSH010397342.1, read as the reverse complement.
AGAGTATGGTCATCTGCTGCCTTGGCACCATCCTCAGGCAACTTAATTCTTAAAGCTGAAATCTGGGTGCGTAAAAATAAAAAAAAACATTAGTACACCCCCTACACTAAACACTAAACAATTATTACATTTGTGAAATTCCTTACCTTTGAAGAGATATGTCCAATTTAATTTACAGGAAGTGGTTTCTCTGATTCAAAAGATGCAGCGTGTATTCTGCCAGGCAAGCTCTGTTAGAACAGTGATTGCATCATATCCTCTTCTCTCTGTTTAAACTGTTCTCAAATTACATTTCCCATCAGGCTTTGCACATGTCAAGGAATGTGGGAGGTACACTAGTCCTGCAAATGTAAATGTAAACAAGCCCACTTCAACATGAATCATGCCCCTCGTTCTGCAGCCAGGCCCATTACTCAGTAACACACAACATATCTGTTCTCTCCCCTCCAGCCACAAGGAGATAAACATATTGTCCTTACATGCTTTATGTAATCATTACTGAACTGTAGACACATCCCATTATATTACATATAATTCTATATAATACACACTGTACTCTGCTGTAATTCAGTATTAGAAATATTTCTCCTCCTGCTGCAGATTTGAGATCTTTCTAGCAGCAATCAGTGCTGGTATGGTGTATATGAGAACATCCCTAGATGCACCAGAGAAAGAAAGCCGCAATGTTTTAGATCAGCATGTAGCACAAGTAAATGTCGGCATGAGAAAAAAATTTAAAAATGCAGCGCTAACTTACTAATCAATGACACAATAATGGTGGAACCCTCTAATGTATGGACATCTCAATGAACTTCAATATCACCACAATACCGGTCTCTGTGATATGTAACATCACATATAATACAGATCACACTGAAAATAAGACATAAAAATGAAACTTTGCAGGGATGGTGGAAAGCCCTCCTATAGATTAATGGAAGTGTACGTGTCAGTAAATAGTGTAGTCTCATCATTGCCCAGCAGTCATGCCCCATCAGTGCAGCTTATCAGTGCAGTGCCCATCAGTGTGGTCATACCAGTGCCCACCAGTGCTGCTTATCAGTGCGGTCACACCAGTGCCCACCAGTGCCGCTTATCAGTGCCCATCAATACAGTCATACCAGTGCCCATCAGTGTGGTCACACCAGTGCCACTTATCAGTGCAGTCACACCAGTGCCGCTTATCAGTGCCCATCTGTGCTGTCACACCAGTGACGCTTATCAGTGCCTCTCAGTGCTATCACACCAGTGCCACTTATCAGTGCCCATCAGTGTGGTCTCACCAGTGCCGCTTATCAGTGCGTTCACACTCTGCCCACCAGTGCTGCTTATCAGTGCCCATCAGTGCGGTCGCACCACTGCCACTTATTAGTGACCATCAGTGCAGTCACACGGTGCCCACCAGTGCTGCTTATCAGTGCCCATCAGTGCGGTCACACCAGTGCCGCTTATCAGTGCCCATCAGTGTGGTCACACTGTGCCCACCAGTGCCGCTTATCAGTGCTCATCAGTGCAGTCACACCTTGCCCACCAGTGCTGCTTATCAGTGCCCATCAGTGCAGTCAGACTGTGCCCACCAGTGCTGTTTATCAGTGCCCATCAGTGCGGTGATGCCCCAGCGCCCGCCCGCCATTTCTCATCAATGAAAGCGCAGAGATCTCCTGCTATGATATGCCTGGTATTCCTGGCATGCTTGCTATGTGAACACCGCTCTGTAACTTTCTCCTCTAATAGCCGTATTGTGATATACAGTGCAGAGTGCACTGTTCCAATACGGCTATGAGAGGAGAAAGTGAGAGTGGTGTTCACATAGCAAGCATGCCAGACATTCCAGGAATACCAGGCATATCGTAGCAGGAGATCCCTGTTCTATCATTGATGAGAGATGGTGGCCGGACGTGCGGGCAGATGAGCGGGGGGGGGCAGTGGGGGGTTTGTGATGCTGGCAGAGAATAGGAGGGAGCAGAGGAGGAGGAAGAGGAGAAGGGAGAGGGAAACCACCTCTATGGGTGGCACAGACCGGGGGTTGTGAGACCCTCTCCGCCCACCACAGCCCAGCAGTCGGAAATAGAAATGCCTGCTGGCTGTTAGAAAACTACAGGAAGGTGGGTACAAGACCGCTGGCTGAGAATACAGGACGGAGAACAGCCAGCGGTCTTGCAAACAGGAAATCACAGGGGAATAACGGTTTTTCAGCAAGTTCAGCAGGCTACTACAGAGGAACTACAGAGCTCAGCAGAAAATTGATGGCATAGTTGGTGAAGGTAGGAGATCAGCAACAAGGACATAATCGAGGAGGTCATTTGTATTTCCCAAGAAAGAATCTCACAGTTCACCCAAACTTGGCTAAGCTGGCAACAGTACAAACAAAAGCAAACACAACCAGACAATGGCTAAACTCTCTTACCCTTTAACTTGATAAAAGTGTTGTAAAACAGTGCAATCTAAACTTAATATACAAAGCGCTGTGTGGGGAGAGAGGGGGGTGGGCACCTCCTTTCAACCCACTTCTTACCCAGTACCTTCTATCCCTTATATTTTAATACGTTTTTGTCTTCTATTTTTTTTTTTTTTCTTCTCTCTCCCCCCTCCCCGTTTTTCTACATGTATACTTATTTTCTAACAATAAAATCAATACACGATAAATTGAACAATTTTTCTTTTTTCTTCTCATGCTATAGATATACGCTGTGCAGAAGTGGGTGAGGGGGTGGGGAGGGGGGGATGAGAAGGGGTAAAAGGAATTCACCTTGTATACAATATCATCTACATACTAAGTCCCTTTTCTCTCTGTTTTGCTATTGGTGTAACATGTGATACAATATGCATCCCTCCTTACTCTTGTTTAACCATATGTATTCCATTAACTTTTCAATATTAAATTATGGAATAAAAAAAAAACAGGGACAAAAGGCTTTTCCCCAGAGTTCTGCTTTAAATAATACAAAGAAGCTATTTCAGATACTGCAATTGCAGTATAGACAATGCTTTTTCAGTCTTCTGAAGTAAAAGAAGACGATGACTTTCCTAAGCCTTTTCTCTGCAAGGTATTAAAAGGGTCTAGCTAGGAGGTCAGAGGACATAGGGAGATACCAGATCATGGAAGGAAACATGTTTTGGAGGCTCTAAACTGTCACTACATGTTAACATACATCAACCAAAGGAAACCTGATAAGTTGAATATGGCACAGAAAAAAATACATATTAAAAGAGAAGTATGGGGTTTAAAAAAAAAATATATATAACTATATATATATATATATATATATATATATAAATATATAAAATATATAACACACACAGTATCTCACAAAATTAAGTACACCCCTCACATTTTTGTAAATATTTTATTATACCTTTTTATGTGACAACACTGAAGAAATTAGACTTTGCTACAATGTTAAGAAGTGAGTGTAAAGCTTGTATAACAGTGTAAATTTGCTGTCCCCTCAAAATAACTCAACACACAGCAATTAATGTCTAAACCGCTGGCAGAAAAAGTGAGTACACCCCTAAGTGCAAATGTCCAAATTGGGCCCAATTAGCCATTTTCCCTCCCCAGTATCATGTGACTTGTTAGTGTTACAAGGTCTCATGTGTGAATGGGGAGCAGGTGTGTTAAATTTGGTGTTATCGCTCTCACTCTCTCATACTGTTCACTGGAAGTTCAACATGGCACCTCATGGCAAAGAACTCTCTGAGGATCTGAAAAAAAGAATTGTTGCTCTACATTAGGCTTGTGCACGGCCGAAAAATGTGTTAGTTTTAGTTCCCTTGGTTATTTATTTTTTCGGGAATTCAGAAATTTTTTTTTTTTTCCATTAGAAAATTTTTTTATTGGAAGTATATGTTCAGTACAATATACTCGGCAAACATAAGTCAAGATGATGTTACATACAAAATGGGATCGGTTAAAACATGCCTTAATTATGACAGTACAATGCTCGCATGGTTATGTTTACTTAAGAATGCTGCCGTCATCCGGTGGCCTCTACAAATTGTCTGCCATACTCGATTTCCAACTAGTCTTAACAAGCTAGTTGTCTACAATATCATAAGGCTGTGGGTAGGTGTAGCTTTTCGCTCCGTATTACTTCTATAGAGGGGTGGGATATAAGCCCTTGAATTTCGTGGAGGGGGTTGGTACTTATGTTCTATTATGGTCTAGGTCTTTTTCGGAGCAGTCCGTGCTTCATTTAGGGGGGCGAGGGGTAGCTTAGGGGTGCTATGTCGTCTGGCCTGTGAGAGGGCTGTGGAAGATAAGTTGACGTTATGTGGGAATGTAAAAGCAGGATCTCAATTTGTATGTGAATGTACATAGTGATTTATGGTGGTCAATCGTTGCCTAAGTAGGTGCAGAAAGTGGGGAGAGAGAAGTGGGGGGAGAAGATAGATGGAGGTAGAGGAGAATCAGGAAGGGGGGGAGAAAGGGAGGGAGGTAGGGAGGGTGAAGTATACAGTGCGTTTCGTCCAAGTCTCCTGGGCCCCCACCGCCGGGCCCCCCAGGGGCCCCGGCCGGGGTCTCGAATTGGTTGTCAGGGAGTAATCTATCAGGTGGTTATCAAGGAGGCATATTCTTCAGTGGTTTTAAAGTGTGTCCAGCATGCCCATGTGTGGGAGAATTTGGAAGGAGAGTCTCTAGCAATCTGTATTAACTCTTCCATATCTGCTATGCGGTTGACACGGGAGAGCCATTCATGAATTGTTGGGGGGGATGAAGATCTCCATCGGGTGGGGATGCACATTTTGGCTGCGTTGAGTAGATGTGCTACCAGAGTTTTCCGATACCTATGTGTTGGAAGCGTCGTGTAATGAAGGAGGGTTTGTGCTGGGGTACGGTCTAGGTGGTAAGTGGAAATCTTAGTAATCAAGTCATGCACTTGGGTCCAAAATTGTTGCACTGCTGGGCAGGTCCACCAAATGTGGAGTAAGGTGCCAGGTTCACTGGAGCATCCCCAGCATGTTTCAGGTATGGCTGGGTTGTATCTATGTAACCGCTGTGGGGTCCTGTACCAGCGTGTGAGTAGTTTGTAGCTATTCTCTTGCATTGAAACGTTAAGCGAGCATTTGTGAGCTAGTGTAAACATTTTTTCCCACTGTGCATCAGAAAACTTCATTTGTAGGTCTCTCTCCCAGCTTGAGCACATTCCGCCTGAGTTAGGACGAGTCGATATAGAGAACATATGATGAATTGTGGAAATCAGGTGGTTTTGTGTTGTTGTCTGGGAACAGAGATTTTCGAAGGGGGTGAGGGGTCTGGAAAGAGCAGAATTTCTATTGGTGTCTCTTAGAAAATGGCAAATTTGGAGGTACACCCATGGCGTGATTGGAGTGTTTGGATCGCATGTCTGAATTGTCTCTCTGTTTAGCATAACTCCATCTTTATAGAAGTGTGAGGCATACATGTCAGGAAGGGGCCATATTCCATTCAGGAATCGGTTGGACATTCCCGGAGGGAAGGCAGGATTGTGCGTGATTGGAGTAAGAGGGCTCGGATTGGTTGAGAGGTCTGTTTTCCTGCAGACTTCTTTAAAGCATCCTAATGTGGCACTGATGAGGGGGTGTTGTTTAAGAGCGAGGGCGACCATGTGTACGGGTAACCAAGGTGTCGATTTAAGTGGCGTCGGGGAGAAAGCGTTTTCTATATGGACCCAGTTCTTAGTCACCCCGTGGGTGTTCCAGTTGACGATTCTTGTCAAATGGGAGGCCCAATAATATTGCTTGAGGTCCGGTAGTCCTATACCCCCTTTAGATTTAGGTTTGGTGAGTTGTGTCTGGCTAATCCTGGGGTGTTTGTGTTTCCAAAGGTAGGTAGAACAGCATTTGCGGAATGATGCAAAGAAAGTTTGAGGGAGTATGATTGGGATTGCCTGAAGCAAAAAGAGAATACGAGGCAGTACATTCATTTTGAGCATGGCAGCTCGGCCAAACCATGAGAAATGTGGATTATCCCATTTTTTGAGGTCCTCTGTAATTGTTTTTAGCAAGGGGAGATAATTTCTGCTAAAAAGTTCTTTTGAATGGGCGGTCAGGTGGATCCCTAAGTATTTGATTGCGTCTGTTTTCCATTGAAATGGGAAATTTCTTTGGCATTGCTTTACTGTATCTGTAGAGAGAGATATATTAAGCGTGTAAGATTTGGATCTATTAATTTTGAGATTAGAGATACGCTGGAATGTTGTGAGAGCTTTAAAAAGGTTAGGTAGGGAGGTATGTGGGTCCTGTAGGAAGAGGAGTAAGTCGTCAGCGAATGCTGCAACCTTATATGTCTTCCCAGGGACTTCAATACCCCTGATTTCATCTGTGGTGCATAGGTAGTTTAAAAAAGGCTCTAGGGTGAGGACAAAGAGGAGGGGGGAGAGGGGGCATCCCTGTCTCGTCCCGTTCTGTATGGAGATGGCATTTGACAGGTGGCCATTCACCCGGACCTGGGCTGTAGGTGTTGTGTATAAGGACATGATGAGGTTAAACATCGCATTCCCCATTCCAATGTGTTTCAGGGTTGCTCCCATGTAATCCCAGGCCAACCTGTCAAACGCCTTCTCCGCATCTAGGGAAAGAAAGAATCCCCTGAGCTTTTTCACACGTATCCAGTGTTGTACGTTGATGGCGGTAGTCGTGTTGTCCCTGGCCTCACGACCAGGGACAAAACCCACCTGGTCGTTCTTAATAAGGGACGGGAGTAGTGGCAGTAAGCGGTTCGCTAGAATTTTTGCAAATAGTTTAATATCTACGTTTAGTAGGGAAATTGGTCTGTAGCTTGTAACGGAGGTGGGATCTTTGTCTGCTTTTGGGATCACTGTGATGTGGGCTTCCAAGAGGCGGTTAAATGGGAGAGTGGAGGTTGGGATCGAATTGAAGGCTGAAAGAAATGGGGAGGATAGGGTGTCGATAAAGGTTCTATAGTATGCTGAAGTGAGACCGTCCGGGCCTGGGCTTTTACCTGGCTTAGTTTGTTTTAATGCGTTTTTAAGTTCGAGTGCCGTAATAGGCCTCTCAAGGAGCTGGGCTTCTTCAGGGTCTATTGGGGTCGGGCAATGTTTGAGGAGGAATTCTTCAATGGCCATCTTGTGTTTAGATTGTTCGTTGGGAGAAATATTATATTTGGGGAGATTATAGAGGTTTAAATAATATTTTTCAAACTGGGAGGCGATGTCAGTATTTTTCGTGTACGTTTTGCCGTGCGAATCTTTGATGGTGTGGATGTGGGAGGCGGCCCTTTTTTGTTGTATAGCTCTGGCCAGAAACTTGCCGCATTTGTTGCCAAATTCATAAAAGATTTTTTGGTGTAGAATGAATTTTCAGTTGGTTCTGCGGTCTATCTCCTCCTTGAGAAGCTCTCGTGCGTGCGTGAGGTTTTTATAGTCTTGGTCTGATCTGGACCTCTTATGAGCTCGTTCTAGGGTATAGATTTTTCGAATCAGGTCTTCTGTGATTTTTTTGCTTTTCTTTTTTGCGAGTGGCCTGAAGTGCTAGGAAGCGGCCCCTAATCACGCTTTTATGGGCCTCCCACTGAGTAAGAGGGTGAACTTCTGGGGTGTTATTCTCTTGAAAGTATCTAATGATACTATCTTGGATATGTAGTTTGTCTGGATCCGTCACTAATAGAGATGAATCAAGTCGCCATATTTTTGTGAATGAGCGTTCCTCAGGAAGAGACAGGGTGATGGTAATCGGATGATGATCCGAAATGGTCATCGGTTCGATGGATGCGTGTGTGAGTAGAGGGAGGTCTTTTTGTGACAAAAACAGATAGTCAATCCTTGAATATCGGTTATGGGGCACAGAGAAATAGGTGTAATCTTTCGTGGTGGGGAACAACGTACGCCATGCATCGTGGAGTAGGAGATCTTGAAGCTGGATCTTTATTTGACGTAGCGCTCGAAATGGGAGATTTTTGGGATGTGGTCAGTCTTGAAGTGGGTCTCTTGGAGAAAGACGACATCTGCTTTAAGCTTGTGCATTAAGTCAAGGACCTTGCTTCGTTTCTCTGGGATGTTCAGTCCCTTGACGTTGAGGAAAACTATCTTCAAAGGGGTTTGGGCAGATGTGTGAATTGACGCAGTCATTGTTGTCTGTGGAGTGTGCCGGCTGTAACTATTCGCTAGATCTAGGAGGGCGTGTGTGTATGGGCTAGAGGGATTTGAGGTCTAGAGTATCGATATGGAGGTCTTTTATCTTGCCAATGGCCTAAGTCCCCGGGGAGCCCACCCGCCAGGGACCCACGGAGCCCAGGATGAAGGAGGGAGAAGAGATGAGAATAGGGTGAGAAGAGGAGGTGGAAAATGGGGGGTGGGTACGGGGGGGTGTAGTGGGAGAGTGTATTACCAGTAGTAGGCCGTGTAGTCGGCTCTACTATCCAAATAGTGTTGTCGTTTGGAGGGGGTTCAGCTAACCCTCATACCCTTGTCACAGGGGTGAGGGCAAATGCTGTGTGGAGGAGTGTCTGAGGTCGGTTGGCGGGTGTACGAGGAGCACTGGATTCTGCTTCACCGAGGGACAAACACAAGTAGGTTGTGTATCTTGGCCTGTCGAGTAAGGTTGCTTTGGCTAAAGGGGGAGCAGTTTATCTTAGCTTGCCAGGGGCATTGTTGAAAGGTCCTTTTGGTCAGGGGTCGTTAGGTACAATGTATTCCATTTTAGCTGTCTGGGTGGTCTGGTATTTACCTTGCTGAGGGGTCGCTATAGTACAGTCGATTAGCATTGTGAAGTTGATAGTATAACTCAGAATGCCTTGATCCTTGATTTTGTGTAGGGTAGGACTGGGGCCTATAGATTGTCTGCCTACAGGGAGGGTCGTTTGCCTTGGTATGTTGTCTTCAGAGTGGGGGAACGTTAGTAACAAAACAGAACATACTTGTCCGACCCGGTGGCACCTGGCGCACGTGATTTCAGATAGGGGTATTTTATCGATTCTGATATCTCCCGGGTATGTTTCTGGATTGGTATAGATGTGATTATCTCGACCACATGAGTGGGGCGGGTATTGGGGCAAGGGGTATGGGGCTAATTTAGTGTCAGATGGTATGTCTATATCCGTGAGCCAGGTTTACCCGCGAGTCGGACTAGCAAGTAAGTTAACACTACATAACATTGTGCAGTTAAAACCTTAACGAGGAACATGGAAAAAAGTCTGTGTGTCAGAGACCTAGTAGTATGTATTACTACACTATGGGCTTAATTGCCCCCCCCAGATCAATGTCCCGGTGGGCAACCATCCCTCCTAGCTATGAACAGAAGAATCTACAAGAACATCGGAGAGATATGGTCAGGTTACCTTGATATTCTGATTGTTACCTCTTAACAACTGGTGGGGAGTACGCCCGCCCCCGGAGGTAATTCCCAAGATCCGGTACTCCATCATGAAGTTATTCAGGCAGGTCAATGTATATGGATCGGAAGAGGTTTAGGGCCTGTACATGTGGATGTAGTTCTTCTAATGAAGATGGAGGCAGTAAGCCATTCTCGTTTTTGTTGCTATGGATTTTCCAGTCTTCGGGGGTTCAGGGGGGGGCGTCTCCACCATCTGTAAAAAAAAAGAGATCAAAGAGAAGAGAAGCATCAGAAGAAGAAAAGGGAGAGAAAGAAGGCATCCAACAGAGGAGGTGAGAGACATTAAGTACTACCTCATGGCCTAGAACCCTTAATGGAGGCCCCCGCCCGCATGAGGGGTGGTCAACAATTCTCCATTGTTAGTCTTATAGTTCCATTGGACTGGTATAGAGAGGCTACAAGAACATCTAAGAAGACAAGTATCGATCCTCCCTACCAACGGGTGGCCCTGTAACTAGACCCCCCCCGT
>BLSH010397342.1:344318-362380 GCA_018402905.1 Glandirana rugosa | reverse complement strand
CTCCATAACCCCTCCTAATATTCTCCCCCTTCTCATCTCCGTAACGTCCCCCTTATCATCTCCCTCCACCTCATCTCCATAACACCTCCTAAACTGCTCCCCCTTTCTCATCTCCATAACCCCTCCTAATATTCTCCCCCTTCTCATCTCCGTAACGTCCCCATTATCATCTCCCTCCACCTCATCTCCATAACACCTCCTAAACTGCTCCCCCTTTCTCATCTCCATAACCCCTGCTGATTTCCTCCCCCCTTCTCACCTTCAGAACCTCTCCTTATCACCCCCACCCCCACCCCATCTCCATAATTCTTATTATTAAGTATTATTTTTATTTATTGAACAGATGTAACAAAACACTTTTAATAGCATATTTACATAGTTTAATGTCTCCCCATCAGCAGCATATACCTTCAATTCTCTCTTGTTAAATTTAGCTGCTGGGAAGTAGGAACAACTGGAAACCCAACTAGAGCTTACACAGAGATGACTGTCTTTCCACCACCATGTGACACCTCTGAGCCAATCATCAGACATCAACCTTGTCAAACGTAGTGAGTCACATGCTCTGCCTATTTGAAAGGACAGAGTATCTTCTAATATTGCGTGACAGCTGAATGGATTGACACAGATTTGTTCTAAAGAAAAACTCTTTTGCTACCATGATAAAAAGCTAGAATTGTTATAAAATGAGTATAGGTTAATAAGAGCAATTTGCATCTGCCTCACCAAAGTTCTATTAATGTCAATTAATTCGATGAAGGTTTAGTGACCTTGTTCACATTATGCAAGTTATAATAACTGTCATTTTTGCTAGACTGTAATGTAATCAAAATAGCTGCACAAAAAAGTAAGTACTACATATATAGAACAAAATGTATTTATTATATACATTCTATTTATAAGAAAAGTTGCATCCTTTGCTTTCAAATTAATTTTGCTTTTACACTCAGATTTAAAAATAAATAGCTATGCCTTGTTGTTATATTCTTATAGGAGCCATCCAGAGACTTTCCCAAAGCAGAGATCAATTTATAATATTCCAAAAATAAGAGCACTGTCCTATGCATTTTGTTTTCAAAATCTAAAACCACTTATATCATATAGCATATATGCATTCAGTTAGAAAGAAAGAAAAAAAAAAGAAAGTAGAGTGTTGTTAAAGCTGGCCATATATGGTTAGCTTTTCATTCAAACGTTCATGTGCAAATTTTGAAAAATCATTCGCCAGAACATTCTTTCTTGCAATTATTGAGTCAAATAACTTGGTGTGAAAGCCCTTAAAATTTCATACAGACATGCTAAACAGGTATATTAAATAGGTTTCATTACAATATGTACAATTTTTCCCAGATAAAAACCATGTTAACAGTTAGAATATTGTTCGTTCAAGAAACATTTTCCATCCTACTCCTTCGAATGTTCTTGCCACTATGATCGAAAAAAGATCCCTCAATCAAATAAACCAAATAAAGGTTTTGAAAATGAACATTTTTGAGCAAAAATTCTACTGATGCATGACCAGCTTTCTTCTTTAGCTACTTGCTGACCATCTACTGTATATTTACTGCGGCAGGTCAGCTTTATTGTCACATACCTGTATGTCATTTCATGCAATGACCACTGGGGGTCACGCGCTCCGCCAAAGTCGCGATCGCCCACTGATGTCTGCCGGCCGCCCGCGATCATTCCCGGGAGAGGCAGATCACCATTCTGACAGGGGAGAAGATGGAGATCTTGTGTTCCTGCTAAGCACACCGATCTCTGTCTTCACCCAGTCAGAGCAACCCCCACACAGTTAGCAAGCACCAGCTAGGCACACACTTAACCCTTTGATCGCCCTGATATTAACCCCTTCCCTGCCAGTGTCATTAGTACACTAACAGTGCATATTTTTAGCATTGATTACTTTAATAATGTTATTGGTCCCCAAAAAAGTGTCAAATAGGTGTCCGATTTGTCTGTCACAATGTCGCAGTCCTGCTAAAAATTGCCACCATTACTAGTAAAACAATAAATAAATAAAAATTCCATAAAAATATCCTATCGTTTGTACACACTATAACTTTTTGCACAAACCAATCAATATACGTTATTGGGATTTTTTTTTGCCAAAAATATGTAGCTGAATACATATTGGCCTAAATTTATGAAGAAATTTGATTTTTTTTTTACATTTTTTTTATTGGATATGTTTTATATCAGAAAGTATGTTGAAAATTGTCGTTCTTTTTTGTTTATAGTGCAAAAGATAAAAATCACAGAGGTGATCAAATACCACCAAAAGAAAGCTCTATTTGTGGAAAGAAACTGACATCAATTTTATTTGGGTAAAGTGTTGCACGACCGCTCAATTGTCAGTTAAAGCAACGCAGTGCACTATCGCAAAAAATGGCCTGGTTATTAAGGGGGTAAAACCTCCCGGGGTTGAAGTGGTTAGACAGATAATCAGAGCAAATAACAGAGAGTGGCAGAGTCAGCAGGCTGCTTGTTAGATCAAGTACAGTCCAGACACATAGCTAGGGCACAACCTGGAAACAGCAGAGGTAACAGTCGCATGACCAGGATAGTGCACATAAACTGAGTACAAACACAGTAAACATTATTCACAGGAGTAAACCAGGGCATGAAGAATCAGGCTCAGACTTACCTAAATTCAATTCATAAGCAGACATGCTAGCCTATTGACCAGAGACAGGTTGAATGTCCAGCAGTCTATTTAAGCTTTCCTGATTAGAACAGGTCTGTGCTGAAAAGACCTGAGCTGAAATGGTAAGTAACAAGATGGCAAAGTTTTAAGACCCACACTTTCCATTAACATATGTAAAACTACCAAATAAGTGCAGCATCACTTTCATTTCTAGACTTGATTAGGATGTGAACAGAAATCTATTTTTAGAATGGTCTTCAAGCATGACCTAATGGGAAAAAAAGCAGTCTCTGGCACCGTGAAGGAGTGGATGATTATTCCCAAGACAGTTAAGTTGTCAAGCTTTTCAAAGATAGTAATTTCAAAGACCTACAACAAATAGACCAGGAGCAGGACACCTTACCAAAACATAATTTTAGGAAAATGGGCAAAAGGGTGTCAAAATCATTACTACAAAAGATACAAAAAAATAATATTTTTTTTTACAATATAAACATTGTTAAAAACAGCACTTTCACAGTATTGATAATAAAACCATCACAGAATGTTCATGCGGCTTAGATAAGCATGCAATAACTTCAACTTAACATGTTTTGCCAATCATTGGCTTACTCAGAAAAATACTTCATGAGCTGCCATAAGGGTGCTCAGGATCACTAGATGAATAATATTAAAAAGGAAAGGTATGCACTACTAGGATCACCCATGGGGAAATCAGCAGCCATAGGAGGGATAATACCTACATATGCATCAACCACTTGGTTTAAGATGCATAGGGAATCCAATGATTCCTAAATTTCAAGTCATGCCACCTGTATTAAAGATGGAAACCTAGCCCACAAGCTTATGGGATATATGCCTTCCCAAGATGTAAAAGGGGGAGACCCAATCCTATGTACATAAGGTGCAATCAGAATGTCACATATGGATTGCCCACACAGCGTTCCCAGTGGCAAATACTGCTTACCAAAACATCCACTATGTGCGGGGTCCCTGTTGATAGATGAACCTAAATGCTGTTACACTGGAACTAAAGAAAATAACCCTAGAAAATTAAATTGAGGCTAAGGAACATGAGGCATGGATTGTCAATCTGGGGCTAAATACATTAACAAGATGCAGCTAAGAAACATAAGTACTGGCCTATGAAGTTTTGTCTAAGAAACTTTAGCTTTGGACTAACAATTTTTGGGAAAAATGTTTTGTCAACACTTAACTGACAAATACCTTATCTACATATATCAAACAACTAATGCTAGCTGAATTAAATAAATTATAAGTATGCACAGTTACATTTTAACAGTGTTGTTTAAAGTTCATGGGTTCTTCTTTAAAGTAAAGTTTCACAGAAAGTGGAGGTGGCCTACTAAAAGTATCTTCCATGGTGCAATTAACAGAAATCTTTCTCTACTGTGACTTGATGTCAAAGTTGGCAGTCAAGTGACACAGTCATCTGTTTAAGTGAAGTTGTGACAAGCATACCATAAAAAAGTTCCTGTAAAGGTTCTCAAAAAAATTTTTGTACTTAATTCAAGAAAAAAATATATCATGGCTTCACATATCAAATAATGGATTGTTTGACTTATTTAGACAGAGGGAAAATCGTTAAATACGTTATTGCATTATGCTACAATATAGATGAGGATATTTAGATATTTTGTTCTATATTTTTGCATTATTTTGTAACATTAATATAATAAGAATATGTCTATGACAAGTTTGCTTTAAATATCTTTGAGGACATAAAACAAAAAAAAGATTTTTATTTCACCATAAAATATTTTTTCCATCTTATGTATGTCCCGCTGGTACTTTCTGAAAGCTTTTACAATTGGTTTACAATAATAAATATGTCTTGTGGGCTCATAGTAATTTAAACATAATCAGCATTTGTATTCATTTACAGAGGAGATTACAACTACGGTCCAAGAAAAGAGATTTCCCATTTACCACATTTATTAATATGATTGTGTATTTAAAAGTAAGCTTTGCTGTTCCAACTTGCTCCTAAAAATGTTTCAAATAAGGTTACACAGTCATTCCATTTCCAATTAAGCAGTGGGAGATTCAATTACAAGCAGTAGGAATGGAGAAGATTGTGTCAATAAAGCAGCAGTTGGGTTAAGGGTGCTTGTGTGGTTTGCAAACAGAAACAGCTTGACTACTGAAAGAGCTAGCTTCAAAATTATGGAAAAGTCACTTACTGTAATTTATAGCTCCTTTGAGACTTTTGATATTAAATCTTAATAGGTAACTTACCTGTTAGTGCTGGTAGTAACTATACACCTAAATTAAGAATGAAACGCTTGAACTTCGTCTTACTCAACAGATACTGTTTACTTCTCAAACGTCTCTCATTTTTATCTTGGTATTCGTGTTCTGCCCCTGTATAAGTTAACTCTTTTGTTTTTGGCATTTGTAAAAGATAAATCTACTTTTTAGCTTTTGGGGCACTTATCCCTCAGCCCCACCTTGTAATGATCATTTTGTTAACAGCAACTAGTTATTCGAACCAGAGACTCATTTTATACTTGCTGCGTGACCTGAAGGGCACCGCATTACCTCCTTTTAAAAATATTCCCAGTCAACCAATGCACCGCTCCACATTAAGTCAAAGGAGTAAAACTAGCCATATACTTTTAGATATCCATGTTAGCTGAATGTGGGCTATTGTTTACTAATGTCTTAGCCAGGTGCAGAACGTGAATACCCATAAAAATATGAGAGATTTTAGTGAGGTGAACTTTGTCAGTAGAGTAAGCTGAAATGCAAGGGTTTCATTCTTAACCATTTGCTGCCCGCCCATAGTACATCTACTGCAAGCAGGCGGCATCTGTACACGGCAATGTACTGGCAATATAAGCCAAACATGTGTACTGGTGTGCCAGCTGAGGCATGCAGTGGTGTGATTCCAGGACCGGAGGACACAGTGGATCATGGCGCTTGGTACCCAGCCGCTGTGAGCAGATGTGGTATCATGTGAGTGTCAATCATAGTGATCACGTGATTACATGGAAACAAAACAGTTATGAATGGATTCCATTCATGACTGCTTGCTTACTATTTAGATGCTGTGATTGGTACACAGCCAGCACATGGTACATGGCACCCTGTACCATGTGATTAGTTGTAGCCAATCACAGATCACAATAGTAAGCAAGTAAGCAAGTTGTCATGAATGAAAGCCATTCATGGCAGTTAAAATGAATACTTATAACAGTGATCATAACTATTATAAGCAATACCAGAGTAAAAAAAATGTCTGATCATACCCGCAGAGTAGTGCAGTTTAGTGTCACTATGATGACACTAAACTACTCTGATGAGTGTTTGTAAAATAGATTCTTTGAAAAAAAAAAAATCTTTAAAAAGCACTGGCAACAGTATGTAAAAAAAATTGAAAAAATGCAAATTTTTTTTTTCATTTTCCATAAAATGATGACAAAAAACATTACAACTTCAAAACACTCGCTATGCCTCTTACTAAATACCTTGGTCTGTCTACTTTCCAAAAAGGGTTCATTTTGGGAATATTTGTGTTGTTCTGGTATTTTAGGGCCTGAAGAAAGGAGATAGGACTTAAGTACATCTGGATTGATCAGATATATATATATATATTTATATATATATATATATATATATATATATCAATCATAGTTTGTAGACTCTTCAACTTTCACCTAGACTAAATAATATACACTGATTTGAGTTATTGTTTTACCAAAGAAATGTAGCATGCTACATTTGGCCTAAATGTATGAAAAAAGGTTATTTGTTTGCAAAATATTATAACAAAAACGTATTTTTTTTTTTTTTTAATTTCTTCAGTATTTTGTCATATAGCAAAAAAAAAAAAAAAAAACCCAGGGGTGATGAAATACCACCAACAAAAACTCTATTTGTGTGAAAAAAGAATATGATAAAAATGTAATTTGTGCACAGTCTTGCATTGCCGATCAATTGCTAGTTAAAGTAGCACAGTGCTAAATAGCAAAAAAGTGCCCTGGTCATGAAGGGTGTAAAACGTTCCAATGGTCAAGTGGTTAATTTAAATATATGCATAGTACAAGCCACAACGGGTAAGTTATCTAATGAAATTAAATATCAACCGTCTCAAAGGAGATACAAATTATTAAACATTGTGGGTGGAAGAATCTGCACTGTCAGCTGTTGTATTCGGATAGCTGCAACACCCATGACTGTTTGAATGCCTGAACAGTAACAGCACCTGATGGGATGCAGTCTCTGTTTGGCTGATAATCTTTCACTTGGCTCAGTTATTTTTAAATTAACTTTTGCTGGGCCATGTGGTGGCATTTACAGGGGGAGTACTGTGATCTTTGCATGGGGTAATGAACACCTGTAAGCGTCAGCTGACACATTACTTATATGCATGCACAGAGCATGAAACATAAACCGATCAGCCATAACTTTATGACCACTGACAGGTAAAGTGAATAACTTTGATTATCGTGTTACAATGGCATATGAAATGGGTGGGATATATTAGACAGAAAGTGAGCATGTTGTCTCTGAATTTGATGTGTTGAAAGCAGAAAAAATGGGCATCACAGCTTGTCATTTTTAAGGCTTCATAGCCGCAGGCTAATCAAAGTGCCCATGGTGACCCCTGTCCACAGCCAAAAGGACCTACAATGGGCATGCAAACTGGATCAGAGGAAGAAGGTGGCCTTGTCTGAGGAGTCATGTTTTCTTTTACATCATGTGGATGGCTGGGTGCATATGCATCACTTACTTAAGAAAGAGATGGCGCCAGGAAGCACTATGGAAAGAAGGCAAGCCTCTAGAGGCGATGCGATTCTTTGAGCAATGTTCTGCTGGGAAACTTTGGGTCCTGCCATTCACGTGGATGCTACTTTGATACGTACCACCTACCTAAATGTTGTTGCTGACCAAGTACACCCCCTCATGGAAACGGTATTCCATGATGCCAGTGGTCTCTTTCAGCAGGACAATGTGCCCTGTTACACTGTAAAAACGGTTCAAGAATGGTTTGAGGAACACAACAATGGGAATGAACCATTTACTTGGCCTCCAAAATTTTGCAGATCTTAATCCAACTGAGCATCTGTGGGATGTGCTGGAAAAACAAGTCTGATGCATGGAGGCCCCACCTCACAACCTATAGGACCTAAAGGAACTGCTACAGATGGCTTGGTGCCAGATACCACAGTATACATTCAGAGGTCTGGTGGAGCTCATGCCTCAGTGGGTCAGGGCTGTTGTGTTGGCAAAAGGGGAGCCTATAATTATCCACATAATACTCAATATTATCTGGGTGATCATAAAGCTATGGCTAATCGGTGTATACCTGATGCTAGATCTGCTGTAATAGAAAAATAATTGAGAAAAAGAGAAACTAGTCCACACACTAGCCAATGAGGTTCTATCTGCTTTTGTTGTAGTGTAAGCCAGATATGTAATTGGTTGCTATAGCTACCACCACAATTTTATGGTAGAAAAAAAAGGTCTTCATACACTATTAAGCAATCTGTTAGACAGCTAAATAGATATTGATGAGGTTCAATCAGGTTTGTCTGGCGGCTTTGAAAAATAACTTCAAGGAGAAATTGCATGAGTATAATATTTGATACCTTATGTACCTTAGCCCGTTAAGATCATTACAAATACAAACGTGGTAATTAGCCACAACATTTATGTACATTTTGTTACCATATCAAGAAATGTAGCTTGCATTAACATTAGTATGAATATATTTTATTACAAGACCTATATCTCAACATACTCATAGGAATCCATAATATTTAATATGCAAAACCATCATTAGTTTGTATTTACGTATGGTAGGACAACTCATACATATGGCAGTGTGTTGCCCACAAGAGGTTTTTTTCTTTAGTGTTCTATCCTGGACTGGAAAAAATGACAGCTGGAATTTCATTGCCTGCTATAGAAGACATTGAGGTTAACCTCCCTGGCGGTATGACTGAGTCTGGAATTTATTGCTGAAAGCGGTACAATTATTTTGCATGAAAATTTGGCGTTTTATATTGTAGGCCTGTAATTCTTAGGAATAACTCACTTAAATCTGTCCAAACAACAGTCTAGTAGACATCCCGGGTATGAAAAAGTTTGAAAAATGAAATCATAAATTATAATATAATAAATAACTAAAAATAATTATCAAAAATAATAATATAATAGTAATAAAATGTATTCAATAATGTAATCAAACCAAAAACGCAGAAATTTGCTCAGTTGCAGAATTGTCGCTGTCGTCACTTTCAGTGTCTGATGATAAATTTCCTCAAAAATCAGTATCACTCAATTCTGCAATTGATTCTTATTTACTATCACTGTTTTCTAGCTGATCAAAAACCACTTTTGACGTAAAGGGACACTTTTTGGTTGCCATGGACATTCTCCTGTTTCCAGGCAGATAGAATGACATTTATTATATAAAAGTGCATGCAGGGCTCTGGGCAAACCACTAGGGACAAAGGGGATGTGAAATGATTTCATACAGTAATGTAATCTTACAGATTACAGTGTACTGTATGTGCTGTGCGTGTTTCACTTTTTGAATTTCCCGCCGGTCTCCGTCCCCGTGCAACGCTTGCAGGGAATGGAGCCCGGCACACAGAGGCATCGGAGCGGCGGACACAGCCCGCAGACACGGCGGGGGACATCGCTGGATCCAGGGGACAAGGTGAGTAACGCTGCCTTGGATCCAGCGATGCAATCCCGAGTGTGGCTCGGGGTTACCGCTCTTGGTACTGAAAATCCACCCCGAGCCACACTCGGGAATACCGCCAGGGAGGTTAAATTACTAAAACTGGAGAGTGCAAAATCTGGTGCAACTGTGCATGGTAGCCAATCAGCTTCTAACTTCAGCTTATTCAATTAAGCTTTGACAAAAAAAAAAACGGAAGCTGATTGGTTTCTGTGTAGAGCTGCACCATATTTTGCACTTTCCAGTTTTAGTAAATGGCTACTTTCTTTTGAAATTGCAGGTTGGAGTAATCTAAAGCAACTGGTTAGGTTTGGTTAGCTTCTGAGTGACAGCTAAAAAGGATTGGGTATATCAACAGCAAAGGGAGCATGCAGCTTATGCCTGGCAGCCAAGGGAGTGGACGGCTTTTGACTGACAGTAAACCAAGAGGTGGGTAGCTTGCAGCTTATAACTGATAGCAGAAGGAGTGTATACCTTTTTTGGATAAGGTGCATAACTTCACAGTTTTGCCATGCTATAATCTTTTAGGATAGAGACCATTAGACCCTGATTGGCTGGTGTGTGGGCAACTGAAGGAGTTGGTGACTTTATACTGGTTGTTGTTGGAGCAGATGGTGTCTGACTTGACAGCTAAAGAAGTGGATGGATCTACAGCAAAGGGACCATTCAGCTTCTCCAAGGAAGTGGGAAGCTTCTGACTGACAGAGGGAACATACAGTTTCTTGGCTATGGTGGCTATGGTGCATAAGGCATCGCTGGATCCAGGGGACAAGGTGAGTAGCGCTGCCTGGATCCAGCGATGCAATCCCGAGTGTGGCTCGGGGTTACCGCTCTTGGTACTGAAAATCCACCCCGAGCCACACTCGGGAATACCGCCAGGGAGGTTAAATTACTAAAACTGGAGAGTGCAAAATCTGGTGCAACTGTGCATGGTAGCCAATCAGCTTCTAACTTCAGCTTATTCAATTAAGCTTTGACAAAAAAAAAAAACGGAAGCTGATTGGTTTCTGTGTAGAGCTGCACCATATTTTGCACTTTCCAGTTTTAGTAAATGGCTACTTTCTTTTGAAATTGCAGGTTGGAGTAATCTAAAGCAACTGGTTAGGTTTGGTTAGCTTCTGAGTGACAGCTAAAAAGGATTGGGTATATCAACAGCAAAGGGAGCATGCAGCTTATGCCTGGCAGCCAAGGGAGTGGACGGCTTTTGACTGACAGTAAACCAAGAGGTGGGTAGCTTGCAGCTTATAACTGATAGCAGAAGGAGTGTATACCTTTTTTGGATAAGGTGCATAACTTCACAGTTTTGCCATGCTATAATCTTTTAGGATAGAGACCATTAGACCCTGATTGGCTGGTGTGTGGGCAACTGAAGGAGTTGGTGACTTTATACTGGTTGTTGTTGGAGCAGATGGTGTCTGACTTGACAGCTAAAGAAGTGGATGGATCTACAGCAAAGGGACCATTTAGCTTCTCCAAGGAAGTGGGAAGCTTCTGACTGACAGAGGGAACATACAGTTTCTTGGCTATGGTGGCTATGGTGCATAAGGCATTGGAAATTACGGGCTAATGTATGTAAGGTATGGATATTATACTCATACAATTTTTCCATGATATCATTTTATAGAATAGAGGCCGCTAGATTCTGTTTGGCTGGTAAGTGAGCAAGGAGGGAGTTTATGACTTTTAAATGATTGGTGGTCAGCTGCTGACTCACTGCCAGAGGAGTGGATGTCTTCATGTTGGCCGCACTTGGATGGTTGCCAAAGAAGTAGTAGAGATGAGTGAATCTCCCTCGGGTTTGATTTGCAAAAAGTTTTGCTTATCTTAGTTGAAGTTTAAATTTTGGGAATTTTGTGGAAACTTTACTGAAGTCTATGGGCAGCAAATTTTGCTTTTAAAAACTGGCCATTTGTAGATCTAATAAGAAGTGACAGTATCTCACCCTACACAGAACTGTCAGCGCGCCCTTTCAACCTTAATACCCACTTACAATATGGCAGCTGCGATCCCACCCTTTTATAGAAAAGGCACTGGAATATCTGTTCATTAAAATTAAGGGCTCTTGTGACTCAACTAAAGAGGTAAAAGGAAATGCACTAAACTATAATTTTTCCCTTACTTCTGGTGGTGAACCTGCAAATGTATTGACCAAAAGTTTGCAATTTGCTAACTTCACAATTCCTGGGAATTCACTGGGAACCCATGGTAGCAGAGAATCCTAGCCCTAAGGAAGCAGGTGATATCTGACTGACCGTATAGGGAGCCTCTGCCCAAAAACCGGGGAATTGATTGGCTGCGGATAGACAACTGTGGGGCCAGATAGCTTCTGATTAGCACAAAGGTAGAAGGAAGCTTTAAATTGTCAGTGGAGGGAAGGTAATCTTTCACTTAACAAATGAAGGGAAAAATCCATATGAGTAGTGGGGATAAGAAAGTTGAGTTGCAGAAGACAGAAGTAGGCTTGAAGTAGTGGAGACCTGAGAAGTTTTAGCTGTAGGAGGAGTTCTTTAATGCTTAACCACTTAAGCTCTGGAACGTTTTACCCCTTTCGCTACTTTAACTGGTAATTGCGTGGTCATGCAATGCTGTATACAAATTACATTTCTTTCTTTTGGTGCCATTGGAGCACATTTTTTTATTATTATATAAATTAAAAAAGATCAAAATGTTGAAAAAAACCCTACATTTTTTACTCTGCTATAAAACATATCATATAAAAAAATTAAAAAATTCTAAATTCTTCATAAATTTAGGTCAAAATATATTCTGCTACATGCCTTTGGTAAAAAAAATCCCAATAAGTATATATTGATTGGTTTATGGGAAAGTTATAGTGTTTACAAACTATGGTATATTGTACAGTATATACTGGAATTTTTATTAATTGTTTTATATACTTGTAATAGCAACAATCAGTAGTATTTATAGTAATAGTAGTATAGTAGTAATTATAGTGGGATTGTGATAGTGTGGTTGGCAATTTGACATTAACTAACACTGGGTGGGAACAGACTAAACTGACATTTACATCACCAATGACACTAATACAGTAATCATTGATAATACTATACACTGTCACTGTAATGACACTGGCTGGGAAGGTGTTAACATCTTGGGGTAATTAATAATCAAGCAGGTCTCAGACATGAATCCTTGGCTGAGACCTACTGACAAAATTACACCAATCACGTCAGAAGTCAGTGGGGGGGGGGGGGGGCGAGTATTCATACCCCTTGAAATTTTCCACATTTTGTTATGTTGCAACCAAAAATGTAAATGTATTTTATTGGGATTTTATGTGATAGACCAACTCAAAGTGGCACATAATTGTGACATGGAAGGAAAATGATAAATGGTTTACATATTTTTTTACAACTAAATATGTTATAAGTGTGGTATGCATTTGTATTCAGCCTCCCTGAGTCAATACTTTGAAGAACCACCTTTCTCTGTAATTACAGCTGCAAGTCTTTTTGGGGAAGTCTCTACCAGCTTTGCACATCTAGAGAGTGACATTTTTGCCCATTCTTCTTTGCAAAATATCTCAAACTCTGTCAGATTGGATGGAGGGTGTCTGTGAACAGCAATTTTCAAGTCTTAAGTGAACAATGATTTAACTCAACGAATCAAAAACAATTAAGAAATTCGTGAAAATGTCCCAATTGATAACCCAAAATGTGCTGGTAAAATGGATATCAAATGTTCAGTGAAAGGTTTGACATCAAAGCATAAATAATGTTGAATCTCGTGATCCAGAAAAAGGCAGGGAAGATAGGAAACAGTTCCACATCAATCAGTGTGTTGAATAAGCCATAAGGTGTTCACTAGTCAAAGTTCACCCAAAGATATGTGGACCAGCACCGGAGATAGACACACGCTTAAAATCACTCAGAGGTACTCTTACCAGAACAAAATGACCTGTTATCGCTAACAGATCAGAAGTGTTAGCAGAAATAACCCTCTGCGGGGTGTCTGTTTGATGGCACTCCTCTCCTTCCTGTGGTCACAGCAATACATCTGACTGCTCCTCTCCAGCCTCAACAATTATTCACAACGCTCCATAATTCAAACATCATAAAAAGAGAAGGAATCTCATAGCGTAACTCCATCAAACATAAATTTATTAAAGCTTTAAAAGTGGGTACTCACATGAAGAAAGTAAAACAATCGCATTTTAAAATTACCGGCAGCTGACTCGAAAAACAAAGTGTTGCCGTTCCTGTGTCTGTGTAGGCGTGGTGACGTCAGACGTGGCTCCGCCTTACATGTTTCGTCATATGTGACGTCGACGACGTCACGTATGACAAAACATGTAGGGCGGAGCCACGTCTGACGTCACCACGCCTACACGGACACAGGAACGGGAACGCTTTGTTTTTCGAGTCAGCTGCCGGCAATTTTAAAATGTGATTGTTTTACTTTCTTCATGTGAGTACCCACTTTTAAAGCTTTAATAAATGTATGTTTGACAGAGTTACGCTATGAGATTCCTTCTCTTTTTATGATGTTTGAATTATGGAGCGTTGTGAATAATTGTTGAGGCTGGAGAGGAGCAGTCAGATGTATTGCTGTGACCACAGGAAGGAGAGGAGTACCATCAGACAGACACCCCGCAGAGGGTTATTTCTGCTAACACTTCTGATCTGTTAGCGATAACAGGTCATTTTGTTCTGGTAAGAGTATCTCTGAGTGATTTTAAGCGTGTGTCTATCTCCGGTGCTGGTCCACATATCTTTGGGTGAACTTTGACTAGTGAACACCTTATGGCTTATTAAACACACTGATTGATGTGGAACTGTTTCCTATCTTCCCTGCCTTTTTCTGTATCACGAGATTCAACATTATTTATGCTTTGATGTCAAACCTTTCACTGAACATTTGATATCCATTTTACCAGCACATTTTGGGTTATCAATTGGGACATTTTCACAAATTTCTTAATTGTTTTTGATTCATTGAGTTAAATCATTGTTCACTTTTTTTTGTATTTTTTGTTTTAAGCGCAACTGTTATGTTTTATATTTTATTTTGTTGATATTATCGCACTAGTTGTTGCTGCTGCTGTTGCACCTAATATTCATAGCGCAATACCCTAACCTTTTAGAATTTTCAAGTCTTGCCACAGATTCTCAATTGGATTAAGGTCTGGACTGTGACTGGGCCATTCTAACACATGAATATGCTTTGATCTAAACCATTCCATTGTAGCTCTGGCTGTATGTTTAGGGTCGTTGTCCTGCTGGAAGATGAACCTCTGCCCCAGTCTCAAGTCTTTTGCAGACTCTAACAGGTTTTCTTCTAAGATTGCCTTGTATTTGGCTCCATCCATCTTCCCATCAACTCTGACCAGCTTCCCTGCCCCTGCTAAAGAATAGCATCCCCACTACATGATGCTGCCACCACCATGTTTCATGGTGGGGATGGGGTGTTCAATGTGATGTGCAGTGTTAGTTTTTCGCCACAAATAGCATTTTGCTTTAAAGCCAAAAAGTTCAATTTTGGTCTCATCTGACCAGAGCACCTTCTTCCACATGTTTACTGTGTCCCCCACATGGCTTTTTGCAAACTGCAAACTGGACTTCTTATGGCTTTCTTTCAACAATGGCTTTCTTCTTGCCACTCTTCCATAAAGGCCAGATTTGTGGAGTGCGTAACTGATAGTTGTCCTGTGGACAGATTCTCCCACCTGAGCTGTGCAGCTCCTCCAGAGTTACCATGGACCTCTTGGCTGCTTCTCTGATTAATGCTCTCCTTGCCCGGCCTGTCAGTTTAGGTGGACGGCCATGTCTTGGTAGGTTTGCAGTTGTGCCATTCTCTTTCCATTTTTGGATGATGGATTGAACTGTGCTTCATGAGATGTTCAAAGCTTGGGATATTTTTTTATAATCTAAACCTGCTTAAGCCTAAATTCACACCTATGCAGATGCGTTTTCCGCGTCTTTTCCCTGTTTTTTTACCACAATTTTATTGCATTTTACAGTGATTTTACCATGTTTTTCTTGCAATTTTGCCACAATTTGTGTTTTGCTTTTTTCGGAATCTAAACCTGCTTAAGCATAAGTTCACACCTATGCGGATGCGTTTTCCACGTTTTTTCCCTGTTTTTTTCTGCGCTTTTACCGCATTTTACAACCATTTTACCACATTTTTTACTGTGATTTTGCCACAATTTGTGTTTTGCGGTTTTTACATTTTTTTTATTTTTTGGGGGGAAAATTTGTTGCTAGGCAGATTTAAAAACATAAAACGCAAATTGCAGCAACATTGCGGTAAAATTGTGGTAAAGTCACGTAAAGACGCATCACAAAAACACCGCTTGTGTTTCTGGTGCAGCTCCATTGAAGTCTAGGGCATGCAAAACGCAAACTGCAGTGTGAAAAAAAGTCCCCAACCCTTTCCAAAAAATGCAACTCAGCAAAACGCACAGATGTGAACTACATCCATAGGACACCATGTTAAATGGACTGTAGTCCATTTCTGCAAACTGCAAAACGCGGTAAAAAACGCATAGGTGTTAACCTAGACTTAAACTTCTCCACTACTTTATCCCTTACCTATCTGGTGTGTTCCTTGGCCTTCATGATGCTGCTTGTTCACTAAGGCTAGATTCACACCTATGCACTTTTAGTGCTTTTTGCATTTTGCAGATTTGCACATCAGTCCATTTAACATGGTTTCCTATGGAACACGTTCTGTAGTGCAAATCTGCAAAATGCAAAAAGCACTAAAAATGCATAGGTGTGAATCAAGCCTAAGGTTCTCTAACAAACCTCTGAAGGCTTCACAGAACAGCTGTATTTATACTGAGATTAAATTACACACAGGTGCACTCTGTTTACTAATTATCTGACTTCTGAGGGTGATTGGGTCCACAAGATTTTAGTTAGCGGTATCAGAGTAAAGGGGGCTGAATAAAAATGCACGCCACACTTTCCACATATTTATTTGTAAAACAATTGGAAAACTATTTATCATTTTTCTTCCACTTCACAATTATGTGCCACTTTGTGTTGGTTTATCACATAAAATCCAATAAAATACATTTACTTTTTTCTTATATATATATTTTTATTTAGCATTTAAAGTTAATATAAGTACAATAAAAGTCAGTAAAGTTTATTCAACAATGTCCAAGAATAATAACTAGGTGATACAGATATAAGTGTAGCACCCTCTAGTGTGCTAGAAGTGATATTAATGTTTTTTGGTAGAGTAGATACATTTCTAGGCTTGGCTGGCTGCCACGCCTAGGTGTGTTGGCTCTGGGTTGGGAGTGACTCAGGGTAGGGCTGAGTGACTCACAGGCAGCATCACCAACACCTCCCACTTCTTTCCTGAATGTTCTGGAAAGGAAGGAGGAGAGGAAAGGTGGAGCTGTCTGGGGTATTCTGAGGAGCCCTGACCAATCCCCAACTTTGATTAGCAGGGGGAAGGCCTCCTTTAAAACCCAGGGTCAGCCCAGCTGGGGAGGAGTTGTTCAAATTGAAAGCTGGAGATGGAGTGCTAGGCTGTCGTGGCCTTTGAGGGAGCTCCCCAGTCTGGGGGGGGGGGGTGACAGGAGGCTCAGGAGTAGCAAGAGAGAGGACGGCAGAGAAGCGCTGCCAGGCAAAGTCTCCAGGGAGGAACAACAGGTCGCAGCTGGAAGGGCTGGTGAGTGACACATAGTCAGAAGAGAACTGGGGAGGCATGCCTGAGAGGACTGGGAGATTGTAGTCTGGGATGGGTGCAGAGCCAAAGGGTTGTACTGTGTTGGCAGGGGCAGTGGAAAGAGGCAGCTGCAGCCAGGAGGGCTGTCAGGGCCTGAAGAGGTGGTACTGGGAGCAGTAGCCACGTGGACAGCTAGCACTGGGTCTTACCTTCATTTTTTCTACTCCAAAGGGGCTTGTGGTCCCTGCCTGCAAAGGGAATTCACTTCAGGCTTGGCTGAGCCAGTATCAGGCCTACCAATCAATGCTAGTTGGTCCAGGATAGAGCAAGCAAGTAATGTGCTTGAGCTGAAGTGTGGAGGTGTATATACAGAGAGTGTATATAGGTTAAGTCCCATGTGCATTGTGCTTCAATCAATAAAAATACAAAACAAATACAAATACAAAAATACAAAACAAAGTGCATGGACTGTTTTCTGCCTGAGAGCGAATGGAAATCGTGTGCCTGACTGGGCAGGGTGACAGATGGACTACAATTACCAGTAACCCCTACGGGGGTACCACTACATATGTATACGATAAGATGCAAGAGGCATACAACGTGTAAAATATGTAAAGCATTCCTGCAACCCCAAAGTGTTAACTTTCTTGCATTAAACGTGGAGAGAAAACTAACACATAGGTTGGACGATTCTCATCAAAAAATTAATAAGTAGAAATTAAGGCGTTCTAACCATAGTTATAGGCCTAGCGACAACATACATTTACGTTTTTGGCTGTAACATGAGAAAATGTGGAAAATCTCAAGAGGTATTAATACTTTTTCAAGGCACTGTACGTCGCTGTGCCTGTAGGAGCTGCCAATCTGCAGTACAATGTGGGTGGGCAGTCCTAAAGTGGTTAAGTTGTAAAATTGCATGCTAACCTTCCACATGAACAAATTATTGCAAAGTTCCTAAATTATTTTTGAATAATTTTTTTTATTGGGTTTTACAACAAATACAGCGATACTCAAAAATCACATTAAAGGTAGCCGGATGCAGGGGAGGGGGGG
>BLSH010397342.1:307682-335514 GCA_018402905.1 Glandirana rugosa | reverse complement strand
TTGAACACCTTTTGTTTTAAAGCTCCTGAAATGTAATAACTGAGGGTTCATTTGGGCTTTGACTCTGTAAGTTGTTGTAAACTTTTTTTTTTAATTAAAATATTAAACATGTTATACTTCACTGCTCTGTGCAATGGTATTGCACAGAGCAGCCCTTATCTTTCTCTTTTGGGGTCCCCCACTATCACTCTTGGCTCCTCCTTTTATCCGTGGGCCACCATAGGAATCTGCTTCATATGAGAGCACTCATGCAGGCAAACCCAGCGTGATGGAGCCCTACCCTCTGTTCTCTGTTCACAGGATTTGATTGACATCAGCAAGAGCCAATGGCTCCTCCTGCTGACTTTCTGCCCTGTGAATGAAGGGAGAGAGGAAAGAGAGCTGCTTCAGATGGACACACCACTGGATCGAGTAAAGACTCATGTAAGTATTTAGGGGGTGAGGGGGTGATACAAATACTGAAACATTTTAACCTTAATGCAGGGAATGTAATAATGTAAACAATGCTTTCCCTTTAACACCACTTTAACTATGCTGATGTAAGAAGGGAAAGTAAGGAGGGCAACGGCAGTTGTCACCAACAGCATCCGGTCCTATTTTTGGTTCGCTAGTCACAATGAAGGTTACCATTAATGATGCAGTTGTTGGACTTGGCATATCCTAATACAGTAAGCCTATAAAGATTGGAGCCCTAAATAAGTAATGTTCCTTCCACACATTTAAAGATAATTTTCTTAGAGCGTTTTTTGCTGTTGAATCCCTTTACATCTAACACCCTTTCCAACTTCTCTTCATCTCACACAAATTGTTATATCGGGAAATTAGATTCTTTGGATGGAGACTTTTGAAACTTTTGCCAATGTGTTCATTCTGTCTGCCCTCTGTCTTCACGCTAATTCTTATATTCTGAAGCTATCAAATTTTCTGGATAGATGTTACATTTCTGGCTCTCGCTAAACAGCAGCTTCAATTGATATTTCTAAATCAAACTTCTGTTAAAGGTTACTGACTAACCCATTGATTTACTGTGATCTAACTTCACACACATTTCATGCAGTATTGGGTTTTGAGTCTTGTCTCATTATAATCTCTTATTGTCTGTATGTGCTCTCAGTCATTGTTCTAACACCGATAAATGGGCACATATTCCAGCTCAAGCATGTTAACCCTGCTGAGGTCTACGTGCATACATATTCCCAGGGAGTACAGGTCTGCCTCATTAGAACCTAGAGTTGGCCAAGTGGGACAAGGCACAGAACAAAATTTGCACAAATTTGTTATTTCAGACCAAATATTGATAACAACTGGACAAAAAGGCATTTCATTTTTTACTTGCTTCTGTTTTTAAGATACAAAACAAAATAAATCATGGAAGAAAAAGCCACCAAAAGAAGAAAGCCTAGATTGTTCCCCTAACAAACAATATGCTATTTTAAGTAATACAAAAGTGATCACCAAATTAATTGGCACATAGAATAAGTGCAAAAACTGGCATAGTCCTTACAACTCATGATATATTAAAAAAAATAAAATAACGGAAAATCAAAAAATTTCTCTGCGCTGTGGTGAGGTAGCTGATGTTACAAATAAGCAGTATACCCAACTTATACTGTATAAACAATGTAAAAAAGATGTGTAGGGGGGCGTGGCAACCAGTGGAGAAGATGGACGTCTAAGCTAGCTTCTCCGCTTGGCCACCCGGGACACACACCGCAGAAAGGTACCACAGACGTCACACGGGCGAACACCCGATTCTGGATCACCTCTGGAATGAAGAGGAATGACCCGAAAGAAAAAAGACGGGCCACAAGTGAAGAAACTGTCTAGTTTCTTCCAATCCAGCACGAACAGGCCTAGGCAAGATGGCGGCGGCGCGAGGCTCCAGCAAACACGCGGCACAGGAGGAAGCACAGGCAGCAGCGCCAATGGCTCACCCACAAAGCCACAAGTGGGGAACCCGGACAGCGAAGGTTCGTCCGGAGCCTCCTCTCCCTCTACCCAAAGCCCAGCGAAGTCAAAGCCGCGAAGGGACAGGCCGGAGGAGGAGGAAGACGGCATGGAGGTAAGCCGAACGAACGCTCCAGCCAGCCACAAACAGGGAATGCTGATGTCCCTTAGGGACTCATTACAGTCAGACATTAAACACTGTATGAAGCACTTCAGGCAGGACCTAAACAAATTGGGGGACAGAGTTGAACATACAGAAATGTCCATAGAGCAAATAACTTCCTCATTCAACTCTATGGTGGATTCACATAATGAACAAGCAGAGGAAATAAAATGGATCAAGGATAAAATTTCGGATATAAAAGACCGGGCGAGGAGGAATAACTTAAAAATAAGGGGTATCCCAGAGAATATTCCCCGGAGCAACTTCCAAACTATGTAACAGGACTGTTCAGCAAAATAGTCCCTTCCTTATCTGCGGCTGATCTAATGATAGACAGAATTCACAGGCTACCGAAGCCATCCTTCCTAGCGCCTGACATCCCCAGAGATGTGATTATGCGTATGCACTATTACAGAGCCAAAGAAACAATTGCACTAGCATTCAGGAAGGCCTGCAGATGCTGCCTGACCTGTCTCGACACACACTACAGAAAAAAAAGAACTTAGCAACAATCACTGAGGCCCTAAGGAACCACTCTATCCCCCACCGCTGGAAATACCCAGCAACCCTATCAGTTACAAATGCAGGAACTACGTCCATCATCACAACCATGGCATACAAAAGTTACGCCAATGGGGTATTCTTCCCATGGATACCCACCTGGACCAGCAACACCCCAGCAGCCAACTCCAAAGAGAAAATGAATGGCAGATAGTATCACGCAAACGCCCAGCAAAACCCAAATCTACCTACGGTGGTACCTGACACCAATCCACGCAAAGTACACCACAACCAGTCCCCGGCCACATGGATAGCAACATCCAAATGGCCCCTAAGAACACAACAACAGCATTAACTGTTTTCGGATCGGATCTAAGATCCTCTTTTTACATTTACCCCTATGTTTGGTTTCTCTCTCCCATTTTCATTCTCATTTCACATTTTTCAACCGTTCCAAGCAATAGTACCAAAGGCAACCAATCAGCACCAAGGCGGGTAGACCGGACTAAAGCAACACTGAAGGAGGACCACCACAGACCACCTACCTCGTTCCAGGTAACACCAACACCAAACTCACCCACTTATTATAAATGACCATCACCTGCTTCTCAATAAATGCTAATGGCCTCAACCATCTGGCCAAGCGTCACTCCCTATGGAAAGAATATATTAAGGGTGTGCTTCTGCGCTCCCACAGTCTCTCTATGTGCGTATGGTAGCTGGTGTGTGTCAGCTGCTCACACAAAGATGTGAATCCACAACATCAAACAAAATCTAAACACAGATAAAAGGGGTGGAGCGCTAACACTTGATTGTAATTTAAAATTCCATAACAATAAAAGCATAACAAGTGTAAAATCCTGATATAATAAGATCTAAGTGTAGTAAGAATGATAATAAAATATATATAAATAAATACTGCTTAATGGTATATCGTTATACGTCTCAAGGCTGGACCAACATATACCACATCAATCAACCCAAGCTGTGCAACATCAGATCATATATATAAAACATTTAGCAAGTCCAGATATAAAACGGGGGGTAAAACTTCTGTATTAATAGTCTATAAGAGCATACATAAAACCGATCCTTCGGGCTGTGACTTTCTTCTTAACCTGTCCAGATCCGCGCTATAGACAAAAGACGTCTACAGCGCGGATCTGAAAATCCGGGTGGACGTCCATGGACGTCCGCCCCTTCACACGCCCCCTGCGCGCTCTGGGCGGCAGCGGCGGCACGTGCGCGCGGCACGTGCGCGCGGCCGCCGCACGCTGCGTGGGCGTGCCCGTGGGTCGGGCGGACTCGATGTCCGCTCCTGACCCGCGATCGCCTTACAGAGTTGTAGAACGGGGAACCGCCGATGTAAACACGGCGGTTCCCCGTTCTGTGACAGGGGACAAACAGATCTACTGATCCCTGTCACTGGGATCAGTTAGATCTGTTATGTCCCGACCAGCCCATCCCCCCCACAGTTAGAACACACCCAGGGAACATTGTTAACCCCTTCACTGCCCCCTGCAGGTTAACCCCTTCACTGCCAATGACATTTATACAGTAATCAGTGGACATTTAAATTTCTGATCGCTGAATAAATGTCATTGGTCCCAAAAAAGTGTCAAAAATGACCGACATGTCCGCCCCAATATCGCAGTACCGCTAAAAATCGCAGATCGCCGCCATTACTAGTAAAAAAAAATAATAATAATAAAAACGCCATAAATCAATTCCCATAGTTTGTAGACGCGATAACTTTTGCGCAAACAAATCAACCGATTGCGATTTTTTTTACCAAAAATATGTAGAAGAATATAAATCGGCCAAACCCAATGAATAATTTTTTTTTTTATTTTTTTTTTTGGGATATTTATTAGAGCAAAAAGTAAAAAATATTGTTCTTTTTTCAAAATTGTCGCTCTTGGTTTTGTTTATAGCGCAAAAAATAAAAAACGCAGGGGTGATCAAGTACCACCAAAAGAAAGCTCTATTTGTGGGGAAAAAAGGACATCAATTTTATTTGGGTACAACGCCACACGACCGCGCAATTGTCATTCAAAATGCGACAGCGCTGAAACCTGAAAATTGGTCTGGGCAGGAGGGGGGTTTAAGTGCCCAGTAAGGAAGTGGTTAAAAAATATCTTGTGCCTTTCTTTATAGGTGCTTAAGTGGTGTTAACAGGGAATATAGTATAGTGATTTTTCATCTGTGATATCACTTCTAGGTGCTCAAGCCTCTCACCTGGAGTGTGCTAAACAGAGGCACATAAAGGTATCTTTGTGTGGTAAGGGATCAGTTCCACCACTAGGGGTCCTCAGTCTCCTGCTCCTTCCTCTTGCTTCCTTCTGTACTCATATAGGCTCCATACCATCAACTATTTCTCTGGGGTCATCTCGGGGGGTATATGGGGGCAACAAACAAAGCCTCTCTTGGTGCAAATAACGTTTTAACAAGTGTTTATTAGATAAAAAAAACAGGAACACTCACTTTTTAAAAACAAATCGCATGCAAAAGGGGATCTATCCCCTTTGATGAAGTCACGAGACACGTGATGTAACGCGTAGGGCGGCAGGAGAGGTGTACCCTTGAAGTTACTGGAGTACTGGATGTTACTGGAATGAGCTTGATGCTCGTGGAGTTTTGCATGCAATTTGTTTTTAAAAAGTGAGTGTTCCTGTTTTTTTTTTATCTAATAAACGCTTGTTAAAATGTTATTTGCACCAAGAGAGGTTTTGTTTGTTGCCCCCATATACCCCCACCCCCCGAGATGACCCCAGAGAAATAGCTGATGGTATGGAGCCTATATGAGTAGAGAAGGAAGCAAGAGGAAGGAGCAGGAGACCGAGGACCCCTAGTGGTGGAACTGATCCCTTACCACACAAAGATACCTTTATGTGCCTCTGTTTAGCACACTCCAGGTGAGAGGCTTGAGCACCTAGAAGTG
Source organism: Glandirana rugosa (assembly GCA_018402905.1). Classification (NCBI taxonomy): domain Eukaryota; kingdom Metazoa; phylum Chordata; class Amphibia; order Anura; family Ranidae; genus Glandirana; species Glandirana rugosa. Next base: position 329,962 of record BLSH010397342.1, on the reverse strand, counting down.
ATATCACAGATGAAAAATCACTATACTATATTCCCTGTTAACACCACTTAAGCACCTATAAAGAAAGTCACAAGATATTTTTTAAGAAGAAAGTCACAGCCCGAAGGATCGGTTTTATGTATGCTCTTATAGACTATTAATACAGAAGTTTTACCCCCGTTTTATATCTGGACTTGCTAAATGTTTTATATATATGATCTGATGTTGCACAGCTTGGGTTGATTGATGTGGTATATGTTGGTCCAGCCTTGAGACGTATAACGATATACCATTAAGCAGTATTTATTTATATATATATTATTATCATTCTTACTACACTTAGATCTTATTATATCAGGATTTTACACTTGTTATGCTTTTATTGTTATGGAATTTTAAATTACATACAAGTGTTAGCGCTCCACCCCTTTTACCTGTGTTTAGACCCTATGGAAAGAAGCCACCTCTAGAAAAGTGGACATAATCAGTGTGCAAGAGACCCATTTTCAGAAGGAGAATCATCCCCAGTGCAAGCACAGAGATTATCCCCATGTGTTTATGGCCAATGGCCTTCAGAAGAATAAAGGGGTAATGATGGCCTTCAAACATTCTCTAGACTTCCAACTCAAACAAGAGATAACAGACAAGGAAGGAAGGTACGTAATTCTTACATGTGATATTAACAAAATTCTGCTCACACTGGTAATGGTTTATGCCCCTAACACGCATCAAGTGAGATTCCTCCACAGAATTTTTAAAACAATATCCTCGTGTAAATATGGGCATGTGTTTATGTGTGGGGATTTTAATTTGGTAAATGATCCAATACTGGATACATCCTCAAAAGTGAAGAGAAGTGGCCCCTCTCTGGGACCCTTTCTTCACAAAGAGGGGTTGTACGATGTCTGGAGGTGTCACAATGCACAAGAGAGAGAGACTACACTTTCTTCTCCTCCAGACATCGGGTATACTCTCGAATAGACATGATAATCATGGACTGGTGGTTTCGCCAGAGAACCTCTTCCTCCAGCATTTCAGATATAACGTGGTCGGACCATCACTGGAGGAACAGAGTCCCAGAGACCAAGCCTTCATATGGCGATGTAATGTCAAGATATTACAAAACAAACATTGTATCGAATATGCCTCTCAGCATCTCCGGGAATTTTTTGAGATTAACGCACCGTCTCTTGACGATCCTTGGGCCATATGGAACACCAATAAGGCATTCATAAGGGGGATCTTTATCAAACAAAGCTCTAGGGCCAAAAAAAGAATATGACCGAAAACTTAACGACCTGATCGCTGAGATACATCAAATAGAAATTAAAAACAAGAAGTGCCCATCCCCATTAGACTCAGATAAAATTCTCCAACTCAGAAACGATCTCCGCTCCCTTCTCCTAGAACAATCTGACCGCCAACTTCGCAGGCTCAAACTCACTCATTACGCCCAAGCGAACAAAATAGGAAGACACCTGGCCAACAGAATCAAAATTAGACAAGCCAAAATGAAAATCCCTTACCTAGTTCACCCGCATGACTCCCAGAAAATCATACGCCCTCAAAAAATAGCGAATGAATTCGCTAGTTACTATGAAGCCCTGTACAACCTAAATGAGACAAAGATACCCCCCAAAAATAAAATAAATATTTGCGCTAAAGTGTTATAAAAGCAGCAACTACCATGTGATAATAAAACATGTAACCTAACATCCAAAATAAAGTTGCGCTAAATGATTGAATGAAAAATATGTGCAAACATCAATGCAAATATGTATGCTGGTATGGATGTATCCCCTCCTCTTCTCCTCTTACTTCCGGCACTACACAGATGGTATCTCCCAGTGCTAAAGGGATGCCCAAGCGAAGTTTCGGTGTCCCCCAGAGCAAGAAAAGAGGGACCGATAGTGTGATATCGTTTAAAAATCAGATTTAATAAAAAATACAATCATACTCACAAACAAATGTATAAAATCAGCATGAAGTAAAAAGCCGGCTGTCCCATAACAGATCGTAAGCATCGCCCGCACTTCCCTGTGTAGCGGCGTGGGGACGTCAGCGCGTAGCTCCGCCCTACATGTTTCGTTAGAGATAACGTCTTCAATGGGGCACCCATTCTTCAAGGTTCTTCTTTTCTTGCTCTGGGGAACACCGAGACTTTGCTTGGGCATCCCTTTAGCACTGGGAGATACCATCGGTGTAGTGCCGGAAGTAAGAGGAGGAGAGGAGGGGATACATCCATACCAGCCATCCATATATCTATACCAGCAGAAGGTTATTTCTGCCTGCGTTGTAGACTCACTAGGAATAGTGGGTCCTGGATTTCTGGTAAGAGTACCCAACTACCTTTAACACATCGGGTGTGCGTGTCTTGGTGATGGAACACTATGCCTAAGTGCTATTTATACCAACTCTGAAGATTCTACTTCATTCACCACAAGGGACTTTTGGGATTTATGTGGGACTGTGTTGTTTTGAAGGACACTTAACTTTATTCATTTTATGATTATTTACTTCATCACAATTGTATTTTTGTTTTATACTTGAGGTTGAGGCCTTGTAGTGACATCTTATCATTTTAGGTGTCTAATATTCTTGATTCCACTATTTGCATTGATGTTTGCACATATTTTTCATTCAATCATTTAAAGATACCCCCCAACCAACGGCATTGGATATACAGGATTTCTTAGAAAACATATCCCTTCCCAAACTTACAGCAGATCAACTTAAGTACTTAAACGAGCCCATAACCCCTCAGGAATTAATAAAGACCATCAAATCTCTCCCGAATGGGAAATCCCCGGGCCCTGATGGCCTCCCCAATGAATATTATAAAATCCACCAGGAAATATTAATCCCCCATTTAATGAACGTTTTTGAGAAAGCCACAACTACCTCTTCTCTACCTCTGGAGATGCTGAGGGCATATGTGATCACTCTTCCCAAACCGGGGAAAGAAACGACTGTACCATCTAATTTCCGTCCTATCTCTTTGCTCAATTGTGACGTTAAAGTTTTTGCTAAACTGCTGGTGAAAAGATTATTGAAGGTGCTTCCCTCCCTAATCAAAAGGGACCAGACAGGTTTCGTGTCTGGACGCCAAACTTCAGATGCAAAGAGATGAGTGATAGATGTAATCTGCCACTCAGAGAGCTCCCGAACGCCTTCTCTGCTCCTAGCGTTGGATGCAGAGAAGGCGTTTGATAGGGTACACTGGCTTTACATGTCCCAAGTTATAGCGAAATTTGGGTTCATTGGACCTATAGCATCAGCCATTTCATCTCTATACTCACAACCATCAGCACAGATATACACCTCAGGAGCCTTGTCCAAACCATTTCAAATAACCAACAGGACCAGGCAGGGATGCCCCCTCTCCCCGTCAATTTTTAATTTAATTATCGAGCCTCTAGCAGAAAAAATATGCACACATCCTTCAATCAAAGGCTTCCACCTCCAGAACTACCACCATAAAATTCAACTCTTTGCAGACGAGCTGGATTGTTTGACGTGCCCTCACACCGAGATGCCCTGCTGAGAACCCCCCAGGATCGTGTGAAGAGCCCCCCTCCTGAGAAGGACGACCCCTCTTCCCCCTCCCGGATATATATATTCAGGCGTGAATATATCATCTGTCTGGTAAGCCTTGAATTCTTCTACTTGCGGATTGAACGGCTACCCACCTATTGTATTTCACAAATTATCACGACAATTGTCACTACCATCATCCAAGTTTCATCACAAACCAGTATCTGTCGAAATATTGGACTGCACTGTCACTCAAGCACTTTACTTGGACTATTTATTTATTTATTTATTTATTCTTTAATTTCTTTGTTTTTTCGCACTTTTGGGTGGAATAAGCTTTTTATGGAACTTTTAACGAACCCTATATCAATTTTTGATATTCTTATTCACCCCACTCACCATTGTGTATAAGTAGGGTACGATCCAATACCCACAGGATCCTAATTGCTTTGTGTTTGATAACATATTTTGTTTGTGTTGTTTATTTACTCACTGTGAATACATTTAACGAGTGTAGGGAACTGTTCAGCCTCAGTTCTCTAGTAAAGGTTTAGCGCCATCTTTCTATTCTACATACTGTTTATGATGTCTGTTTGGTCATAGTATGGCCGCTTCCCCCCAAATCTAAAACATTTTTTGCCTAGCGCGGTATCACCTTATCTTTCATCCCCTATATGAATTGCTTCCTCCATGGTCCTCATCCATTCTACCTTCCCCATCCACTCCTTCATTGATGGGGTCTCTGGGGCTTTCCACAGTCTCGGTATCAGGCTCTTTGCTGCGTTAAGAAGAAATGGGACTAGTGTGTTTTTATATTGCTTTATTGGGCTTTTTGTCGCATGGAATAAGCATTCCCAGGCCTCCCTTTTAATTGGTATCCCTGTGATTGTGTACAATTTTCCAATAATCTCTTTCCAATATTCTTATATTTTAGGGCACTTCCAGGGCATTTGTCCCCTGATCCCTGGCTGATGAACTAGCTAGCTTTAGAATCTTTTTCCTATATTCTCCCTCCGGGATGTTTCCCAATTCCTCTTCCCACTTCTCTATGTAAGGTGGAGGTTCAGCTTCCCTTATCAGAATTTTATATATTTTGGATATACCTTGTTTTGTGCAATGTGGTGAACTAAATAATCTCTCTATAGGCTACATTTCCCCTTTCCCCCTCAGTGGCTGTGGAAGTGCCTGCATGAAATGTTGAAGCTGCGTGTATCTCCATCTATCTAATGGTTTCCTTCCCCATTCTTTTGTGATCCCTCATATGTATAAATTCTATTAGTCACCATAATGTCTTGTAGAATTATTTCCTTCTGACGCCATTTAAAGGGGAATTTTAATCGTATCTCCTCCTGCTCTTTTTTAGAGCAGGAAATATTCAAGATCTCTGTTTTAGATGTATTTACCTTAAAGTTTGATATTTTACTATAACGATACAATTCTCCTATCATTTTAGGGATCGAGGTGCTCGGTTCGGCAATGTATAGCATAACATCATCTGCGTAAGAAGTCACTTTGTGCTCTCTCTCCCCGATTCTCACACCTCTGATATTCCTGTTCCTCCGGATTCGTTCCAGTAGAGGTTCCAGAGTCATCACAAATAAAATCGGGGAGAGAGGGCACCCCTGCCTTGTCCCGTTATAGAGTTTTAGTATCGGTGATAACATCCCATTCACTCTCACCCTGGCTACCGGTTGGGAATATATGGCAGAGATCCATTTCATCATCTTTTCCCGAATTCCGAAATGTCTTAGCACTTCCAGCATAAAGCCCCAGTTGACTCTGTCGAAAGCCTTTTCGCCATCTATTGACATGAGTATGACTGGGGCTTCCCTTCTTTCTCCTGCTTGTAGGGCTAACAACGTCTTGAGGCAGTTATCTCTACCCTCTCTTCCTGACACAAATCCCGATTGGTCATCATGGATCCACTTTGGGAGAATCGCTTTTAATCTATCTGCAATTATTTTAGAAAAGATTTTTATATCTATATTTATTAATGATATCGGTCTATAATTCTCCGGCCAATCCGGATCTTTATCTTCTTTTAGTATGAGGGTTATATATGCCATCAATGACTCTTCCCTTATTTTTTCCCCTTCCGCCAGTTTGTTAAAGTATTCCCATAGTTTTGGAACTAAGATCTTTTGGAATTTCTTATAATATAGGATCGTATAACCATCTGGCCCCGGGCTCTTTCCCTGGGTAATACCATTTATTGCATTTATTATCTCCTCCTTTGATATTGGTTCTTCCAGATAGCTTGGTTCTACACTGGGGATTTTGGCTCAATCAAGTTCTTTTAAATATTCCCGAAAATCTGACCCCCTTCTTCCTTTCCCCTTTCTTTTTCTTTCCATTTGACCCTATATAACCTACTGTAATAGGAGTGGAACACTTTAGCTATCTCTGATGATGTATTAGCTATCTCTCCTCTCTTGCTTTTAATTTTAGGGATGAAGGTCCGGCTCTTCTTTTCCTTTACTCTGCTTGCCAACCACTTCCCTGATTTGTTACCCCATTGGTACCTATCCCTCATTACTAAATGGATCACCCTCCTCCTATCTATCTCCAAAAAATCTGCCAACTCTTCTCTTTTTCTGGTTAATTCCTGTGCCCCCGAGATTCTACATTTTTTGGCCTGCTTCTCTAGTTCTTGGATTTCTTTATATAAGGTGTCTATTCTTGCCAATCAATCTCTTTTCTTTTCTGCTCCCAGCTTAATCAGGATCCCCCTTATGTAGCCTTTATGCGTCTCCCACAGGAGGGATTGAGATATCTCTGGTGCATCATTGATAGCAAAAAACTTTCTAACTCACTCTCCAGGGTCTCCACTATCTTCAGGTCCTGAATAAGTGACTCGTTTAGCTTCCACAACGTTTCCCTCTGTGTCTCTACTCCTACTTCCAATCTAGCCCACACCGGAGCGTGATCCAAGACTGTGGTAGCCCCAATTTTAGCCTCCCTCATCCTGGGTAACATTCTGTGTTCTATTAACACATAGTCCAGCCTGGAGTATGAGCTGTGTACGGCGGAGTAGTGCGTATGATCTCGGCTTTCGGGGTTACATACCCTCCACACATCCACCAATTGATATTCTATCATACGTTTTCTAATAATATTCTGTCTACATAATAACCTTTGTCTAGAGTGTCCCGTTGCATCTCTACGCAGATCTGCACATCTATTCAGGTCCCCAGCCAACACCAGATACCCTCTTTTGAATTCCCCCAATTTTTTAAGAGTTTTTCTCAGGTAGAGTTCTGGATCTTTATTTGGTGCATATATATTTGCTAAGGTCCACTCCATATTCCACAGATTTCCCATTACAAACAGATACCTCCCCTCAGGGTCTGCTATCTGTTCCTCTACCATAAACGAAACCTCTCTGCTGAACCCGATGGCAACTCCGCTTGCTCGGCCTGAGGATGAGTCCCCATAGAACCAGCTGGGGAACTGGGATGACCTTAGGCTAATGCCCACGGCATGCAAAATATGCATCTCTTGTAGGCATATCACCTGCCCCCCCAGATATTGCAGTTCTTTATTTACATTATATATTTTTCCGTGGGAGTTCAACCCTCTGATGTTATATGTTATTATTTTTATTGTCTCCATGGGCCTCCCCAGGGGTTCTCCCCCATTTTCAGTATCCCTTGCTTTAGAAAAGGTAGATCAGCATAGAGAAAAACAACCAAATCCCACCCTCCCCCTCCCCTTCCTTCCCTCCCTCCCCTCTTTCCTCTTCCCCTTCCTGTCCCTATCTCCCATTCCTATGGGAACGGCTTTCTCTGTTCCGTCCTTTGTGTGGCTCTGGAGATACTACTACAGGAGTATCTCCCTTACCCCACACCTCTTAGAGGAGTTGACTGTTCCCCCCCACCCGCAGTCCCCCCTCCCCACCTCTACCCCTTCTAAGGTAGTAGCTTTCTCGCATCCCCTAACTCTTCCTTATCCCTTTAACCTAAACCAGTTTCCATCCAACCTGTATATTCTTTTCCCCTATGGGCCAAGAGAGGGGCGTGGGGGGAGAGAGGGCAGCCGTACTCCCCATCCCTTATCTGCCCCTCTACCCCCTCTCCCCATCTTCACTCTCTTTGGGTCCATCTTCGTCCATCTGGCACTCTTGTTCCACTAGGGACTTTTTTGTCCCATCCTGGTATCGGCGGGGTTGAATCTCCAGAGTCTCACAGAATTTTTTCAGGTCCTCAGGGAACCTCATTACTGCTGTTCGACCATCTCTTCTCCCTTTTAAGCAGGCAGGCAACCCCCACCAATAGGTTATATTAGATTTCCTCAGGTGCTCCAATAATGGCTTAAGCACTCTCCATCTTGCCAATGTTTCTGAGGAGAGATCCGAGAACAGCTGTAGCTTCTCTTCTTCATATATTATTTTTTCCATCCTGCGAGTTTTCTCCATAATTTTCATTTTCTCCTCCGCATAGTGAAATCTTACTATTACATCCCGTGGGGTGTTGGCTCTCCTGGATTGAAACCTGTTGATCCTGTGGACTCTATCTATCTTCACCGCTTCAGTCTCTTCTTTATCGAGTATTGGACTAAAAAGCCCTTTCATTACTCCTGTTAATTCCTCATCTTTATATTTTTCTGATAGGCCCCTTATCTGTAAGTTCTTCCGGCGGCTCCTATTTTCTTGATCTTCCATTTTATAGGCCATGTCTCTGTTTACCCTCTGTAATGCTTTCACTTCTTTATCCAGTTCTTTTAATCTCCGATCCTGTGCATCTAATATTTCCTCTATTTCTTCCACTCTTTGCAGAACATGGCCAATATCTCCTCTAACTGCCGCTATGTTCATCTTTAGGGAGACTTCCACTTTAGTTAACGTTTCTGTTAATATCTCTTTTATTTGGGAGGCACTGACTTGAGTCTCTTCTGTTTTTTCTACTATAGTCAACAGACCAGCTCCCCCTTATTTCTTTGTATCGCTGCTTTGTGTTTTTTGGGCTTTGGGGGTTTGGGTCTTCCCACTTCCAGGAGGGGTACCTTCCATACTCCGTAGTTTGCATAATGGTACTCCTTGCCCCCCTGGGGGCCCTTCTACTCTCCCTTCCCCAGTGGAGCTTCCCTGAACACTTGTTTCAGACGCCATATAGCGCTGTATCCCCACCGGGCTTCCGACGGGCTGATTACTTTTGGTAGGGGCACTGACTTGAGTCTCTTCTGTTTTTTCTACTATAGTCGACGGACCCGCTCCCCCTTATTTGTTCGTATCGCTGCTTTGTGTTTTTTGGGCTTTGGGGGTTTGGGTCTTCCCACTTCCAGGACGGATACCTTCCATACTCCGTAGTTTGCATAATGGTACTCCTTGCCCCCCTGGGGGCCCTTCTACTCTCCCTTCCCCAGTGGAGCTTCCCTGAACACTTGTTTCGGACGCCATATAGTGCTGTATCCCCACCGGGCTTCCGACAGGTTGATTACTTTTGCTAGGGGCACTTTTATTTGTTTTGCATTTCATTTTTATTTATCACACTTACTTGATGGAGCCTAGCAGGATTTTTTTGCGCTTACCAGCACTTTATTCGTTTTCCCGTTAACCTCAATACTTTATGTATCCTCAATGCCTCTTATGTTTATCGTGTTTAAGCAATGTCCTCTCCTTTATTATCCAGAAATTCTAGATAGGGGCATTTATTTCCTTATAGTATATTGAACCTTGAGTAATGATTTCCCTCGAAGCTGGCCCCCAGTAAGAAAAGAAAAAGAAATAGAGCATGCCCTTAAGCCAAAGTCACAGTTCCTTTGCAATAAATATTCAGCAAATTGTCTTTCACAGTATAAACAAATAATAACACAGTTCATTGCACACAGCCATCATTTTATAGCTACCACTCTGCCGGCTGGCTTTCTATCCTCCTTCGCTGGTCTCCTCCGCTCCAGTTCCGATTCCCCGGCTTTCTCTGTTTCCCTCTCTGCCAGGGGAGGAATCCTGTTAGTAGTCCCTCTGTGGCTCCCGCTGGGTCAAGTATATCTGATACAGGTTGTGTATCCAGTCCAGTCTCTAAGGCCAGCCGTCCTCTGTGTATGGAGGCTAGCGCTATAGCCGGGAATCTGGCACCCCGCCGTCCCCGTGGCTCCGACCCTTTGTGTCAGTTTCTCCTTGCCCTGTCTCTCTCTTATCCCTTGGCCACTTCAGTGTCTGAGAGGGGAGCCATGTAGCCCCAGCTATCTCCCCTCCTCCCCACACATGAGCGGCGCGCCTGGCCCCTCTTTCTTCTCCGACCAAAGCTCTCTCCGCTGACCACCGGCTTCCGTGCCGCTTCTCTCACAGGCGGCTCTTCTGACAGCGGCCTGCCTAGACCATCAAGGAGCGGGCGCGTGAGGTGGGAAGCTTCTGTAAAGCCAAGCATGGGGTGGGAAAGGGGCGGTCACTCAAGCAACATCACTACGTCTCTACACTCAGTGTCGGGGAAGGAGGGCCACGTAACCCCAGCTATCTCCAACCGGAGCTCTCCCCGTTGACCACCGGCTTCCGTGCCACCTCTCTCACAGGCGGCTCTTCTGACAGCGGCCCACCTAGACCATCGTGCAGCCAGGTGTGGGGTGGAGGGGCGATCTCTCAGGTGGCGTCACCACGTGTCTACACTCCTCCCATCTCCCTGTTGGCTCTAGAATGCTGGTTAAAAAAAAATATTCTAAATACTACATTTGCGGCCAGCGGTGCATTTCTTGCACAAAAATAAATAGTGCGTCTACATTGCTGGTTCAAAAAAATATATATTCTAAATACTACATTTGCGGCCAGCGGTGCATTTTTTGCATAAAAATAAAAAGTGCGTCTACATTGCTGGTTTAAAAAAAAAAGAATAATAAATAGTGCTACATAGTACATTTGCACCTTGCTGTGCATTTCTTGCACAAAATTAAAAAGTATGTCGACATTGCTGGTTTAAAAAAAAAAAAAAAATAGTGCTACATAGTACATTTGCACCTTGCTGTGCATTTCTTGCACAAAATTAAAAAGTGGGTTGACATTGCTGGTTTAAAATAAAAATAAAAAATAGTGCTACATAGTACATTTGCACCTTGCTGTGCATTTCTTGAACAAAATAAAAAGTGGGTCTACATTGCCGGTTTAAAAAATAATATATATTTGTGCTAAATAGTGCATTTGCGTCCAGAATGAGGAGAGCGTCAAATAAGGGACGTGGTCCTGGTCATGGTGCTGCTGGTGTTGGGGGTGTTGGTGAAGCTCCTGTTGCAAGGAGAGGACGTGGTCGATCTGTGCCAGCTACACGCACAAGTGAAACACCTTCCTCAGGTGCGAGTAGCAGAACCTTCAACGTTATATGGTAGGCCCTAATGGCGCTAAACGAATAGTGAGGCCAGAACAAGTACAGGTGATAGTAGATTGGGTGGCTGACAATGCCTCCAGTTCCTTCACATTGTCTCCCACCCCGTCCCTTGCTGAAAGCTCAGAGTTGGCACCTGAACCCCGTGGCCATCTGTCTTTCACCTCAGCCCAAGCAGTCTGAGCCCCAAGTCATGCAGCAGTCTCTTATGCTTTTTGATGACTCTGCTGGTGTGCTTTCCTTGGGCCATCCTCATAGCCCTGCCCCAGAAGTGGAAGAGATTGAGTGCACCGATGTCCAACCACTTCTGTTTTAGGATGAGGACATGGAAACACCACCGCAGCACGTCTCTGATGATGACGAAACACAGGTGCCAACTGCTGCGACTTTCTACAGTGTGCAGACTGACAAGGATGGCAGTGGTGAAAAGTGGGTGGAAGATGCTGTGGAGGTTGATGAGTTACTAGACCCCACATGGAATGAAGGTCATGCGAGTGACGTGTGCAGTTTGGAGGAAGAGGTGGTGGTCGCACTGAGGCACCAGCAAAGCAAAAGAGGAAGCAGGATGCAAAAGCGGAGCGACCGTCCCCTAGACAGTACGCCTGCTACTACCCACCGCACCCAGGGACCTAGCACACCAAAGGCAGCTCTAAAGAGTGGCAGTTCTTCAGACAATGTGCTAACGACAAGACACGAGTGGTTTGCACGCTGTGCAATAAGAGCCTGAAGGGAGGCATAAATGTTCTAAACCTGAGCACAACCTGCATGACCAGGCATCTACATGCAAAACACGAGCTGCAGTGGAATAAGCACCTCAAAATCCAAGAAGGGTCTCGGCCTCCTCCTGCTTCCTCTTCTGCTGCTGCCTCGGCCTCTTCCTCCACCTCTACAGTGCCAGTGTCACCTGCCACCCAGCAAACAGATGATGTGACAGCAACGCCATCATGTCCGCCACCGTCCCCAAGCATTTCCACGCGGTCCCATGGAAGCTTACAGCTGTCCATCTCCCAAACACTGGAGAGAAAGAGGAAGTATCCCTCTACCCACTCGCGATCCCTGGCCCTGAATGCCAGCATTTCAAAATTCCTGGCCTTTGAAATGCTGTCTGGTGGAAACGGACAGTTTTAAAAACCTGATGGCGGTGGCTGTCCCACAGTACGTGGTTCCCAGCCGCCACTACTTTTCCAGGCGAGCCATCCCTTCCCTGCACAAACAAGTCGGGGACAAGATCAAATGTGCACTGCGCAACGCCATCTGTGGCAAGGTCCACATAACCACTGATACGTGGACCAGTAAGCACTGCCGGGACGCTATATCTCGCTAACTGCACACTGGGCAAACGTAAAGGTGGGTGGGCCTGAGGCGGATAGTAGTTTGGCGCATGTCCTTCCACCACCCAGGATTGCAGGGCATTTCTCTTTGCCTCCTGTTCCCTCCTCCTCCTACTCCGCTTCCTCCTCCTCTACCACCTCCTCATCCGGTCAGCGTAACACCTTCACCACCAACTTTAGCACATCTAGGGGGAAACGACAGCAGGCTGTTTTAAAACTGATATGTTTGGGGGATAAACCCCACACTGCGCAGGAGCTGTGGATGGGCATTGAACAACAGACCAATGAGTGGTTGTTGAAACTGAACCTCAAGCCCGGCCTGGTGGTGTGCGATGATGGGCGAAATCTCGTAGCAGCTCTGGGCCTAGCCGGTTTGAGGCACATCCCTTGCCTGGCCCATGTGCTGAATTTGGTGGTGCAGAAGTTTCTAAAAAAACTACCCGGATATGTCAGAGCTGCTGCAGAAAGTGTGGGCCGTCTGTGCGCGCTTTCAGCGTTCTCACCCTGCTGCTCGCCTGTCTGTGCTGCAGCGGAACTTCGGCCTTCCCGCTCACCGCCTCATATGCGACATGCCCACAAGGTGGAACTCCACCTTGCACATGCTGGAGAGACTCTGCAAGCAGCAGCAGGCAATAGTGAAGTTTCAGCTGCAGCACACACGGGTCAGTCGCTCTGCGGAACAGCACCACTTCACCACCAATGAGTGGGCCTCCATGCGAGACCTGTGTAACATATTTCGACTACTCCACCAACATGGCCATTGCCAATGACGATGTTCTCAGCGTTACTATCCCACTTCTATGTCTCCTTGAAAAAACACTTCGGGCGATGATGGAAGAGGATTTGGCACAGAAGGAAGAGGAGGAGGAAGAGGGGTCATTTCCACGGTTATCAGGCCAGTCATTCACAAGTGGCTCGGAGGGTGGGTTCCTGCACCAGCATAGGCCAGGTAAAAAATTTTCAAGCCAGGGCACAGTTCTGGAGGATGAGGAGGATGAGGATGATGAGGAGGAGGAACCGTGTTCACAGCAGGGTGGCACCCAACGCAGCTCGTGGGCATCACTGGAGCGTGGCTGGGGGGATACAGAGGACACAGATGATACACCTCCCACAGAGGACAGCTTGTCTTTGCCTCTGGGCAGCCTGGCACACATGAGCGACTACATGCTGCAGTGCCTGCACAATGACAGATGAGTTGCCCACATTGTAACTTGTGCTTATTACTGGGTGGCCACCCTGCTGGATCCCCGTTACAAGGACAACGTGCCATCCTTAATTCCCTCACTGGAGCATGATCGGAAGATGCGCGACTACAAGCAGACACTGGTAGACGCGCTGCTGAGGGCATTCCCAAATGACACTGGGGAAGCACAGGGCGAAGGCAGAGAAGGAGGAAGAGGTCGCCAACGTAGCTGTGGCACCACCAGCACCTCAGAAGGCAGGGTTAGCATGGCCGAAATGTGGGAAAGCTTTGTCAGCAGCACACCACAACAAACAGCACCACCAGCTGATAGGCAACGTCTTAGTAGGAGGTAGCATTTCAGCAACATGTTGGTACAGTTGGTACAGTATGTGCGCACACGCCTACACGTACTGACTGATGTGTCATCCCCATTCAACTTCTTGGTCTCCAAATTGGGCACATGGTCTGAGCTTGCCCTTTATGCCTTGGAGGTGCTGGCCTGCCCTGCAGCCAATGTATTGTGTGAACGTGCGTTTAGCACAGCAGGGGGCGTTATCACAGACAAGCGCAGCCGCCTGTCCACAGCCAACGTGGACAAGCTAACGTTTATTACAATGAACCAGGCATGGATACCACAAGACTTGTCTGTACCTTGTGCAGAATAAACATTTATACTGGCCTCCCACAGCCATTGGTATACTTAAGTGAACTTATTCTTTTTTTTTTTTTTTTTTTTTTATAGAACATAAGTCTTTATTGGAATTTGTAACAGGAGAAACATGAAAAATAAACCATGGTACATTTTATATGGAAAAAGTGAACCAGTGCTAGAACATCTCTGGGTTTGTCTGCAGATAGTGATCTTTTTTTTAAATATGTCTCAATATTTTGGGGGCTACCCCAACTAGAAAAAAAAAACAAACAAAAAACAGTGTTGGCTACCTCCTCCACCGCCACCGCCACTTCCACCTACACCGCCACGGTCACCGCCTCCTCAACCTCCTACTCCACATTCACCTCCTCCTCCATTTTTTATTTTATTTATGTGATTTTAAGTTATTTCCCTATCCACATTTGTTTGCAGGGCACTTGTCCTACTCTTACCCCCATTTTGCTTCCTTTTGCAGCCCCCTGGCCCTTTCCAGGACTTTTTTAGAGCCATTTTAGTGCCCAAAAGTTCGGGTCACCATTGGCTTCAATGGGGTTCGGGGTCAAGTTCTGGTCAACTTCGGGGCCGAACTCGAACTTTTTCGCGAAGTTCGGCCGAGCCCGCTCTACCCAAACATCCAGGTGTCCTCTTAACTCTAGTAGTGATGAGTTCAAGTGTGTTCAGGTGAGGATCCAAACCCATATGTGTGAGCACGCCAGGAAGATGTCAACTCTACAGGTTTGCAGATGATTAATTTGACTTGACTGAGGAAGTCCCAATGATTGGATGTAACGTATATATAGGACGAGGAATCACGTGCAGGACATCATCTGCATCTAGCTGTTCTGCCATTGTGTATGAGAGACAAGCGATTCATGGTTAGCACTGCCTATAGTGCCATTTTTTGTAAATGCAATATTTTATCCTTTTATTAAATGTGAGTTTTTAAATGGAGAGCACTAGGATTTGGTGCTTTTTCTTCCATGCATGCTGTTGTCTGAGATCCATTTACCCATCCAACCATCCATCCATCTATCTGAATAGGAGGCAGTGAAGAATTGGAGATATTAGCTGTTTTTTCATCCCCAGAGAGGGAAAACTGTGTGGTGAGACCTACTGGTAATGCAGGGGTCATGTCAGTGAGGTGATAGGCTTATCTACATGGGTGGTGGATTCACTTTGTTTATATATATGTCACAGTAATGATTTCAGTGGATTCCAGCTGGCTATTATTTATCTTTTTTTAACATTCTACACATTTGGACATTTATTCGATTTTATTTGTGTATTTAGACATATTCAATCATCATTTTTTGTATGCACAGTTTTTTATGCATATTCTTTTTGTTTACATATTCTAAAAGTTTTTTTGGGCAAGAGTTATTCATTTATATACATGTATTTTTATGAGGGTTTGCACTACATCATTTCTGGGTTATAGTTTGGCTTAATAAGCCTTGAATCACGTATGGGTGTTATCTAGCAACTCATTTAGCACTGATTGTTTTTGAATTTTTACATACTATATTTGATTGCGCAGATTGAATATTAAATCTCAAAAGTGAATAAATCACCAATCCAGTGCTCATGAAATATCAATATACACAAATGTTCATATAAGCAGCCGCTATAACAAATGTAACCATCATTAACGCATATGCTTAGAATAAATGTAAACAATATAATTATTGAAGCATAAGCAGCACTCATCTGGTTTATCGCATACCTTACTCCCAAAAAGTTCAAAATTGTTGCACCATGTGATAGGTAAGTCTGATTATTAACTTCCTCCACTCAGTGTTCTTGAGGATAATAGGGCTATACGGGTGCACACAAGCCTTCACCACACCTCGTGAAAACCGCTCCCCTCAAAATTTGCACTCACCAGATCTTCAAGAGTCACGATAGATTGGGGTCCTCATAGAGTCACCCTAGATTGGGGTCCTCCACCAGTCTCAATATCACAGATGTTGCCTCTGACTTCCAGGACAGTAGCGACGATTCTCCCCCTCACACTGAACTGGAAGTCAGAGGCGATATCTGTGATATTGAGAAGGACCCCAATCTAGTGTGACTCTATGAGGTCAAAGATATGATCAAAGATATATGATTTTTGAAGATCTGGTGAGTGCAAATTTTGAGGGGAGTGTTTTTTACGAGGTGTGATAAGGGCTTGTGCACACCCATATAGCCCAATTATCCTCAAGAACACTGAGTGGATGAAGTTAATAATCAGACTTACCTATCACATGGTGCTACAATTTAGAACTTTTTGGGAGTAAGATGTGCAATATACCAGATGAGCGCTGCTTATGTTTCAATAATTATATTTGTTTATATTTGTTCTAAGCATATGAGTTAATGCAGAATGAATATTGGTACACTTTTTTAGACTCCCATCATCCTGGCAAATCGAGGTGGCCGAAGATTCTGAAACCAGAAGAGGATGCAAGCACCAGCGATGGAGAGGAGCACAGACTATAATAATGTGCAAATATGCTGGGCATTGTTATTTAAGCACTTTACATCAGTCCCTGTCCTGAAGAAGCCTACAATTCAAGGTCCCTATCTCACTTGCATATATACTAGGGACAATTTTGACAAGAGCCAATTAACCTACCAGCATGTTTTTGGTGTGCATGAGTAACCTGGAGTATCCAGAGTAAACCCATGCAAGCACAAGAAGAATAAATTCCATGTAGATAGTGTCCTTGCCAGGGTTCAAACCGAAGACCCCAGTACTGCAAGGCAGAGGTGCTAACTGGTAAGTCACTGTAAACGCATCATGGTAAAACACTCCTGAGGGCCCAGGATTGTTTCTTTAATCCGGAAATTAAGTTCCACTTTAAGGCTGCCTTGGGAACATAGCATGACATCATTCTTTTATATCATATCTTCCAGGTCTAAGCATCTATTTTAAACTCTGCAGATGCCATAAGGGCTTTGTCCACTCAGTCAGAATTTCAATTGAAAAGCATATTCTGTATGTTTTCCTGCTGCAAACTGATAGAAGATGAAGTATTTAGTACAGCGCGCAACACTGAGAATTGTATTCCACTGAAGTTCTTTTGTTGAGATTGTCCGTATAATGAGCCTTGCTGTGCGCATTCATCTTTACATTAGAATGCAAAGAGATGAATTCACTCTTGGCTTGGCTTCAGGGCAAATAGTCTGTACAAGACATGCTCCTTCTAGATAATTTGTTTTTTAATTGCCTTCTGCTTGCTGAAATACAATTAAAGTTATTGCCCAACTAACAACATCAACATTCCGATTACTAAAGAAGAGTATGAATATCTATATTACCTGTAATGTGGGTGGACATTTTACTATTATGTTAGAGATCCTCGGCAAAGCATTAGATGATATTCTGTTTTTGTGGCAAAATAGATCTTCTAAAGATTCGGCAAAGTATTAGATGACATTCTGCTGCTATAGTAAAATAAACCATTCCCGGTTTCTATGACAAATAGTATAATGACAATCTTGCATGTTTAAAGCTTTGAATATCAACTCCAATAAAATCAGTGAAGTGCAAATTCTATCCAGGAAATATTACCACTGTGCTTAATGGACAATGTTATCTTTGGTGAAGCTGTGCTTTAAGTAGCCCTCCACCCCTCCATCTTCAGAGTGTGGCCTATCTGAAATAATATTTAAAGTGTTACTAAACCCACAAGAGTAAAATCAGTTTGTATATGCAGCATATCATGCTTGCTATACTCTGTGGAACTTAAGGGGTTAATCCTCTGTATTGTGTAAAAAAAAAGGCTGTTTTATCCTGTATGCCATAAATCCTTCCCTCCTGCACTGTCAATTTGGGCAAGTTCATATAATACAGGGCAGGGTGGTAAAGCTGCTCACGCTCTGTTTGGCCTCTTATGCTGGATAGAACATTTCCTGTTTCAGTTGAACTGTTCAGGTCACATGATATTGACATCACACATGTGGGCGTGCATAGAGGCTGTAGTGGAAAACCCCTCCTACTTGAACACACAGCTATGGAAAAACTGTGCAGGTTATCAAGAAACCATGGAATACAGATCAGCCAAAAAGGTATATAGTGGCAGTATTTTAATGTAAAAAGAAGATTTATAAGCTGTGGGCACTGTGGGGGGGCAGATGAACTATTTTCATATTAGAGGGTTTAGCAACACTTTAACCACTTCTGGACCGCCCACCGTGGATATACATCGTTATTTTGACGTTACATACTGTTGTTACGGCAGCAGATAGCTGCTATAACCTCGGTATATTATTAAATGGCGGGTGGTCCGCTTTAGAATAAAAGTGGTCTCAGCTTGCGTATTTGATGCAAGAGCACTTTTATGAGCGGAGGGAGAGGTGCTCCCTCCCGCAGCTTCCCGATTGTCTCCATCACTTACCGGAGTCGTCGGTAGTGGCGGAAACTGTCCCATTGCCAGGATGGATAGGCAGGAAGTTGAGTGAAGGCAAGATGGCCCCCACTCGATTCTATGCCCTTGGAGAACCGAAGCAACGTCAAACGTCACTTCTGCCCTCCGGACATAAAGGGACATTTTTTTTTAATGACTTTTTACATTTTTTTTTATTGCTTTAAGTGTAAATGTTAGATCTGAGCTATTTTTAACCAAAGATCTCACATTTAAGAGGCCCCGTCCTGCTTATTTCTATTACAAGGGATGTTTGTATTCCTTGTAATAGGAATAAAAGTGATCAAAAAGTGATCAAAACATTTCAGTGTAAAAATAAAAAGTAAAATAAATAAGAGAAAAAAACATTTAAAGGGCCCCGTCCCTCCGAGCTTGCACGCCGAAGCAAACACATGCGCAAGTCATTCCCACATGGTGGTAAATGGTGTTCAACCCACACATGTGAGGCATTGTCGGGATTGTTCCAGCGAGGGCAATAATTCTAGCCCAAGACCTCCTCTGTAACTCAAAACTGGTAACCTGTAGAATTTTTTAACCTTCGCTTATGGAGATTTTTAAGTACCAAAGTTTGTCGCCGTTCCACAAGCAGTCGCAATTTTGAAACATGACATGTTGGATATCAATTTACCTGTATCACTCATTATCTTTCACATTATAGAAAATAATTGGGCTAACTTTACTGTTTTCTTATTTTTTAATTCAAAAAAGTGTATTTTTCCAAAATAATTGCGTTTGTAAGACTTCTGTGCTAATACTGTGTGACATAAAGTATTTTAACGATCTCCGTTTTTTTTTTCCTCCAGGCTCTATGCTAAAAAATATATGTTTGGGGGTTCTAAATAATTTTCAAGCAAACAATATTGATTTTAACTTGTAAACAACAAGTGTCAGAAATAGGCTTGATCCTTAACCACTTGCCAACCGCCCGCAGCGTGACGGCGGCAAAGTGGCTCGTTATCACAAACCGCATCACCTGACGGCGGCCGCGATAACTTGTATTGTGAGCGCATGCGGGGGGGCCAGGGAGCGGTAGGGTGGACTCGATCTCCGCCAGCTACCCGCGATGACTCCCCCGCAGTGAAAGAATGGAGGTCCGTTTATGTAAACGCGGATCTCCGTTCTGACAGAGGGGGAAGGGATGTGATCACAGGCTTCCTTTATATGGAAGCCATGATCACTACCCTCCCCCTGCCAGCCCAGCCTCCATACAGTTAGAACACACTGATGGTACACAGTTAACCCTTAGAGTGCCCCCTGCAGGTTAACCCCTTCACTGCCAATGACATTTACACAGTAATCAGTGCATTTTTATAGCACTGATCAATGTATAAATGCCAATGGTCCCCCAAAAGTGTCAAAATGGTCCGACATGTCCGGTGCAATATCGCAGTACTGCTAAAAATTACAAATACCACCAAAAGAAAGCTCTATTTGTGGGAAAAAAAGGACGCAAATTTCATTTGGGTACAACGTCACATGACTGCGCAATTGTCAGTTAAAGCGACGCAGTGCCGAATTTCAAAAAGTGCTCTGGTCCTAAAGTGTGAAATCCTTCCGGGGCTGAAGTGGGTAAGTGGGATAACTCCACTTTCGTGGGAAAAAAATAGCAAATAAAAAAAAATAATATAGCGTATACAATTGCTAAGCAAGTAATATTGTAACTGAATGTTATTGAGAATGATTTTTCCTTTCAATCTGCAGCTCTGTAATTTTCTGCAAAATGTAATGCAATATGGCTACCTGGAGGTGTTCTGTACACAGAATGTGTACAGAACATCCCCCAGAAACATCATTTGCTGCTTGTGGGATTGGTTTATTGATTTTCCCAGAAGTCTGCACTAAGATACAAGTCAGATTTTTGGCATCCCCTGCAACACAAATGTAATTTTTGGTGAGATACTCCCAATAGGAAATCATGTCTAAAGAGATGCAGACCCTGCAATTTTCCTCATTAGAGCCCTACAGGTGCAGCGGCTGGTTGATAATTATGAAACTACTCCCATTAGACCCACTCACCACAGGGGCACAGAGGAACAAACTGATTTTTTTCAGAATAAGAAAAGATAGGAATCTACAACAAAGAGTTTGTTAAAATCCTTGCAATGTACATAGATCCCTAGAGAGGAATGTTTTTTTCTCAACAAAAGTGGAGTTATTCTTTAATGCAATATAAAACCCCAAACCAAAAACTTTAAAATGTAACATATTTGCAACTTACTAATCATTAGATGTGGTGGCTGCAATTAGTTTTCTTTTTTTTAACTTTTTTTCCCTCTGTTTTCACGTGGTTATCTGGCCAGTAACACACCTCCTGCATTAGAGTTTCCCTGCTCTGGATGAAGGAGCACAGGGGGCACCTTTGGACAGCAGCATGTTCAGTCTGGAGGGAGAGGAGTGTTAGATGTACTAACAGATTTAGATACATGAACAAATTGAAGCCAAATTCCAGCTAAAACTTTATTAAGCAGTTACAGCAAATATTTTTTTTCCTTTTGGGATAAAGGTTTTATATAAATAAATATAAACAATGGTTTTTCTCCTTTTGGATGGATTTCAGGAGTTGAGTTGTGGGTCTAGTATGATGTTGAATACTCCAAACCATATTAGGGAACCTTGTTGGACATTCAAGATCTTTTTATGGAGCTTCCTTAAAAAACGGATACTATGAGTATTGGGAGGGTACACGTTGACAATAGTTGAGGAGAATTGTTCAGAGTGCATAAAAGGATGAGATAGCGACATCTTCAATACACGTCTTGAGCTGGAAGGAGACTGTATGCCTAATTGCAAGCAGGACACCTCTCTTTTTAGCTTGGGCACTTGCTGTAAGTATATGAAGAAAGTTCTTATTGGTGTAAGTTGGCTTGTGAGAAGAATGAAAGTGCATCTCTTGTGCACAAAGAATATCGCATTGAGACGTCAGAGCCAATTTCCGGAGTGAGGATCTTTTGCCTTAGTGGTTGAGACCCTTAGTGTTAAGTCATAAAAGCTTGATAGTCATAGTGGTCAATCTGTTAAGCAAATGCTAAAGGGGTGATAGAACCCACAGAGCTTAAAGAATGTAGAAAATAAGGTACTTGCTGAAGGTAAGCCAGATTCTGTCTGTGAGGTGAGTCATGGAGTGGCACCCCACAAGACAGGCCTTCTATTGGGGAAGAGTGCCTCAAGTATTTGACAAGAATACCATCGGTATTTGCTGAGGTAGTCAAACATAAACCAGAAGATGGTTACACAAGGCTTGCATTATTGTGTTTAGTTGTCTGCAACATTGCAGTGTGTGCTGTGACAGATCAGCAAACAGCTGCAGGTGAGTATAGGGTTCAGGCAAAGTTCCAGTGGTGTGGACTTTTTGCATGAGTTAGTTTTTGGCATGAATAAAAATGGATGTGCACAATAACATCCTGGGTGTTAAATTGGGTAGATGTGGGGGTGTAGGGAGCCTGTGGATGAAATCAATAACCAGCTCAATGTTTTTGAGCTCAGGTAAAAGTGCTTTGATAAGGCCTCTGACAAAAAGAGATAGTTCATAAGCCTTTACAACTTCGGCTATCCCCCTGATTTTTACTTTGTTTCAATACTTGATAGAGAAAAACAGTCTCCGGAATAGTTTCGTGAAAATGGACTCGAGTTTTTGTAACTCGACCAATAACTAAAGTAGGTGTCCGAGGGATGTGGGGGTGTAGATGGGTTAAATTGTGGGTCCTACAATAACACGTGTAGGTAAAAATAAGTACGGTTTTTGATTGAGTACGTTTTTCAGGTGTGGTGACCTTGAAACGGACTTGGGATATGAGTGGACGTCGACAAACGACTAGACAGTGTCGTGTGTGACGTTACAACGTCTGTTGATTTGTGTTATTACGTTCGGAACACATTGGTAGAAGA
>BLSH010397342.1:265964-290150 GCA_018402905.1 Glandirana rugosa | reverse complement strand
ATGCTATGTGTTAGAAATATGAAGGGCCTTCAACAATGTGATAGGTTGGCAGGAATTTATGTGTGTGATTCATGTCCCTAGAACAGTGTAAAAGTCTCACACATGTGGTATCGCCATACTCAGGAGGAGTAGCAGAATGTATTTTGGGGTGTCATTGCAAGTATGTATATGCGGTGTGTGAGAAATAACTTGTTGTTGTGACAATTTTGTGTAAAAAAAAAAAAAAAAAAAATTCTTCATTTTTACAAAGAATTGTGGGAAAAAATTACAACTTAAAAAAATTCACCATGCCTCTTACTAAATACCTTGGGATGTCTACTTTCCAAAAAGGGGTCATTTGGGGGGTATTTGTACTTTAATGGCTTGTTAGGGTCTCACAAAATGAGATAGGTGGTCAGTACATCAGGTGTGATCAATTTTCAATGATTTGCACCCTAGTTTGTAGACTCTATAACTTTCACAGAGACCAAATAATATCCACTAATTTGGGTTATTTTTACCAAAGATAGGTAGCAGTATAAATTTTGGGCCGAATTTATGAAGAAAATTTTTTTTTTGCAAAATTGTTAAATAGAAACTAAAAAAAAGTGTTTTTTTTTCAAAATTTTCGCTCTTTTTTTGCTTATATTGCAAAAAATAAAAAACCCAGCGTCGATTAAATACCACCAAAAGAAAGCTCTATTTGTGAGAAAAAAATGATAAACATTTTGTTTGGGTGCAGTGTAACATGAGAGAGTAATTGAGATTCAAAGTGTGAGAGTGCTGAAAGCTGAAAATTGGTCTGGGCAGGAAGGGGGTATAAACATCCTGTATTCAAGTGGTTAATAGCTCACTTAAGGATCTGTCAGGGCTACTTTGGTCCTCAACTCCCTGTTTAACCACTTGCCGACCGCAGTCTGACGGCGAAAGAGTGACTCGTTATCGCAAACGATAACTAGTGCTGTGAGCGCGCGCCCGCAGCCGGAGGTGCGCTTGCGCGCTCACTGTGTCCGGGGCGGAGCGGGTGCGGCGGACTCAATGACTACCCACGATGGCCCCCCCGCAGTGAGAGAACGGAGGTCCATGTAAGTAAACACAGATCTCCGTTCTCATAGAGGGGGAAGGGCAATGATCACAGGCTTCCTCTATATGGAAGCCGTGATCATCCCCTTTCCCCAGCCAGGGCAGCCCACATACAGTTAGAACACGCCCAGAGAACACAGTTAACCCTTAGAGCACCCCCTGCAGGTTAACCCCTTCACTGCCAATGGCATTTACACAGTAATCAGTGCATTTTTATAGCACTGATCGCTGTATAAATACCAATGGTCCCAAAAAAAGTGTCAAAATGGTTGACATATCCGCTGCAATATCGCAGTACCGCTAAAAATCGCAGATCGCCGCCATTATTAGTAAAAAATAAAAAAAAACTAAAAACCACAGAAATGAATTCTCATCATCCGTAAATGCGGCAACTTTTGCGCAAACCAATCAATAAACGCCAAATGCGATTTTTTTTAAACAAAAATATCAGGAAGAATATAAATCGGCCAAAACCGATGGAAAAAAAAATTATATTTTTTTTTTTTTTTTTTTTTTTTTTGGATTAGTATTTTAGCAAAAAGTAAGAAATTTGTGTTTTTTTTTGCAAAATTGTTGCTTTTCTTTTGTTTATAGCGGTGATCAGAAATGACGCAGAGGTGATCAAATACCAACAAAAGAAAGCCTTATTTGTGGGAAAAAAAGGACACAAATTTAGTTTGGGTACAGCGTCGCACGCCCGCGCAATTGTCAGTTTAAAGTGACGCAGTACCGAATCGTAAAAAGTGCTCTGATCCTAAAGTGTGAAATCCTTCTGGGGCTGAAGTGGTTAAAGCGGTGTTCCACCCTATTAAATGTTAGCAGCTACAAAAAGGGTAGCTGCTGACTTTTAATAATTGGACAATCACCTGTCCCATGCTCCAGCAATGCAGCAGCCCGCAGCGTCGATCATCTCCCGGGGGCGTCGGCATCAAAAGTATGGGCACCCGGCTTTGGCTTCAAAGCATGTGCGAGTCGCGCTGCGTGCTGTGAATGGTCAACGTATCTTCTGGGACCTGTGACACATTGCAGAAGATCACCAAAAGGGGGGGAGGTGAACTTCCTTCCGGTTCTGTGGCACCAGGAGACAAAGTGGGACCTAGGACCCTGGGAAAACAGGGTCCCCCCCCCCAAAAAAAATGACATTCCATTCCCTTAAAGTGGAAGCTCCACTTTTGGGTGGAACTCCGCTTTAACAACACTCTTGTCTTTGTCTTGTCCACAGGATTGTAGCACATAGGAGCATGGGTCTGCAGAGGGAAACCCTCAGGGAAACCCTCAGTATTCAAAATGTGAAAATACAGCTCTCTCGCTCCTTTTATCTAGCTCACATTGAGAATTGTAGTTCAGTGGTCTATAGACTGCCATAGCAATGTTTCTTTCCTGAACTTCATCTCCCATGATTCAGTGTTGCCAACCATCAAGTCTCTTGAGCTCTTTCTGCTTGTCAGCTCCCCCTAGGGGCGAGGTAGTCCTTACCCGTTCAGCTTGAAATCCAGGACAGGCACAGCACTGCAGCACAGTGTCCTAAATCCCTCTCTGTCTCTAGCCAAGAACCTGGCTACAAAAACCGCTATAGGAATACCACTCAGTAAAATCAACATAAATCATATATTTACTTTCAGGGCCCTTTCACACTGAGGCATTTGAAAAAACGTGTGCAAAACATCACGCGCTATTACCACATTTTTGCTGCGTTTTTCCCGCATTAGGCGTTTTTTCAGGCGCTTTTCAAACGCTTTTGAAGCGCTAGCATTAAATAAGTAGCACATCTCCCTACATTACAACCTGTTTACTCCCTGGTATTTTGACCTTTTCACAACCTCTAGGCGTTTTGCTGGTGCTTTTAACCACTTCAGCCCCAGAAGGATTTCCAGCTTTAGGACCGGAAGCCCTTTTTGCGATTCGGCGCTGCATCGCTTTAACTGACAATTGCGCGGTCGTGCGACGTTGTACCCAAACAAAATTTGCGTCCTTTTTTTCCCACAAATAGAGCTTTCTTTTGGTGGTATTTGATCACCGCTGCGTCATTTCTGATCGCCGCTATAAACAAAAGAAGAGTGACAATTTTGCAAAAAAAAAACAAATTTCTTACTTTTTCCTAAAATACAAATCCAAAAAAAAAATATAAAAAAACAGTTTTTTCACCGTTTTTGGCCGATTTATATTCTTCCTCATATTTGCAATAAAAAAAAATCGCAATCGGCGTTTATTGATTGGTTTGCGCAAAAGTGGTCGCGTTTACGGATGATGAGAATTCATTTTTGGGGTTTTAAATTTTTTTTTATTTTTTACTAATAATGGCGGCGATCTGCGATTTTTTTGCGGTACTGCGATATTTCGGCGTACATGTTGGACCATTTTGACACTTTTTTGGGACCATTGGCATTTATACAGCGATCAGTGCTATAAAAATGCACTGATTACTGTGTAAATGCCATTGGCAATGAAGGGGTTAACCTGCAGGGGGCGCTCTAAGGGTTAACTGTGTTCCCTGGGCGTGTTCTAACTGTAGGGGGGCTTGCCTAGCTGGGGAAGGGAAGTGGTCACAGCCTTCACGTAAAGGAAGGCTGTGATCACAGCCCTTTCCCCTCACACAGAGCGGAGGTCCGTGTTTACATACACGGACCTCCGCTCACTCGCTCCGGGGGGGGCCATCGCGGGTAGCCAGCGGCAATCGAAGCCGCCGCACCCGCTCCCTGCCCCCCCCTGGACACAGTGAGCGCGCGGGCGCGCCTCCGGCAGCGCGCGCGCGCTCACTAAACTCGTTCCCGCAGCCGCTGTCATATGACGGCGATTTGCGGGAACGAGCCACTTTGCCGCCGTCAGATGCCGATCGGCGGTCGGCAAGTGGTTAAAGCACTTTTAAATCACTTTACATTCATTTCAATGTATATGGGCGTTTTTAATGCGCTATATTTAACGCTCAGAATAAGCACAAAAAATCATGCTTGCAGGACTTTTTTAAATGCGGCGCCAGCGCGACGCCCCAGTGTGAATAGGTACATTGGAATTAATGGGCAGCGGTTTAGAAGCGTTTTGGAAGCGCTATTTTTAGCACAAAAACGCTAGGAAAGCGCCTCAGTGTGAAAGTAGCCTTACTCATGTCATGAAAAATACAATGAAGCACCAGATAGGAATATACACCATATTTTTAATGAAGCTAGGAAAACCTATTTCCTAATAAACCAGGGAACATTTTACTTAGAGGTGGCACAGTTGGAAATTCTATGAAAGTCGATAAGATTAGTGAATCTGACTACAGCTAAAATACAGCGTTCAGTCAAAATCCAATACGTTTTATCTGAGCTGCTTGAAGTACCTGTCCAATGCTGGAGGACATTTAAGCTGATATTGTACTAGTAGGAGATTAAAGATCAACTTCATCCAAAGCATTTTTTATTTTTGTTTTGAAGAGTGTGGGGCTAGAACTTCTTGTTTAGTTGTGCCTGTGACCCCACTGGGGAACTTACACTTATTTTTATCCTTATGACACCAGGATGGAAAATGAGGGAAAAGGGGATCACCTCTACAGGAAGACAGAGAGAGTAATAAAACACAACCTTTCTATTTATTAAAGGAGTGCTTTTGATGCTGAATCCACCCCATTTGGAGACTCTGGGTTTGGTTTGCTAGAGACAATTAAACTGTTCACTTTGCAAGGGAATTTGCACTTTGCAGAGAGATTTTCGACAGAGCTTGCTGAATGAGTAAAGCTCTGCTGACATTCGTCATCCAATCGTGTGCAAGCAATGCATGACTGGGTATTCTTTGCAAAGTGAAACTTATCCTCATTCACTAAGCTCTAGGGCAAATTCCCTTACAAAGTGCAATTTCTTTGCAAAGGGAACAGACTGTTTGCCTTTTGTAAATCAGGTCTCAGAGTTGGGAAAGCAATGAAAACAGACGTTATAAAGTCCATAAGAGGCACTGGACTTGGAACTTTGTTTTTCTTCAAATGTTCTTCAAGTTCCAAGCAGTTCTTGCCAAATGGATCTCAGCTCCTCACGAGGCACAAAGTGTGTGTGTGTGGGGGGGGGGGGTCCCACAGGAGTGAAACACACCTAACTTGAGGAGTTTGCAGGAATAGACGGAACCAAGCACCGACAATTCATTAAAAGTACATATATCTTTTATTCTTGATAACAAAGTCACAACCAGTAGAAAGGAAGTAACCAAAGTGTTTCGGGGGCCAAATCATCCCTCTTCATCAGGGCTCAAGTTTGGTTGTTAAAAATATGATATGGACTGTGGTGTGGCCAGGGCCCTCTTTACCGCAAGGCAAAAGGGGCAGCTGCCCTGGGCCCTGTCATTGTTCGAGGGCCCAAAGCAGCTGCCCCTTGAGCCCGCGCTGCTGCCCACCGGAAGCCGGAATTCCATCATCTCCAACACTAGTCACACACGCTGACCGCTCGCAATTGTCATCCGGGAGAGGAGCGCTGCTTGCGTATTTACAAGTGACAGCCTTCCTCTCTGTGTGGCCGCCCAGACCCCTCCCTGCTCCACACATCGATCTCTCTGATAGCAGAGGAGGGTGGGGGCGGGGCATCCACACAGAGGGAAGCTCCTCCAGAGACAGGAAGCTACACAGACATGCTGCAAGTTAAAGTGTCTTGTCTGCACTTTCTTTCCAGCTGGTGGGGGGAGAATTCGGAGGAAAGCTGGGGGGGGGGTGAGCCCTGAACTGGAGGGAGGAGAGCTTTGTAACTGTGGGGGGGGGGGGTTACTTGGATGTACAACACACCTCTCATCCATGCATTATGCACACAGCACACCTCTCATCCATGCATTATGCACACAGCACGCCTCACATCCAGGCATTCTGCACACAACGCACCTCACATCCATGCATTTTACACACAGCACTAGAGTTGAGCGAACCCGAACTGTAAAGTTCAGGTCCGTACCGAACTTTGGGGTGTCCGTGACTCTGACTCGAACCTGGACATTTGAAAAAAAGTTTGGGTTCGGGTTCTGGGTTCGGGTATTTGATCACGCATATTGAATAGCTGCAGGGCAGCCAATCAACAAGCGTTTCACTGGTTTGCCCTTAGAAGCCATCACAGCCATGCCTACTAATGGCATGGCTGTGATTGGCCAGTACATCATGTGACCCAGCCTCTTTATAAGCTGGAGTCACTTAGTGCTGCATGTCACATGCTCTCTGGCTAGTTTAGGGAGAGGATGCTGCCGGCACTGTGAGGGACAGATTGCAGATATAATAACATCTCATCCTGCATTACAGAACGATCTGACTGAACTAGGTAGAGTCTACTGCTTAGAGGGACAGATTATTGTTCTAAAATCATCGCCTACTCCTATAGGGTCAGGTTCCTGCTGTTTCTGTAAGGAACAGATTATTGTTCTAAAATCATTTTACTTCCTTTTGCAGCCCTCTGGCACTTTCCAGGACTTTTTTACAGTCATTTTTGTGCCGAAAAGTTTGGGTCCCCATTGACTTCAATGGGGTTCGGGGTCAAGTTCGGGTCAAGTTTGGTACCGAACCCAAACATTTTCGCGAAGTTTGGCCGAACCCACCGAACCCGAACATCCGGGTGTTCGCTCAACTCTACACAGCACACCTCACATCCACGCATTCTGCACACAGCAAACAGCACATCCATGCATTCTGCACACAGCACATCTCACATCCATGCATTCTTCATTTCGTTCAGAATTAAAATTCAGACAAATTTTTGTTTTTTGGAAATTTGGATGGATCTGAATTTCCGAATTACAATAGTACTGAATTAAAACGAATCCGAAATAACCAACAAAAAAATTCGGACGAAATTCAAATTCAAATCATTTTCAAATTGTTTTCAAATTCAAATAGTTTTTAGATTTGCATTCGAAAAGCTTTCAAATTCGAATAGTTTTCAAATTCGAATTTGAAAAGTCCTCAAATTTGAATAGTTTTCCAATTATCAAAGAGAATAAAATAGAGTAGAAAACAAAGGAATAGAACAGAAAAAAAACAATAGCCTAGAAAATAATATATCAGAAAACAAAAGAATAGACTACAACAGAGTAAAATAGCGCTGTTCCACTCCACCACATTATATTCTTTCACTTTCTGGTATATCCCCCTCTATTGTATTCTATCTTTTCCCATTCTATTCCTCCACTTTCCACTTCACCCCATTCTCCTTGGAAATTGGAAAACGATTTGAATTTGAAAACTTTTCGAATTCGAAAACTATTTGAAATTGATTCAAAAACTTCTGTATTTGAAAACGAATAAACAAAACAAATTCTGAAAACGGATTAAATGAATGAAACAAATCTAACTAAACAAATTTATGTAAATAACGAATTGAAACTAAGCAAAACAAAACAAATGTATTCGCTCTGTACATGTCTACGCACTATCACAGTCCCACTATAAGTTGCTGATCACCAAATTTATTAGTATAATACATTTTTTTTTACCAAAGACATGTAGAATACATTTTGGCCTAAATTTAAGAAGAAAGTCGATTTTTTTACATTTTTTTATTGGATATGTTTTATAGCAGTAAAAATATTGTATTGTATTGTATTTTTTAATTGTTTGGTCTTTTTTCGTTTATATAATAAAAATATAAAAAACCCAGTAGTGATCAAATACTACCAAAGGAAGCTCTATTTGTTTGATAAAAATGATATACATTTTGTTTGGGTACAGCATTGCATGACAGTGCAATTACTAGTTAATGTAGTGCAGTGCTAAATAGCAAAAATTTGCCTGGTCATGAAGGAGGTAAAACCTTCTGGAGCTGAAGTGGTTAAAAACAATCATTTAAAGGGGTAGGCCAGGGACAGTAAGAGTGAAGACAAATTGCTGGATGGTGTTGAATGTCTTCCAGCTAGGAAATAAGGCTTGGTTCTCCTTGCTGTAGCTTCTGATGATGCACACTGTGAGAAATTCACAGGGTGAGGTTTCAGAGTAAGCATTTTCCAGTACAGGAGAGGAGGCTGTACAACTGTGCAAGACGTATGGTAAGAACGGCGATCAACTTTCAAGTCTCAAATCTCATGCTTTAAGAAAATATATTTTAAAAAATAAATACAATCTGATTAGAATTTTAACTCTTCCCCATACCAACCAAAACTAAAATAAACAGTGATAGGTATTAAAACTTGCACTTAAATATTCAAATATTATATATAAGCACAGTGTACCCCTTCTACTTCTCTTAAAGTGTTACTAAACCCACAACAGTAAAATCAGTCTGTATATGCATTAAAGCATGCTTGTTATAATCATGCCAGAACCTAAGGGGTTAATCCTCCACAAAGGCTGTTTGATCCTGTCTGATCCCCTTACCATCTCCTAATAGTACAGAACCCTGGGGGGCACTCTGCACATGCTCAGTTTGGTGTGTGTTGCTAGAGATTTTTTTTTTTTGGGAGAGTGCATGTGATCAGCACAGGGCCAATCAGCGCTGTCCAGACAAAGGGTCAGGGGTCTATAGCCTCATAGGACAGTCAGAGGAGATTAAAAACTCCTCCTACAAGCTTTAACCAGACACTGATAGACGGCGCAAGACTGCCATATACTGCTGATGAGAAAAGTTATTTAGCGGTTTATATTTACTAAAATAATATCATTTCCATGTTCTGTGTACTGTGGGAGACCAGATATAGTGAATGCAGGTTCCTGGGTTTAGTAACACTTTAAGCCTATCTAAAGAATAAAATATAGACATTTTATTGGACTGTATCTCTGTTCATTTAGGATACATATACCCGTATTGGGTTTCTGTCCACTCTCCCCTGAAGAAGCCACTTCAGGCGAAACGCGTTGGGAGGACGTATCCTGTTCATCCAATATTTCCTTCCCAGCCTTTTTGGCTATCTGTCATTATCATCGACAGGGAGCATCCAGACCCTTCGGGTTATTTTCATGTCCGATATACTTTTTTATATTCACATTGCTGTTTTCCTCACTTCTACATGGGTCACTATATGTTTTATATGTATCAATAAATTTTGTACATTTTAGTATTAATCACGAGTGTCTGATCATTCAGAGAGGGTTTTGACCGAGTACCTCTAAAGTCCCATTACCCTTACTGGGGTGATTCTTCACCCCAGTACTTTCCTTTTGTATGTCTTATTAGGGATGTGGTACTGGTCACAGGCAGTGGTCGATAATTGTTTGTATTTCTTCAATAAAATATAGAGTTTGAAATGTGATGTTGAACAAAACTTGCAGCTCTCTTAGTATTATGCCAATTTAATAAAACATGTTTATCATCAGATCTTGCATGCAGTATGAGGTGTCGGTGTCGCACGTTGGTAAGAATACATTTAAATGTTACATACGCGGAGAAGAAGAATGGGAAGGATCTTCCTCTTACTTTCCCAGCTGCTTCTGAAAGGTCATTGAGCCTTTATTAAAATAAGCAGACAAGCAAGTTTGAATAATTTAGCGGTGTCACATTTAGCAAGATATTTATACAATAGTATGACATCTTTAGCGTTCTTCTCCTAAAAACAGTCATGCAGCACTTATGGAATTGCTTAGCCAGAAATCATTACCTTTACAATGATGTCTAGAAATGTTTTTGACTTATCAATGTTTAAAGATTGAAGAGAGATTACAAACTAAGACCATGTACTGGCAACTTTCAGAGATGAGCCATGAAATATTCATAGATGGGAGAGCACAGAGGAGCAGGAGGGACTGTTTGCAGAGTGCGGTGGAATGCCTGTGAAATCTGTCCTATTCCACGTGTACTGCACAGTCCATGCTCGCCTCAATATAACATAAGATGTGAAATCCAAATAGTTCCACATCGAATCTTTTTGTTTTTTTTTCTTAGAAAAAGCCAGTAGTGAAGGGAATACAAATTTAATGTGCACAAAATCCAAAATGACATATAAGACGCAGCCTGTCAACCGCATTAGCACATCAGTTTTGTATTTGTAAGGCTATTTACACACTGAAAGCTAAGCCGCGGTCGGGGTAAAACCCTGCTAGCTTTAGCGGAGTTTTACCAGCGATATGGCTCCGCTATGCAGGCGGGAGCGCTGCGCTTTACCCCCTCACAAAGGGGTTAGAACGGGGTTGAAAGTGCCGGCACTCCGTGCTACCGAGGCGGTGTGCAGTTGCTTCTGAAACGCTTGCCATTCATTTCAATAGCAGGGGCGGTAGAGGAGTGGTATATACACTGCTCCCCTCACTGCGCCAAAGATGCTGCTTGCAGGACTTTTTGTAACGTTCCGCAAGCGCACCGCCCCAGTGTGAAAGCACTCAGGGGGTGGATTGGAGGGGATTTTTTAGGTGCTTTACAGGTGCTATTTTTAGCTAAATAGCGTCTGTAAAGCGCCTCAGTGTGAAAGGAGCCTAAAGCTTGCCATACACTGTTAGGACTTGTTCATACCAGCAACCATGGAACAGTAAAATAAGGGAATTAAGCTGTGGTTTTATCACCCCCCTCCCCCAACTGCCCTCCTGAACAAGGGCATGGAGCCGCTCAGGACTGTACAGATGCTTCATCAGCACAGCATGTTTCTTTCATCTGGAGTTACTGCCGCCGAATACAACCAATTCAAGTGAATAGGGATGCATGTAGTTGCAGTGGTGTGGCATATTGAGGGATAAAATGAGTGGCGAGCTGTAAATTCTTAATAAAGAATTATTGAAAAAAATGGTGGTGAGGAGGTGACATATCCCCTCCTTGCCGCCTGTCAAACGCATCAATTTCAGGAAGTTGGGTGAAACACGGACACTGATGTACCAAATTGTGGATGGTTCATCAGGAAGAAACCAAAATTCACATAGTATATGGACAGCTTCCCAGATAGCAAACAATTGTGCTGCAAGTTTGAAAATGACTTGCTAAGCTATTACTAGACTTGGCAGGCTTCACACGTTTGTTGTAAAATTGTAGCAAGTCCACATTGCATAACTCCGCATCAACTTTCTTTGCAAACATTCTTCAAGTCTGCTGCAAGTTCTTTTTCAGTTTATGTTGTGCAATAGTCATCCCGCCACAGGGGTCACTGTGGCTGCATTTTCATGCTGTAGACATGCAGAGCTCTTGCTGTAGATCACCACTGCAACTTTGCTCTTGGTAGACTTTTGCCATGCAAATTTGCTAAAAATTGGAAAAGTGACAACTAGAACGTGCGCTTTAAGGGCTCTGCAAGTGTTCAACTTACCAGTGAAAATGTGCAGCAAGTTAACATACTTACAATTCAACACTGCCACACATTTGTGGCAAGTTATCCTTGTTATCCGGGTTTAGTCCCTCCTGTAACATAGTTGTATTATTTGTTGATCCTGCTTGTAGATCTGTTATTTTCCTAGCTTACTTTAAGAGAGTGACAACTCTATACATTTTGCAGCAAAGATGTACAGCAGCATTGTCACGTTGTGGGACAGGATGGTCCTAGTTAGCCATGTAGTTTTAAATTGAGTTCTAGTAAAGCTGGCTATACAGATAAAGACTGAGCTTAGTGAGAGAAATCCATTGATTCCTCTATGGATGACTCTCCCAATGCCTGCTACTGTATTCTGACAGCTGGCACATGTGGCTGTCAAAATACTTGAACAGTGATCTGCATCTTTTTTCCTTTTTTTTTTTCCTTTCTTTTCTGACTCAAAGTTTGGTGGTGTTTGCAGAGCCATCTATGGCAGTCTTAGCTGGCTGCCCACAGTTAATATGCCAGTGCTGGGGACCGAAGACAGCTGAAGAGACCAGCCGGGTGTGGAGTGGAAATCGATGGACCATGGAACATGTGAGTGTCCTATTATTAATTCATCAGCTATAGTTTTTTGGAGCTGCTGACTTTTAATTTGTCAAAAAAATAACTGAGTAACTGCTTTAAAGTAGTTGTAAAGGCAGAAGGTTTTATATCTTAATGCATTCTATGTATTAAGACAAGAAGCCTTCTGTGTGCAGCAGCCCCCCTCAGCCCACCCCCCCCAATACTTACCTGAGCCCCATGCCCCATGCCTATCCAGCGATGTCCAACTAGGTCATCAGGAACACTCCCTCCTGATTGGCTGAGATGCAGCAGCGGCGCCATTGGCTCCCACTGCTGTCAATCAAGCTCAGTTAGCCAATCAGGACAGAGAGGGGGTGGGGTGGAACCACAGCTCCACGTCTGAATGGATACACAGAGCTGCAGCTCGGCTCCGGTGCCCCCATAGCAAGCTGCTTCCTGTGGGGGCACTCAACAGGAGGGAGGGACCAGGAGCTCCAGCCAGGACCCGACAAGAGAAGGATCCGGGCTGCTCTGTGCACAGAGGAGGCAAGTATGACATGTTTGTTTAAAAAAAAAAAAAAATAGACTTTACAATCACTTTAACCTTCCAGACCACCAAACTTAAAGTGGCTCATTCAGGGACACTTAACCTTCCAGACTGCCAGACTTAGGGCCGATACACACTGGCCAAATATCAGCTAGTCTGTACAGTCTGTCTGTTGTAAAAAACCTGGTTGATCCTGCCTGTTCCTGTGTCCCCCCTTAGTATGCTGACCGCAGTAAACATGGCTGCTGATTCATAAATAACATGGTCAGGTTATGTGCCTCCATCAACCCTGTGCTCTCCTCTCTCCTTCTCTCTCCCTCCCTCCCTACTTGTCAGCTCCTGTGTGTGTGTGAGCCATCTCCTTCGCCCCCCCCTCCCCTCCACCGCAATTGGTAGCTAGCAGTAAAGTTAAATAAATATTACTGCCAGCCCCTCTGTTTTACTAAGTGACCCTACATTGTGTACATGTTTTTATAAAATTATCCCTGTAAACACCTTATTTCAGATCGTTTTTGGTCGGTCACGTGACCTCTGACAGCTCTCCTCCACCGATCTAAGGCATACAGTGCGAGGGGCTGAGCGGAGAGCACAGGAGGTGACCTCTGTTAAAGCCATAGCCAATCGTGTGACTGCTACCAGCCTCAGTGGCACAGGGGGGCACATTGCTATAGTTTTTAGTGGCAGCATTAACAAGTGGTAAATAATTAGGATAAATTCGATTTGCAGGATGCAGTTCTGACACCTATATCAGTCTACAGTAAATAGAATTTGTATGCTGCATTAAATCTCATTTTTGAAAGTCTGTCAGAAAAGAACTATCCCAGAAAGTGGTAATGTATTGTCCTAAAGCAATCAAGTGGATGATCCTTTGCACTGTTCCGTTCTACAAAGGGAGTATATAATTGGTTCCTGTGGGTCACCACTGAGTGAGAAAGTTCTTCCCTCTGACATCTTTGCATAGGAGCCGGTCTGTGGCTTGTACTTTTTGAATGGCTAGCTCTTTGAAGTAGGATTGTCTTTGAAGTGGAGGTTACACAGATGTATAGTGGTTTTGCACATATTTTTCATATTTATTTATTATAGTCAGAACTAGAAAATGACATTTTATAAAAATGTGTTTTAGTCAAGTAAGCAACATATATTGTTTATGAATATTTTATAATTTCATAAATCAGCAAGTGAATAGCTCTGCTCCTTTTCATAATTTCCTTTATTTCTTTGCAATCTGCTGAGAAAATATCATTGTCTACAGGCCTCAACTCAAGCTAAAATTTAGACACAGCTTAGGGGGAGTTCACACCAAAAACGTGCGTTTTGTTCACGTTTCCCACACCGCATTCAAAGCGCACTGCAGTTGTGATTTGTAGCAGGTGTCAATATTAACCTCTTCAGGCCCACCCTATAACAGTTTAACTGCTACAGGACTGCACCTGTGTATCGGATCACCTACTGTATATATACATGATCCGGCTCTGGCGGTGGCCTGCTCCTGCTGTAGTCCCACATGGACTTGATGTGCGCCGGCACCCACCGATGATTCAGCAGAGAGGCAGAACAGCGGTCTGCCTATGTAAATGTAGGCATGCCCCCATAGGAGTTGCTGGTAGTAATGGTTCCACCTGTCACATTGCCCTCAATCACTTTTCTCCACACATCTGGAGTCACAAGAACAGGCTGGTACTTTGTTTTGTGTTTTAATTAGGGGATTAAACTTGGATGGGGAAAGGGTAATTATGGGATGCCCATAGGATTAACAGTTCTTTCATGGGACCTTCTATATACACTCTTGTATATACACTTCTCCTCTTTCTCCAGCACAATCTTGCTTCTCAGTTACTTCCTCTTGCTCTCTCCTGCACAAACTTCTTCAGCCTAGCTAGCACATGGTAAGACCTGCTCTCAGTTAGCACAGCCTCTTAACCGACCCTTTGCAGGCAGGGACCGCGGGCCCCTATAGTGTAGAAAAAATTTTGTTGAAAGTGCTAGCTAGCCTTGATGGATTACTGGTCCCTGCCCATCCTCTTACAGGCCCTGACAGCCCTCCTGGCTGCAACAGCCCTCTCCATTGCCACAGAGACACCACAGTCCCAACTGGCTCTTGCACCCTTCTCTGACTGTCTCTCACCCCAATCTGCTCCGGTGTGCCTCTTTCAGCTTCCCAGGGTGTGCATCACTCACCGATACAGTTCCTTTCCTGGAGACCTTTCTGACAGCATCTCTCCCACTGTCCTCCACTTAATCTCTCACTTGTGCCTCTGTTCCAGGATCTCGCTATCCTCCTGGATGAACCCAAGCCCCAGGCTGAAGTCACCTCCCAGACCGAGGGCTGCCTCAAGGCCCCCAACAGCCTAAGTACTCCAACTCCATCTCTTTCACCCGAACTCTCCTCCCCAACTGGGCTGACCCCAGGTACTTAAGGAGTCCTGCCCCCTGCCAATCCAGGTTGGGGATTGGTCAGAGCTCCTCAAGATACCTCAGGAAGCCTTGCCTCCTTTTCCCCACCCTTTCTTCCAGAACTTTCTGAAGCAGAAAGGAGGGGTAACCAAGGGGGTGTTACTCCCTGCAGTCACCAGTCACTCCCTAGGCCACTCCTCTGCCCAGGATCAAAACAATCAGGCCTGACTTCCAGCTAGGCCTGACTAAATGTACCTCTCCTACAAAAAAAATCCTAACACCCAGCACCTACATATATGTAGTGGGTGCTACATAAACAAGGCAGATTGCCATTCTGTCAGTAGGGAAGGCATGGATCATGTGTTCCTGCAAAGCAGGGACATGGATCCATGCCTTCCCACAGTAAAAGCACCTCCCACCATTTAGAGAAACAGAGGCTAGGCACACCTTTAACACTTTGATTGCCCCTTATTTTAACCCCTTCCCCATACCTCCTTTTAAGAAGAGGGACATCTATTGGCAAAAGTATGTAGGCATAGGACACACCCCCTGCCACATCCCCGTAATGGCGAATTATACAAAAAAAAAATGATTAGGTAAACCCACAAGTGCTTTTTTTTTTACAACTGTTCCTTTATACTGTCTTTTGAAGCTTACAAACGTAGCAATTGGATACAAGGTTTAACATTGAGAAACACTTTTTGAAAGATAAAAAGCGCATACAGATCAGACCAAAATGAAGGACAAATGAGGAGGAAAGAGGGACAGAGGGAAATTGTTCCAGATCAGGGACAGTCCCTTGAAATCAGGGACAGTCCCTCAAAATCAGGGACAGTTGGGAGCTATGCTTACCAGCTAGTATCATTAGTACAGTGGCAGTGCATATTTTTTAGCACTGATCACTGTAATAATGTCGCTGGTTCCCAAAAAGTGTCAAAAGTGTCAGTTAGTGTCCAAATTGTCTGCCGCATTATCACAGTCCTTATATAAGTCACTGATCGCCACCATTACAAGTAAAAAAAAAAATCCCATATTTGTACACGCTATAACTTTTGCACAAAGCAATCAATATACGTTTATTGGCATTTGTTTTACCAAAAATATGTAACAGAATACATATTGACCTAAATTTATGAAGAAATTTGATTTTTTTAAAATTTTTTATTGGTTATTTTATAGCAAAAAGTAAAAATTTTTTTTTTTTCAAAATTGTTGGTCTTTTTTTGTTTATGGTGCAAAAAATAAAAACCGCAGATGTGATCAAATACCACCAAAAGAAAGCTCTATTTGTGGGAAAAAAGAAGAACCATGCAAAAGTAAAGCAGTGCCGTATCGCCAAAAAATGGCCTGGCCATGAAAAGGAATCTTCTGGAGGTCAAAGTGGTTACATTGTAGACACCCCAAATACAGGTTGCAAAAGAATTGGGTTTGCCCACACCGGATCGCATGGTACAGAAGTTCTGCATGGTCGTGAGTCTTGAGGCGTGCATGCACAATGACGTCATGGCTTCCAGTTTTGCAGATGAGTGCCTCGAGAATTGGAATTCTGGGAGTTGGGATTTCTTTGGGACGCTGTATACAGTCTATGTGTATAACTGTTTTTAACTGCTTTTAATTAACCTTTTCTTTTTCAGATTTTAAACTATTAGAAAGATTTAATTCTTTTGGTATATTCCCTTCTATGTTGTTCTTTCACTGAAGGAAACATGGGGATGTGAGCTACGGGGTGCCATCTTGCCATTCTTTTTAACAAACACTATTTGTCTTTTCACATATGAGTCATATACAGCAGTGTTCCCCAACCCTGTCCTCAAGGCCCACCAACAGGTCATGTTTTCAGCATTTCCATTATTTTGCACAGGTGATTTGATCAGTTTCACTGCCTTAGTAATTACCACAGCTGATTCATCTGAGGGAAATCCTGAAAACATGACCTGTTGGTGGGCCTTGAGGACTGGGTTGGGGAACACTGATATACAGTATCTCACAAAAGTGAGTACACCCCTCACAGTTTTGTAAATATTTTATTCTATCTTTTCATGTGACAACACTGAAGAAATGACACTTTGCTACAATGTAAAGTAGTGAGTGTACAGCTTGTATAACAGTGTAAATTTGCTGTCCCCTCAAAATAACTCAACACACATCCATTAATGTCTAAACCGCTACCGGCAACAAAAGTGAATACCCCCCTTAAGTGAAAATGTCCACATTGAGTCCAAAGTGTCAATATTTTGTGTGGCCACCATTATTTTCCATCACTGCCTTAACCCTCTTGGGCATGGAGTTCACCAGAGCTTCACAGGTTGCCACTGGAGTCTTCCACTCCTCCATGACAACATCACAGAGCTGGTGGATGTTAGAGACCTTCCATATTAAGATGCTCTACAGATGCTCAATAGGTTTAGGTTTGGAGACATGTTGACCAGTCCATCACCTTTATCCTCAGCTTCTTTAGCAAGGCAGTGGTCATCTTGGAGGTGTGTTTGGGGTCGTTATCATGTTGGAATACTGCCCTATGGCCCAGTCTCCAAAGGGAGAGGATCATGCTCTGCCTCAGTATGCTTAATTTACTACTTTACATTGTAGCAAAGTGTAATTTCTTCAGTGTTGTCACATGAAAAGATATAATAAAATATTTACAAAAATGTGAGGGGTGTACTCACTTTTGTGAGATACTGTATATCCTCTGGTAAGCCTCAGAGTGTGATATGGTGGAGGGCACGAGGTGTTGCATGGTAGAAGAGTCTTGGGAGATCACACTACACTATCTATACATGTAAATGGCTGATTGCAAGCTTACTGTGGGCTATGATTAGATGAGAAGCACACTTCTTCACACTGGACTTACATGGATGTCATTTATTTTATTTGTTTATTTTTTGTATTGCACCAGCTTATGTGAGGAATAGTGCATCACTTGCATGTTTGATATATAATGTATCCAGAACCGTAATTAGTACCTTCGGGGCCCCGGTGCAAGAAACCATGAAGTGCCCCTCTGACCACCGGGTCCTTTCCCTTACTCTCAGGGCCCTTTCCATTGGTCACGGGGCCCTTCCCTCCAAGCCCAGCACCCTTCCCTCTGAGCCCGGGACCCTTCTCACTGATCCCAATGTTAAATCACAAAAATCACAAGCAAGTTGCAGCTGGTCCCCTTCCTGCCATCTTGGGCCTCCCCACAGTGGCATAACGTCAGGGCACAGTCACAAGTGGGACCTTTGACCCTGGTAGTTCTGCCAATGGTGTATCCTATATTGGGTGCTAGCAGCTGTTCCATATTTCACATTTTTCATAGAGTTTTTATTTTAGAGCTTTAAAACCTTTATGTAATGTAAACCAGATCCCCAACACCATAAAACCAGTGTGGGCCTATGCTCATAAATAGGGATGGGCG
Source organism: Glandirana rugosa (assembly GCA_018402905.1). Taxonomy (NCBI): domain Eukaryota; kingdom Metazoa; phylum Chordata; class Amphibia; order Anura; family Ranidae; genus Glandirana; species Glandirana rugosa. Next base: position 272,052 of record BLSH010397342.1, on the reverse strand, counting down.
AACAGTTCAGCCCAAGCATTAGTTTGGGCCGAACTTTTGATGTTCGGACGATCACCGGATAGCTGAACAAACGGGACATTCAACCATTTGTTCTGCCCCCCGAACGACCTAGAACATTATGGGGCGACTTCGCCGCTGCGGAGCGTCCCATAATGCATTGTGCAGCAGAGAGTACGCACAGCTCCTCCCCATTGGGAGGGCTCCCACCGTCTGCTCACCTTTTGTTGTAACAGTTTATTTATATGGCAGGGTGGGGCCATCCGCCCCTTATTAAAGGGGGCTATCAGATTCCGATAAGCCCCCCGCCCGCAGACCCCCACAACCACAGCCCAGGGTTGTGGGGAAGAAGCTCTTGTCTCCATCAACATGATGCAGAGCCCCCCTGCCCCAAAGCACACATACTCTCCATGTTGAGGGCATGTAGCCTGGCACAGTTCAGGAGGGGGGGTGCTCGCCTGTCCCCCCCCCCTCCTGGCCGGCCAGGTTGCATGCTCGGATAAGGGTCTAGTTGGATTTTAGGGGGGACCCCACAACAATTTTTTTTGTAATTTTGGCGTGGAGTTCCACTTAAAATCCAAACCAGACCCGAAGGGCCTGGTATGGACTGGGGGAGATCCTGCGCAAATAATTTCTGTGATTTTTTTGTATATTGCAGGGAGCTGGCAATATATTACAGCCCCGAGTGGTTTTAAATGACAATTTTTCCTTTGGAAATGTCATTTTGCTCTGGCTATGTTCTACTCATCACAGAAATGTGCCATTTTACAGGCAGACTAAAAGGACCCCTCAGGCACAATATTTAAAGGAGTATTTCATTTTTTTTACACTTTAAGCATTATTAAAATCACAGCTCCTTTAGAAATTACTTTTTTACAAGCTTTTTTTTCATTGATACATGTCCCCTAGGGCAGTACCCTGACCCCTATAACCATTGTATGCCCAATTAATTGCATAAAGGCCTTCAAAATAGGCACTTTTGATTTTTTAACTTCGGGTCCCAATGACTTCAATGGAGTTCGTTGTTCGGGTCCGAACTTTTGGGATGTTTCGAAGCTCTGGTGCAAACTGAACAGGGGTCCGTGTTCGGCCCATCCCTACTCATAATTGTGGGCATGTGCATTGCTCATATACTAATACTTCTAGGCAGAGAGGCAATATATGTACCATTCTAGTTCATCGTGCTTGCATGCAAGTGTGCACTTGTATATGTACACATGCACGTGCGCGTACGAATTAGCATTTATACTCGGTACCCAATTAAACTGACCTGTCACCATGAGCAGTTGCTGAATGGTCTTAAGCTTGTACTTGTATTCATGTAGCCTGATCCATTGAACCTGTTTACCTGTGTAGTACCCAGCTTTCTCCTGGACCTTGCCTTTGCCCGTGCAAAACCTTTGTTCACCTGATCTCTTTGACCTCAGCCTGTTTACTGGACTCATCTTTGCATGCTGATTCTGCACTGCGCTGCCCGGCTGTTTCTGACCTTGGCCTGCTTCCTGGACGTGCTCTGCCTGCTGACTTGGTCCCTTGCTACCCAGCTGCCAGCATACTGGCTCTGCAATCATCTCCTGCTCTGATGCCAAGCTGCTTCACTATCCTGTTCTTCGGACTATGACCCCCAGCTTCACCCACCTAAGAGCGGACTTCACCAGCCAGCTACTCCAGCACTCGTGCCACTCCGTGCCCTTTCACTCTCTGTCTCCTCTTCAGGAGTGTTGGGCAGGAGGTGCAAGAGAGGACTACATGATACTTTAGCGTAGAGTCTTTGTGTTTTAGCTCAAACAGGAAGTTAGGAGCTCAGTGAATGCATGGTAGATCAACAGGTATTTTTCTGTACTTTTACATTACATTTTACAGTTTCCATTTTTAAAACAGTCAAAACCAAATAGTGTACCGCGCTAAAGTGAAATAAAAAATAATAGTGAATGACAGCAGCGGCTAACCATGTGATATTACCATAGTAAAACATATAATATACATAAAAGTCACGCTAATCAATATGTAGCATAAAATATGAATTAAAAAGTGACATAATGTGAATCAATATCAGTGATTTTACATAGTTATAAACCACATTGAAATAAAAAAGTCCACATAACATCCAAGTAAATGTGATCAGTTCTAAAATGTGCAGGAAAATTCTCCACGTGGTAAATGGAAGAATCTTATGAGAAGAAAGATACTTCAACAGAGTTCCACCACCAAAGATCAAAGAGGTCCTCCTGTGACACCCATTACCTAATTAATGGGAACACTTATAAGAAAGGATGGACCATCTATTTCTAGAATGGTCAGACACACTTGCAGATAACCTCTGCAGGTTAAGGTAAGTGATGAGGCCTTCTATGAATCCCTAGAGCATGTTGATATTAAGGGAATACGTCCAAAGGTATCAGACTTCCATGAGGATGTTCCGATAAGTCTTGCCCAAATACGGTTGGTATATAGAAAAAGAGCTCCAATAATGTAATATTGCATGAACTAGTTTATTAGAAGCCAAAAAAAGTACTTACAAACAATAAAATGAACAAGAGCCTTGTTAAAATATTTTTCGCTTGCCGCCAAACAATTACACCTGCACTTCCGGGATCATGTAGAATGTGACAGCGTCAGCACGTAGCTCCGCACAACATGTTTAGTCATACGTGATGGCTTCCTGGGGCATGGGCGACGTGCTGAGCCATCGCTATATGTAGTACTCTGAATAAATCAGATCTCATTTTCAAATGGTGGCTATATTGGGCAAAATTCAAGTCTCTTTCTCATCCACTGCATAATAAAAAAGCCAAGCCTCATTTTTAATCAGTGGCCATATTGGACATACACTTTAAAGCAGTGACTCATATTTTCAATTTCAATCAGGGAAATCATTGTTGACTCTTTTGCTAATTTGCAGTGCTCTGGGAATCTATTATCATGCAAAAAATGATTATTTGTCAAATAATATGTGTCTGTAGATATTAAAATAATAGATATAAAACAACATTTATAAAACTATCACACTTCAAAAAAGAAAGCAAAACTAAAATAACATTGACTTTAACAATAGAATAAATAAGGTTTCTAAAAAGAGAAATCTAAATGTAGTGATGCCCGAGCCCTCCAGAGGCCTAGTGGTGACCTCCAGAGTCAGGGACAGCTGACATTCCTCCTCAGAGTGCAGGTTACTAGGCTTGGTGGGTGTAGCACAAGGGGGAATGATTGAACGCCAGTCGCTTTTGAAATGAACAAAAAGAGATCTATTGCCTCTTAGCAAGAACTGGGGGAGAGAGGGTTAGGGCCAGGGCACCCTTGGGCAAGTGCAATATGCAAACAGGTAGACTCCGCAGACAAAAATAGAAGTAGGCCGACAGCAATACAGTAAAAAAGGCCTTCAAGCTGAATGCAGCAATTTGTATTTTTGTAGCAACTGCTGTCTCCTTTAGCAACGCTTCACTCTTGATACCTCACTGTAGATCTGCACATATAATTCACAGTATCCCGCTGTAGATCTTTGCTCACACCTCACAGTATCCCACTGTAGATCACTCAAGCTTCACCCACATTATCCCACTGGGTCCCTGACTTGACTCACAGCTACCCACTGTACTTATCTTCAAGATGCACCCACGCCACCTGCTGGGTTCCCAGATGAGAGTACTGAAGCTTTCCCACCTCTTCACCGTCCCTGGCTAGTGAAAGGGCTGCTCTGGTTCTTCTTCAGACCTCCATCCTCTCTACATCTACCTCTGGTAACAGGAGTGGTCGTCCCTTTGTGGCAACTGCTTCTCCCTTTACCGCTGGCACCTATCTGGTTCTCCCTCAGGCAGAACCTCCTTGACCTGGTTAGGCCTCCAACTCAAAGCCTAACTCAATGCTGCTGTTTGTTCTGGATAGCAGCCAGGTGCTCCCGAGATAGGCCTCAGGCTTTTGGCCTAGCAACCCGGAGCCATACGACACACATCCACCCAGGCAGCCACCCGGGTGGCAAAGTACCCTGATCACCTGACTCCTCCGGAATAAATATTCTATCCCAGCATGCTTGGTGGCCGAAAGAAACCCCCTGCTGATTGACTGAGATAACATATCTGTTCGTAACCTGTGTTAACTGTGCGCCATCATTCTAATGTCAGAAGCAGCAGTGCCACCTTGTGACAGAAGAGAGGGAATACATATCAGACTCAGGCTTAGGGTAGAATCAGTGGATCAACTGCCCATTAGCCAGGCTAGTTACCACCTAGCACAACTAAGTTTGTTAGCAGCCCTGGTTAGGACCATATTATTGTTCTACTGTATAAATATTGTTCTACTACTGTTGATCAAGAAGAAGGCAAAAGACAATTCAAAATGAGGCAACTAGTAATTAAAGTGATTTTAAACAATCGCCTTGTAAAACAACCCATTCAGTTTAAAACTTAACAATTAGAAATTAAAGACAAGATATGTGTGTATAGATATAAAAAAAATTATAAATACATTTTTCCCCTTTTATATATTGTAAGTGATCACATTCCCTATGATCTCAGCTGCATAAGAGCTGGGGAGTGGAGAAGCAACAGTACACTGATCTTCCCAGTGAACGGCTGTGCAGTGGGGGCGTGTCAGGGCAAATCTGGTCAATGAAGGAGAGCACACCAGCACAGCTAGAGAACTGACCATGCTTTGCTCTCCTGCTTAGTGTGGTCAGTTATTAATAGGAAAGCAGAGGGGCTGGCAGGAAAACCAAGGATTTCACACAAAGGAAGCAATACAGAGAACAGGATCATTTTTCATAAAAGTACACGGTACAGCAGGCACATATCAGGAATATGAAATGTTGGAGTAGCAAACACTTTAATCATCACTGGGCTCAGCAACTCCAGCCACATTTTTGTTCTGTTTTTTGTTTTTTTGAGTGGGAGGGTTAGAAGCTCTGTTGGTTTTTAATCCTGCCTGCAACTTCTTTAAGGTGTTTCTCCTTTTTTTTTTTTTTTGTCGTGACACATTTTACCTGGATTCTAATACTTCCCAACACAACTAAACTCGTTTTTATTGTTGTATTATTACCTCCTGTCCTCCTAACTCTCTGTCACTGGGACAAGAAGAGAGGGGAAAATCTAACACATGAATCAGCATACAGAAAGCAATAAAAATGGATAGGGTTTATAACCCCTTGCCACTTTATCCAAAATGATAAAACAAAAGTTTTGTCTGAAGTTTTGCTTTAACTTTTTATTTGAAAATTTTAAATATATATTTCTAATACTTCAACAATTCTAATATATTTTGGCACTCTAGAGATTATCTAGGGCCATTCACATGACTACCCGCAGCACTCATTTTTTTGTTTCATTATTTCACTTCACAAGCTTTCAGATACATCCCAGAACCTTTATCAAGTGCTCAACATCACAAACGAAGTGCAAAGTTTGAGCTCTTGAGTTTGAGTTGTTGTGCACTTGATAAAGTTATGGGATGTAAGAAAAGCTTGTGAAGTGAAACAAAGAATCAAAGAGCACTGAAGAAAGAAGTGCTGCAATTTTATTTGACTACTAGATATCGGAGTGGAGGGGGCCACAAACACCACTGCAGCCATAGACTTTTGGTTGAAATTTATGCTGATCGGCAATGCTTTTAGAATAATATTATATATATATTATATATATATATATATATATATATATATATATATATATATATATATATATATGGTTGTCCCGATACCGATACTGAGCATTTGCCCGAGTACTTGTACTCGGGCAAAATGCTCCAATGCTTGAACCGATACTTGGGCAACCAGGGGATGATCAGTGCAGCGCTGGGGGGGGATTTACAATCACTGATCTCCCGACTCCCTGCATATATTTCATTAAAGCAACTGACAGCCGCTTCTCCTCCCGTGGCTTTCAGCTGCTACAATGACATTTATACAGGGAGTCGGGAGATCAGTGATTGTTAACACCCGCTGCACCAATCACCCCCTTGACTGTCCCTGTATCCTCCTCCAGTCCCCCTGTGTCCTCTGATCCCCCACATTGTTCCGATCCCCCTCTGTGTCCAACGATCCCCCTCTGCCCTAGCAGCCTGTGTCTCCCCCTAGCAACCTGTGTCTCCCCCTAGCCTTGTT
>BLSH010397342.1:235534-265637 GCA_018402905.1 Glandirana rugosa | reverse complement strand
AAGAAAGCATTGTAAAATAAATAAATAAGTAAATAAATTGTAAAAAAGAATAAAAAAATAAAATTGTAAAAAAAAAAAAAAAAAAATATTAGTGCCACTGTCACATGACATTAAAAAAAGTATTGGTAATCGGTATCGGCGAGTACTTAAAAAAAAGTATCGGTACTTGTACTCGGTCTTAAAAAAGTGGTATCGGGACAACCCTATATATATATATATATATATATTAACCATGCTTATCTAAAGTTGGACTTTAGAGGTATTTTGAGTGGTCTGCCGTACTTTGATGTGAAATTGCTCTCAGCGTTTTCACATCATGTCTGTAGAATAAGCCGCCAAGTAAAACCAATGGTCAGCTTTAGTTGTACTGAATGATAGCTGAGGACTTGCTAACAATGGAACATTTAGCTTTCAACTGGACAAACATCAAGATGGGATCCATTCATCTACAAGTAAAGATGTCCACTGCATGGTGTGGTGATAGTGACAGACACTCCAGAAGTAATGTAGAACTTATTGTACAAAGATAAAAAGTTCAAAGCAAACCAGAGGAAGGCAACCCAACCGGAAGCACTCACAAATTTCGCAGCATGCAGCAGAGCCAGTGTGAGCTGAGCTGACAGCGCCTACCTTGAGGGGTGGAATGAGGCCTGGCCATCCAAGCCCAAGTGAGGAGGTTTCTGAGAAGAGTGGCGTGTCCCTAGACTTTCCTCCTCATCTGGAACCTTTCCCTACCTCCATTGCTGTTTCTGACAGATGGGCAACCTGTCCCTACACTGTCCACATGCAAAAAGTGCCACTAAATCCAGGAGGCAGGGTCTTACATAGGCTCTGCCTGGTCCAAGATGGGCACAAGAGCCACATGGGCCATCATCATCCAATTGGATCACTGCTACAGTGACCCAGAAAACCATAGATGAACCATGTTCCACTTGACTCCCCTTCATCTTACGACAGAGGATGGGAAGGAATGAGGGACTATGGAATGAATGAGTCCTTCATCCATTAGTGGAAGATCATGGGCATCAGCAGATATTCAAGGTATACCTTTGAGTGTATACCTCCTCCCCTGTCTGTGTATGCACTGAATCTAGTGCACCATTACCAAGCTTCATGTTTTAATCACCTCAGTACCAATATCAGTCTTCATTATTTAATAATTGTGGAAAAAATGTAATCACTTTGAAGTGTCTACTTTCTAAAAAAAAGGGTCAGTTTGGGGGTGTTTATACTGTACTGGCATTTTTATTTGATATGTTTTAATAAATACAAAAGTTGGGGAAATTGGACTTTTTTTTTTATTTAGTTGAAAAATCACATTGGCCATTAAATACTACCAAAAGGAAGCTAAATCTGCCTCAAATAATGATATAAAATCAATTGTATGAGTAATTGTCAACCAAACTATCACATCACTGAAAACTGAAAAATGGCCTGGTAATGAAGAGGTATTACAGGCTAGTACTCAAGTGCTGCTCTACTCAGCCCAAAGCTTTTGGTTTGACAGTAAAACAGCAACAGCCTACTAATGAAGTCGTGTTCCTGCCCACTCTACTCTCTCTTGTACTACCATGTGCATGCAGCACAAATGATTACTCCCAGAGTTGCACCTCTCTCTCCCAGTTTAAGGCGTTGATTTGCAAAAGGCAAAGTTAAAATCATACTGACTTCCATCATCCAATCACGGGAATGCAAAAATTGTGTTTTTTTTTAAATTTTTTTATTTACTTGCATGTGATTGAGTATTCTTTACAAAGTGAAACTTCACTAAGACCTGGGGAAACTTCCCTTACTAAGTGCAACTTCCCTTGCAAAATGAGCAGCCTGTTTACCTTAGTAAATCAATTATTAAGGCTAGGTTGACACTTGTGTGGTTCATGTGGCACACATTTGCATGGACACAGCAGCCCATTCATTTGAATGGACTGTTACACCTGTGAGAAATGTGGGGAAAAAGTCCCTGATCCTTTTTTTTTTTTAAAAACGGGGCTGCACAGAACTGCATGGTGCCACATTTTCTGATGTGTGGGGGTTGCCATTAAATGAATACCACCCCCATGCGTCTGCTAAAGAGAAGCACGCTTTTCCACACAAGCGTGAACCTTGTAGGGACCGGACAAATTTCAACCCATGAATGGGCAGGCTGGTTGTACACATCAATCTATCGATAGCTTGTTTTGTGTAAAACCAACCTGTCAGGCTTTATCCAAACGATCAGTGCTGCCAACTACAGCCAGCAACGCTGATCAATGTATTCTGATGACAGGGTTAAACAAAAAAAAATATATCTGATTCCCCTGAATAATCCCCCCCCCCCGCACTGTGGGATTGTATTCTGACAGTAGGAGGATTCCCCTATCTATTTTTATTGTGTATATGGGGAAATTTGATCTTTTTTTTTTCGTTCAAACTGCTGGTTGATGAAAAAAATGAACAATGGGCTACCTAAAGCCTCGTACACACGGGACGACAATCGTACTTACGATCGTCGCAAATCGTATGTTGCATAATGTAACTTGCATACTGACTGCACTACACAATCGTACGACCACAGAAGAACGTTCAGGTGCATGTAATTAGCATCCTGACTTTGGAGCATGCGTGTTTTGCACAATACAACTTGTTGGACCAACTGCTCTGTACACACGATACAACGGTCCTATGAGAGCTTGTTGGTACGACCAAGTTTTTTAGTCTGCTCATACAACTCCCTTGCACGACTGTCGTATGTTTGACTGTTCAAATCGCGCATACGAACGATCGATTTCGCATACAACGGTTGTGAGTACGACCTGTTGTATACAACCGTCGAACCGTGTGTACGAGGCTTAACACTGCATTTCAGTCTGAACGTGGCACACAGAAAACTATTGTTTTCTATGTGTCATTGCAGTTACCTACATTTTCCATGTGAAAAAAACGCAGGTAACTGCATATAGCATAGGCGGGCGCACAGGGTGAGCCTGGCGTGCCTGGGCACACCCTAATCACTCTGTGCTGCACAGATTCCCCTTGCTGCTTGGCTGCAGAGAAAATGATGGGGAATATCTGTCCTCAGTCCCTCTCTCTGTCTCTAAAGTGAGACATCAGGGGTCTGTTTAGACCCCTGATATTTCCCCAAAGCCCCTCAATGGAGCTCTAAAAAAATTGTAAAAAAATAATAAAAAAATATCGTAGTGAAAGGTAATAATAAAAAATAATAAAAAAAAAAAACTACTGACACCAATCTCTGCCCTACTGACACCATCTACTGCTCTATTGACACCAACAACCTCTGCCCTACTGACACTGTCCATTGTCCTACTGCCTTATATGTATATACAGACACGCATGTGTGTTTGAGCTTTGGGGTGCCCACACTAATGCAATAGGCTGCGCACACCTATGGCATATAGTGTGAATGGGCCCTAAGAAAAGGCATTTAATGATTTACCAATGAATATATTGCTGCATTTATTTGTGTCTTTTATGTCTGCCCAGAGTTCAACTTAACTTTTGTTTTTTTGAAACACCAACCAATGTTAAAAACCTGCAGTAGACTATGACAGTGTGTGTGTTTCAGCCATTTCACCTAATTTAAACATCATAATCAAATAAAAGTAATTTTTCCCATATGGCAAGCAGTAATTTTTCTACGCAATTCTTTTACAACCATCCATTTCCTGGGTACAAGCTGTTCAAACAATAATTATCAGGTTGCCTATATACTTAAATGTATGGAGCCATTGTTTCAGCAACTCACAGCTTAAATGATGATCAAAAGAGAAAAAAATATCTTTCACTAATGAAAACACATTCCCATTGATAACAATTTGTATTCAGAAGCAGCAGTGACAGGACAGCTTAATGCTTTAAAGTAATGGCTCATTGACATTGCATCTGCACAAAGTACCTGAAAAGTTGGAAGACAAAACCGAAATGTCAGATCCCAAGATGTTTGCTGCATTTGATGAAACAAATCTAACAGAATTTTTTTTTTTCCACTCTTGCATTTCCTTGCAAAGTGAAAAGAAGGTGCTGTGTTACTACTACTAACACTTACAAAGAATCGCTATAAAAGACTTTGTCAAAAACAGCTGGTGCCAGTATGAGACGTTAATGACCAGGTGCTTGCTGGAACATGAGAAATGTACATTCAGTTAGCCCAGGCATTTTGATATGAATTTAAAAGCCATTTACTTTCACATAATAATTAATTGAAGAATGGGAGGGCAATTTGGAGAAAGTTGGCTTTCAAAATGTGCATGCAAAGTAAAAGAGGTAGGGGAAAAGGGACTTGAAATGTGACGTAATACATTTGGAAATAGTGAATAATCTTTTTTATGATAAACGTAAATGTAGCACCCTCTACCTAGGTAGATGCTAGAGTAGGGTTTTTTGGTAAGGATAGGTAAATTTAGGCAGGTCTAGTTGGCAGCTAGGCCTGTTTGTTTTGGTTTGTGTGGCCTGGGAGTGGCTCAGAGTAGCAGCTGGTGACTCGCAGGCAGCATCACTTAGACCTCCTTCTTCTTTCCATAGGGGGGTGGAGCTGTTTAGGGTGTTCTGGGGAGCCCTGACCAATCCCCAACTTGGATTGGCAGGGAGCAGGCTCCTCAAATACCCAGGGTCAGCCCAGCTGGGGAGGAGAGTTCAGGTGGAAGAACTGGTAGATGGAGTGCTAGGCTGTTGGGGCCTTTGAGGGAGCCCCCCAGTATGGGGGGGTTACCTTGGGCCTGGATCTCAGGAGTGGACGGGACCCTCGTACAAACCACAGGGTGTTCTGGACAGGAGCAGGAGAAGACATTTGAGAGTACTACTGGGCAAGTCTCCAGGAGGGATCCACCAGTGGTTGGTGAGTGACATGCACAGCCAGGAACGCGGGGGAGACACACCAGAGCAGATTGGGGGGATGCAATCTGGAATGGATGTAGAGCAGGGCTGGAATGGGACCACAATTTGGCCCTGGACTTCATCCAGACTGGTCCACTTTAATTTTGCGAACACGCACAAAAACAGTAAAAAAACTATACGCAATTGCGCAACAAAACATAAGTAAAAAAATGCACTATTGGGCATAGGACTGGGCATAGCCTCACCAGTGCCCATCAATGCAGCCACACCAGTGCCCATTAATGCAGCCTCACCAGTGCCCATTGATGCAGCCTCACCAGTGCCCATCATTGCAACCTCACCAGTGCCCATTAATGCAGCCACACCACTGCCCATTAATGCAGCCCGATCAGTGCCCATCAGTGCAGCCACACCAGTGCTCATTAAAGCAGCCTCACCAGTGCCCATTAATGCAGCCTCACCAGTGCCCATTAATGCAGCCTGATCAGTGCCCATCAGCGCAGCCGCACCAGTGTCCATTAATGCAGCCGCACCAGTGCCCATTAACGCAGCCTGATCAGTGCCCATTAATGCAGCCTCACCAGTGCCCATTACTGTTAGCCCCCCCCCCCCCAGACCCCAATACCTGGTCTGGGCAGTTCTTCTACCTAGTTCCTGGCTGCAGGTGGTTCCTCTGGAGACTAGTAGCCTGGGGGCGAGGTGAGCGGCAGGGACTCCCATATCCGTATCCAGCAATAAACTAATCCCCCACTGCATAGCTGTTTAAAAAGAAAACTTCTCCTGGTCTTCCCTGTGTTCAGCTGGGACCGGGAACAGAGCACGGACTATTTCATGACTTTCGGTTTAAGGCGGATTAATCTGCCGCATCTCTCTTGGCCAGCTCCAGTGTAACTATATAGTACTGGCCTCCACATGTATAGTGTGCTGCGGTGGTTTAATCTGCCAAAAGCCGAAATTGAAAAAATAGTCAACGCTCTGTCGCCAGTCCCCCCCCCCTGAACACAGGGATGTCCGGAGACATTTTCTCTTTAAACAGCTACACAGCGGTCAGCGGGGGGATAGGTTTATTGCGGGAAAAGGGTATGGGAGTCCCTGCCTGCTCTACCTCTGCTGTCGCCGCTGTGTCACCGCTGTGACTGGCCCACTGAGCCATCGGCCCACCGGGAAACTCCCGGTAGTCCCGATGGGCAGTACAGGCCTGGTGTAGAGCCAGTGAGGACTGTGATGTTATGGGCAATGGAGATGGGCAGCTCCAGCCAGGAGGGCTGACAGGGTCTGTAGAGGACTGACTGGGATCAGTAGTCCACCAAGTACAGCTAGCACCTGAACTTTCTTTGCTACACTATAGGGGCCCATGGCCTAACCACCTGCTAGCTGCACCTGAGGATAAGTGAAATACAGGAGAGAGAGAGTAATAGTCTGCAAGCAAGTTTGTGCTGGAGGAGACCGAGGAGGTGTGTACAAAGAGTGTACATAGTTTGTCCCAACCAAGTTGTTTCAATCTACTGGGCATCCCATAAATTCCCTATACTATTCAAGTTCAATTCCCCAATAAAAATACAAAACCAAATACATGGACTGTTCATTGCCTCTGAGAGACTGAGAAAGTGAATGCCTGGCTGGGAAGGGTGACAGGTGGACCACAATACTCAGCAGCCCCTACGGGGGTACCGCTACATAAAAATAAAAATATAAAAATCAGTTTGATACAGAAAAGATTGACTTCTGTTTAACTGCAGTGGCAGCACATGAATTGAAATTCAGCCACTCCTTGCTGAGCCAGCTGAATTTTGAACCATCTATGGCCACCTTTAGTCAATGCCATCTTAATATCATCATGGGCCCCTGGGAAAAGTAATACACTGGGGCCCCTACCAGCCTGCATCTGGTGCCCCATCACAGTGCCCCCTAACATCATATTCCCCCATCACAGTACCCATATACATTAGGTGTTCCCATCACAGTTCCCCCTTGTATCATATTCCCCTATCACAGTGCCCATATACAGTGGCGTAACTAGAACCCTCAGGGCCCCGATGCAAGAAACCATGAAGGGCCCTCTGGCAGGGCCCTTTCCTCGGAGCCCGGTCGCAAGTCACTTGTGCCTCTAATCACCCCCCCAGCACACCCACCTATGCCTATAATCACCCCTCCAGCACACACACTTATGCCTCTAATCACCCCCCCCCAGCACACCCACTTATGCCTCTAATCACCCCCCAGCACACCCACTTATGCCTCTAATCACCCCCCCAGCACACCCACTTATGCCTCTAATCACCCCCCCCAGCACACCCACTTATGCCTCTAATCACCCCCCCAGCACACCCCCACCTATGCCTCTAATCACCCCTCCAGCACACCCCCACCTATGCCTCTAATTACCCCCCCCCAGCACACCCATCTATGCCTCTAATTACCCCCCCAGCACACCCACCTATGCCTCTAACTACCCCCCCACACATATACCCACATACATGCAGAATTGCAGAAAGTTAAAAAAACGTCAGTACCTTCTCTCTTCCTGCCGAGTACTGCACTGTAGGGGGAGACAAAGAGCACAGCACACACTGCTTTCACTTTCACAGTGTGATGAGGCTCCCTGCAGCGCCGTTCGGCTGAGGAACGGAGCGCTCCAGTCCTCATCCCCTCACCTAATCTAGGCATACAGGGGGCCCTTATGGGCCCCCCCAGCATGGGGCCCGGTCGCCATGGCGACTCCTGCGACCCCTCTCCGCCCGCCCCTGCCCATATACATCAGGTGTCCCCATCACTGTGTCTCCTTACATCAGGTTCCCCCATCACAGTGCCTGTATACTAGACATCTTGAGTCCCCATCACAGTGCCCCCTTACATCGGGTTCCCTCATCACAATGTCCCCATATCCCCATACATCAGCTTCCCTCATCATAGTGTCCCCATTTCCCCATACATCAGGCTCCTCCATCACAGTTATTCCTATACATCAGGCTCCCCACCACAGTGTCTCCATACATCAGGTTCCTCCATCACAATGTCCCCGTACATCTGGTTCCCAATCACAGTGCCCCTTACATTAGAGTTGTGCCCCCCTTGTACTCACAGATCACAAATGCTTTTCCCATGAGCAATGAAGCTCCTCCTTCCTCTCCTGTGCAGAGTTCTCAGTCTCAGTGCTGGCTCTCTTTCACCCCCTGCCAGAAGAATGAGAAAACCGAGTCCTCTCTCCAGCAGAAGACAGCAAATGCTCCTTCTGACAGGAGTAACATTGCAGTTACTATTGTCAAAGAAGAGCGACACGAGCAGCCAGTGCACCCTCTCAACACCGCAACAGCCCCTCTTTTCCTGGCCCTGATCATGGGCCCCCAGTGCACCTGGTTTTCCTGGACAGTGCCCAGTTGACTGAATGAAAAAACTCTCAGAGATCCCTGCATTAACACAAGCGATGTTGATGCAACAATCTCTCCCACTAGGTCTTTTTATTCTGACATCAGGCGCTCCCTCCAACCCTGCCAGAATACATAGATCAGCACTGCAGCATGACCATTGAACAGTTGAACAGACATCAGTAGAGATAGACTGAAATTCTTCTGGTTGCTGCTAAACAGGTCAAATTTCTGTACATGTGTTGCAACTTCCCCAAAGGAGTTGCAGATGAAAGGGAACCCCCACTCCTGCACAGCAAGGCACACAGAATTTTCACAAGCACCCAGAGTCAGAGATCAGCCCATGGCTTTGTTTTTGTTATTTATTGAGGGTTTATAACTTGGATAGGGATGGGAGGATATGGGATGCCCACTTGACTTCAACAACTTCAGTGACAACTTTCTATATACATCTATATATAGTTTCTTCTCCTCTTTCCTGCTACACAAACACTTGCTGGTTCCAGCTGAATCACTCTTGAGATGATCTGACAGGCTCCCAGTCAGATTTTAGCATCATCCCATTACAGGCAGGGACTCACAGCCCTTAGTGTAGCTCAGACATAGTAAAACAGCATGTAATTTCTCCTCTGTGGCCACTAATCTCAGCACCACCTCTTCAGGCACTGCCAACCCACCTGGCTGCAGCTGCCCCTTTCCCCAGCCCTCCTGGCTGTCTCTACACTAATTCACCCGACTGACTCTTAAGAGACCTCTTAGGGAAAGGCCTGAAGACTTATGCACACCACTGTCTTCAAGGGAGACTGGCTACATGTGGCAGTCTCCCCCTCTTTGTTAGTCGCCACACTGCCCCCTCTTGCTCCGGTGTCTCCGGGAAGTTTTCCTCCTCTGTGTTAAGCAGGATCCTTCCAGCACCCGAGCTAAGGCCCAAGGCAGGACACTAGGGGGCACCCATGAGGGCCACGACAGCCTCCTCAATACTATATCTCCATTTTCCATCCAACTGCCCCTGCTGGCATGGCTCATAAACTCAGTCCCCTGTCAGCCCACTACTGGGGATTGGCTGAGGCCTCATAAATATTCAAGGCAGCTCCTCCTAACCCCACCCTCTAGTTCTAGAAGATTCTCCAAACTTCTAGACCAGGGGGAGGCACCAGAGAGCTGCCAGGATGAGTCCAGCCCTGACCTCTAATAAATCCTGACCCAATTAAGACTCAGCAACTTAAATGTGAGTCAATGTCAGGAACCATGAATCGGACCAAGACAGAAGTGCAGTAAAATTACACTTTTTAATAAAAAGGTAAAATTATATAAACAGAGTAAACATGGCCAAAACATAGCCAGGGTTCGGTAACCAGAGTGGATAGTCAGAGCAAGCCAGTAAAACAGGAGTCCAGAGATCAGCGAGGTCAAACAAACAGCATGCAGGGTCAGGAGCCAGGAGGAGAGTCAGCCAAGCATGGTCTTGAATACAGGAAACAGAAGGAACCATCAAACAGGCAAAGCCTTTCACAGGAAAACACAGCAGAGATATCTCCAGAGATGTTGACCAAGGCAAAGGCATCTGCAATCTGATCCAGGCAGTTTATATAGCAGCAGAATTGGCTTAACGAGGCAGGATATGGTCATCAAGTGAGACAGAGTAGAAGCTGAGACTGGCACTCAGGGAGGTTGCTAGGTGGGAAAAGGACCAGGGGCTACAGCCCGAAGAATTAAGGCGTGCAAGGTGCACAGTGGCAAAAATGGGGCATGGTCTAAACTAAATAACGGGTGGGGCTTAAAGGGCCCCTGGCTTAAGGGTGTGTGACTTGAGTCTGAGTTGAACGAGGGATGGAGGAAGGAAGAAAGAAAGAGCTAGGAAGGGAAGAGAAGGAAGGAAAGATAGAAAGAGGGATCCTACACCACAATAGCAGTATGCGTATTCCAGAAAGTTTAACAATCAGCAGATAAAGACTCTCTAAACACCTGGTGTTAGCACTTCAATCATCCTGGCACCATGGTTGTTATGGTGTCAGGATGATTGAAGGGCATTATTTCTATTATTACATTGTAATATAAAATGAAATCATTCCACTCACCATAAAGAAGAATCAGTGAGAGCTCCGAGTGTGTCAATTGCCACGTCGCCTGCCACCAGATTCCATCAGGTGTCCTCAGTAGAGTTCCTTCTTTTATCAGTGCCCCCAGCAGAGTCCCTCCTTACATCACAGGTGCCCCCAGCAGAGTCCCTCCTTACATCACAGGTGCCCCCAGTGGAGTTCCTCTTTCCATCGGTTGCCCCCAGCGGAGTGTCCCTCCTTCCATCAGGTGCCCCCAGTGGAGTCCCTCCTTACATTACAGGTGCCCCCCAGCGGAATTCCTCCTTCCATCAGGTGCCCCCAGTGGAGTTTCCCTCCTTCCATCAGGTGTCCCAGTAAAGTGCCTCCTTACATCACAGGTGCCCCCAGCAGAGTTCCTCCTTCCATCAGGTGCCCCCGGCACCAGCGGAGTCCCTCCTTACATCACAGGTGCCCCCAGCAGAGTCCCTCCTTACATTACAGGTGCCCCCCACAGAGTCCCTCCTTACATCACAGATGTCCCCCAGCGCCAGCGGATTCCCTCCTTACAGCACAGGTGCCCCCAGCAGAGTCCCTCCTTACATCACAGGTGCCCCCAGTGCCAGCGGAGTCCCTCCTTACAGCACAGGTGCCCCTAATGGAGTCCCTCCTGATAACAGGTGCCCCCAGCAGAGTCCCTCCTTACATCACAGGTGTCCCCAGCAGAGTCTCTTCTTACGTCACACGTGTCCCCCAGTGGAGTCCCTCCTTACATCACAGGTGTCCCCCCAGTGGAGTCTCTTCTTACATCACAGGTGTCCCCCAGTGGAGTCTCTCCTTACATCACAGGTGTCCCCCCGCTGAGTCTCTCCTTACATCACAGGTGTCCCCATCGCCAGCAGAGTCCCTACTTACAGCACAGAGAGGTGATGTGGGGGGCAGTGAGAGATGATGTCATCTCTCTGCTCCCTGCCACACCACTGACATTGCAGCAGCCAGGCTGTGTGTGAGCGCTGTGAGGAGCGGTGATGCGGGGCGAGCGGGGAAAGATGATGTCATCTCTGCTCGCCCAACCCTTGCTTCTAATCCTCAGGCTGCCGCTCCTCCACCAAGTCGCTCGTTCCTCCACCAAACCACTCGCTCCTCCACCAAGCTGCCCGCTCCTCCACCAAGCAGCCCACTCCTCCACCAAGCTGCCCACCTGCTCCTCCACTAAGCTGGCCGTTCCTCCACCAAGCCGTCTGCCTGCCCACTCCTCCACCAAGATGCTCGCTCGCTCCTCCATCAAGCTGCCTGCCTGCCCCTCCATGTTAGGGACCCTGACACTCGGGGCTATGGCAATTTGATTCGGGGCTGAAGCCTCGATAGCCACATCCTGGCGACGCCCCTGCTGACAATTACCCCTCAGCTGAGCACCATGCTCTGAGAAGGGAGAGCTGAGCCCAGCCCTGACAGATAGAGTATGGTTTGCCTACACTCACTTCTAGCACACACTAGAGGGTGCTACATGTGTAAACCATGCTTGAGTCTAATGAAGAGTGCCCCTAATGGTTATTTTGGTGACTTTTATATTAAATAAAGTAACAAAAATATTAAAGTGGAAGCATGAAAAATATGAAAGCTTACCACCTCTCATTGGGTGTGGGTCTGCTTTGATACTTGATACTTGTACTATGCTACCAGATCTGCCCTGCTGTGGTACCTGGGCATTTCTCCCTCCTGTATTTATAGTTCCCCCTTCTTTCTCTTTTTCTTTCTCCCTCTATTCTTCCTAGGTAGGTGCCCAGTCTTTCACACCTTAGATGGGATGTTGATGTTCAGTAGCCATAGTTATATCATAGATACCTTGATTTCTACGGCCTTATAAGGACCAGTGGCATATGCATCATCAGATCTCTACTACCCCCTGACATTGTTAGTGGTTTAGTTCTTTAGCTTCAACTATTGTATATTAACATGTCTCTGAGGTTGTGCCATAATTGACCATGTCCTAACATTGTCTAGTACTTGTCTCTAGGTCATATTAAACATTATGGAACCCCTTTACGCCAACCTCACACAAATATATGGCCCCACTAGACTGGGTTTTTTCCGTGGGGCCGCATATTTCCATTTCTCCCTTTGTTCTTGGAGCACGGCACACACTGTGTTCCCAGCACAGAGACTGGGGTTTCACGAGTGCCCCAGGCCATATATTAATGATTGGGACCCGAAACACCCAATTCCAGGTCACTTAACCACTGTGATAGCCTCTGATTGGATACCACAGTGATCAATCACTGTGAAGCCCACCCCCATGTTTTCTCTCTCTGTGAATGGAGGAGAGAGATACAGTGTGTGTAAAAAAATAAAACAATAATAATAAAAAAAATACAATTAAAAAATACAAAAAATACCTAGGTCAATGTTTGATCTAGGTCAATGCCAGGGTTAGTGTTTGGGTCAAGGTCAGGGTCAAAGGTCGGGGTCAGTTTTTATTTAAAATCAGTATCAGTGTCAATTAGTCAGTGTGTTTTAGGTAGGATAAAAAAAAGCAAAATGTGCACTATTGTTTCTGGGGCTGTACTATGGGTACAAACAACAACTAACATACACATATATGGTATCTCTGCAAGTGTCAAGAGCAGAAGAATGTATTTTGTGTTGTTCTTTGATGGAAGGTTATGGTAGTAGCAAGAAGTATAAAGCTACATTTAAAAAATTTACAAAAAAATATTGATAATAAAAAAAAAAAATCAGAGATATGCATTACCATTTACCACCAAATGAAAGCCCAATTTGTCCTGAAAAAAAAAAGTGGTATAATCCACCTGGATGCACAAAGTAATTTTGATGAAATGTATGGTTTACTAACACATCATCAAAGTTGCAAAATTGTGCTTAGGATTTGTTTTACCCCTGCTGCAAAGGGGTTAAACACCCACTGCCTTTTTACGGCAAATGGGGGACACCCTGTGCTAAATCCCCTACATGTACATGATTCACATTTCCGGGTAGGGGGGGAGTGTGCACCCACAGCCCGATCTGTGCCGTAATAGCAAAAATGCTCTGGTTATGAAGGGGGTAAAACATTCTGGAACTCAAGTGGTTAAAGCAGATGTAAATTATGATATGTTCATATAATCTTTATCACGTAATTTAAAAAGTGTTTCTCAAACTTTTCATCCTTCTTTAAAGTGGAGCTCCTCCCAAAAGGGGAAGCTCTGCTTATTTGCCTCCTCCTCCTCTCCACTGCCACATTTGCCACCTTTCAGGGGGGAGGGGGGAGCGAGTACCTGGTTTTGACAACTAAACAATACAAAATGGTGCGCTCAACTGCAAATATGTGAAATCAAACACTCCTTAAATAGGGAGGAGAAAAAGACATTGTAAAATAAATAAGATGCACTGTTTTTGACTGGGATATTATCCTAAAAATGATTAGGTAACAGATGCAATATTGTACAATAAGCAAAATCAAACAATAGTGAATGTTCAAATGGCAAAGTGTCACCAGATAAGTGAAACTCTGGTTGCCTAGAACAGTGTATCGAGTGAATTAAACCAAAACATTTTTTTGGATAAGTAGCCACGATCTGTTCACAAAAAATGACAAATAATAAATGGTGCAAAAAGATCATAAATAGTTCAGTGCTCCACAATTTAGTGTGTTTAGTGAAAAGATGATGCTCCAACTTTAACACGTGCAAATACAACAAACTCTTCGTAGTGCAGCTACAATAATCCACAATGGAAAGTGCATCACCTCTGTGCTCTATATGTGAAAATTGGCCACTTACCAAATCAAATGATCCCACCAAGAGATCATATGTGTGTGAGTGGAAGCGTCTCTGAAGACAAGTGGTCAGCCAGCTCCAGGGAATGTATCCAGGCTTATGGTGCTCCTTAATCTCATCATTATAAAAGATAATGGAAGACCCTTATAGTACATGAATGCGTATAAAGCTGGTTTATGAACCAGTTGCCGACCAGCCGCCATGGCTTGACAGCGGCAACATGGTTCGTTTTTGCGAAAACAGCATCACCTGACGGCAAGAATGAGTATGGTGAGCGCACGCGCACCGACGGAGGCACGCTCGCGCGCTCACTGTGTTCCGGGGGTGCCTGGAAGCGGGTATGTCGGTCACCCGCGATCACCCCCCCGGAGCGACAGAACGGAGGTCCGTGTATGTAAACACAAATATCCGTTCTGACAGAGGGGGAAGGGATGTGATCACAGGCTCCCTGTATATGGGAGCTGTGATCACTCCCCTCCCCCTGAAAAAAAGGAAAGAGAAGAAGGAATAGCGCTGTCCCTAGAATAGATATATGTGCAAATCTGTGCAATAGTGCAATCAAAACCAAATGCTCATAAAAATCACAAGATAAATGTTTTAAAAATCATAAACTCCCATTAAAAAAAATATATATATATATAGTCCTTCTAGTCCACCATAGTAAATATAAGGCTTCTTGATATATCTTTTCGGAGGATGTGATATAGAATTAAATCAGTGTAGGTAAGTCAAGATATAAATAATAGCAGCTTTAGTGAAGAAAAAGATCCAAAAAGTGACTTTTGTGCTTCATCTGTATAAATCACAGGCAAGTGACGGTCACACGTGCTCCCCCTTCAGGTCCCTACTCATCACATCAAAGCACCCCTGCAGGGGTAGCCCACCTGTAACCAGTAGATCCTGGCTCCTATGCTCCAATCCCGGTCCCGAATGATAATCCAGCGAACCAGTCACAGGGCGTTCTCCAAAATATGTTGTAAGAAAAGGAAGGAATGGAGGTTCCAAAATAGTGTAATTCTGTACAATAGTTTTTATTTCAGCATTCACATAAAACTCTGTTAAAAAAGCGTCCTTACTGCTGGTATACAAAGTGTGCAGTATCCATTGCTGTTTGAGGAAGGTTGAACCTCCTTCCTCTAACCACGATCTACGTTCCACCAGTAATAACCAGACAGCCTGGACCTGACGTGCGGCGTTTCCAAGGCCCCTCTTACGCGTTTCGTCACAGGACGCCGCTTCTGACGACGTCCTATGACGAAACGCGTAAGAATCTATTGGATACAGGCGGGCTACCCCTGCAGGGGTGCTTTGATGTGGTGAGTAGGGACCTGAAGGGGGAGCACGTGTGACCGTCACTTTCCTGTGATTTATACAGATGAAGCACAAAAGTCACTTTTTGGATCTTTTTCTTCACTAAAGCTGCTATTATTTATATCTTGACTTACCTACACTGATTTAATTCTATATCACATCCTCTGAAAAGATATATCAAGAAGCCTTATATTTACTATGATGGACTAGAAGGACTATATATATATATTTTTTTTTTTTTTTAATGGGAGTTTATTATTTTTAAAATATTTATCTTGTGATTTTTATGAGCGTTTGGTTTTGATTGCACTATTGCACAGATTTGCACATATATCTATTCTAGGGACGGTGCCATTCCTTCTTCTCTTTCCTTTTTCATATTATTCCCCCAAGGGGGGAATTATAGGAAGGCTGCCGTCTCATACACATATCCTGTAATTTTATCGTATACCCCTTATCCTCAGCGCGGAAATATATATATATACTCCCCTTCCCCTGCCAGCCCAGCCCCCATAAGTTAGTAACACACTGAGGGAACACATTCAACCCTTAGAGCGCCCCCTCCAGGTTAACTCCTTCACTGCCAATGGCATGTACACAGTAATCCATGCATTTTCATAGCACCGATCGCTGTATAAATGCCAATGGTCCCAAAAAAGTGTCAAAATGGTCCGACATGTCCGCTGCAATATTGCAGTCCCCATAAAGATTGCAGATCACTGCTATTACTAGTAAAATATAAAAAAAAAATAAAAACCCCATAAATTAATTCTCATCATTCGTAAATGCAGCAACTTTTGCGCAAGCAAATCAATAAACGCTGATTGCAAATTTTTTACCAAAAATATGAGGAAGAATATAAATCAGCCAAAACCAATGAAAAAAAATGTTTTTTTATATATTTTTTTCTTTGATATGTATTTTAGCAAAAAGTAAGAAATATTGTTTTTTTGCAAAATTGTCGCTCTTCTTTTGTTTATAGCGGTGATCGGAAATGACTCAGAGGTGATAAAATACCTCCAAAAAAAGCTCTATTTGTGGGGATAAAAAGGACATAAATTTAGTTTGGGTATAACCTTGCACGGCCACGCAATTATCAGTTAAAGCGACGCAGTGCCGAATCCCAAAAAGTGCTCTGGTCCTAAACTGGGAAATCCTTCCGGGGCTGAAGTGGTTAAAAAAAAATTGCACTTACATCAACAACAATGAATTCAAGCGACATTGGATAAAATCTTGCATGACGCGCCAGTTGACGTCACTTTTTTTTAGCTCCAATCCAACGCGTTTCCTCTCAGAAGGCATAGGCTGGGATGAAGGCTAGTAAGCGACGTCTCTCACTAACAATTTATTGAGAAAGAGCAGGAAGTGAAAATGCAAATATTTGCTATTTGCCAGCACACCATGGATTAAAAGAGTAGCATCCAAACAGTTGTTTTATTGCATGTTCACATCACAAAAGTAGTGCAACATTTCAGAGCCAAGCAGGGCCCCCTCATCAGGAGTCCATGCCACTGACTATAAGTCTTCCCGGTGGCTTGGTCAGACTCTTGTGAACCTTTGGTAGATAGTATATGGTGGGAAACCTAGGGGCAAATGGCACCAACAATTATTTTTCCTTCTAATTTTAACAGGTAACCACTCCCACTTCCGGCTGACTTTGCCACGGTGAACTCATCCGGAAGTCCCTCTTCCCCCACCGCCAGACCATTCACAAAGTGCAGTGTACTTTGCGCATGTGCAATAGGGTACCGGCTGTGAAGTCTGTGAAGCTTTCCCTTACCTGATATGGCGGCGGCAGCACCCGAGAGCCGACTGAAAAATTGGCTCGGGTGAAGGCACTGCTGGATTCGTGGATAGGTAAGTGTCCTAATATTAAAAGTCAATAGCTACAGTATTTGTAGCTGCTGACTTTAATTTTTTTTTCTGAAGGAGCCTGGAGGTCCTCTTTAATATACATCCTGGCAATCCTACCTAAATCATGGTCCTCTTTGCTCAAACACTTCTTGCTATAGGGTGAAAAAAATATGTAGTTGTCTCCCAATCACCTTATGGCCTTGTTGCCCTGCTACATGTGCTTTTGGTGAAGAATATAAATGACTGTGCCAATTCTCATTGCAGAGGCATAATTTGTTGTCACCAGGAAATCCACCCTGAACAATGACATTCCACATACAGTCTGAAGGAGGCCAACGGTACTAAGATACAAAAAAGGTAAAAGAGAATTTTGTGAAAAAAAATTACAATTGTTTATGATACATAGTGCTTTAGCTAACTTAAAGCAGTAATCACTGAAAATATGTGCTTACTTAAAATGTATTATACTGTGCCTTTAAGTCCACTTCCCATGACATGGGCAGACGGTGCTGCAGGGTAACTGCAAATATATATTAAACCATCAACACACCCAGTAAATAAATATCAAGTGTTATATTCATTTAGTCTCCATTGGTGATGAAATAGCAGTAATATTTGGAGTCAATCTGCTGTCTATGCGGCTGAGTTTACACATTTGTATTTGTCCAGGGAGCCCTCTATTATGGTTACAGTGGCCTACTTCCCTGCAAGCAGTCTGGATTAGACAGCATGCACTTTCTCCATGTATTATACGCTGCAGGGTACTTTATGCAGATTGACTAAGGGTAACGATACATGGCTATTCCCAGAGGCTAAATTTATGTGTCTCCATCAGTGCTACTGCCCTTTCTTAAGTTTTAAACTAAACTAATTGATCAGAGAAACCAATGGGCAGCAAGTTCAAAATTAAATTAAATCCTTTACAGCATGAAAATAAGAAATTATTATATTCGGACATTTATTTTTTTAAATCATATTTTTTAGTCTTAAAATAAGGTTTAAAAGGATACTTATAGTCAATTTAAAAAAAAAATGGATAGAGAAGGGAAGCTTGAAAATCCCTGTTAGTTTATTTTTTGAATACAAAAAATGTTGTTGCATTATACATTTATACCTTTAAACACATTAAACATGTATAACACTCATGAGTGCAAAAATATGTGACTCAGTCTATAAAACATTCAATATGAAGTCAGCAGCTACAAAAAGTGTAGTTGCTGACTTTTAATAATCAGACACTCACCTGTCCCAGGCTCCAGCGATGTGGCTGCCCGCAGCGTCGCTCTTCTCCCCTCCTCCGTTCGGCATAGGAATCACAAGTGTGGACGCCCGGCTTTGGCTTCAAAGCCGGGCACGCACTGCACATGCGCGAGTCGCGATGCGCTTTGTGAATGGCCGGTGTATTATCTGGGACCTGTGACGTGTCCCAGAAGATCGCCGGGTGTGAGGGCAGAGCCAGGACAGGAAGTGCAGCAGGGACCCTGTAAAAATAGGTTTCCTGCTGTCCCCCCAAAAAAATGGCATGCCAATTGTGGCATGTCAGGGGGTCACCTTTCCTTAAAGCGGAAGTTCCACTTTTGGGTGAAACTCCCCTTTATATGCTTGAGGATCTGCACGATTAGAGTTGTGCACAACTCCCAAACATAGAAAAGGTTTGGACCCGAACCACGAACCCTATTAAAGTCTATGGGACCCGAACTTGAAAAATCGAAAGTCCCCATTTTGAAGGCTTATATGCAAGTTATTGGGCATAAAAAGGATATGGAGGCCCAGTTACTGCCCTGGGGGACATGCATTAATGCAATGATTTTAATTATGCTTAAAGGGAAACAATAAAAATAAAAAATGTGTTTAAATATAGTGCCTGAGGGGGTCCCCTTAGTCTGCCTGTAAAGTTGCGTATCTGTCCAGTGTATAGAACCTGCTGCAGCAAAACTGACATATATAAAGAGAAAAATTACATTTAAATAGATTTTTGCTGGCAATACAAACATGTGAAAAAAATGGTGTGGAGGTCCTCCCCAATCCATACCAGTCCCTTTGCATCTGGTATGGATTTTAAGGGGAACCCCAGGCCAAAATTAGAAAAAAAAAAAGCACAGGGTCCCCCCCCAAAATTCATACCAGAACTTTATCTGAGCATGCAGCCTGGCAGGCAGAGCGCCCCCCTTTTGAACCATACCAGGCGACATGCCCTCAATTTGGGAGGGTGCTTTGGGGCAGGGGGAGGCATGATGATGGGGACAGGGGCCTCTTCCCCACAACTCTAGGTAGTGGTTGTGGGGATCTGCGGGCAGGGGGCTCATGAGAATCTGGAAACCCCATTTAACAATCCCACCCCCTAAGTAAATGAGTAGGGGTACATTGTACCCCTACTCATTCCCCAAAAAAAGGTGTCAAAAAGAAATAAAAACACACAGAAAGTTTTTCACAATTCCTGTATGAAAATTAAAAAAACAATGTCCCCCCGATGTGAATCCATCAACAATCACAATGCCCGCCACACCACCATAACCAAAACAAGAGAAAAAAAGGCGATGAAGGCTACCACTGTCTTCCTGCTCTGCCATCTGACAATAAGTAAGGGGTGGGACCACCTGGCAATATCACCTGGTCTCCCCACCCCCTTGTGACCTCACCGACCCAGCATGCACTGGTTGGTGGCATCACATGGGTGGCTCCACTCCTTACCTATTTAAGAACTGTCAAATGGCGGAGCAGGCACACATTGGTAGCCTTCATCACCGGTGGAGCTTTTTTTTTCCTCTTTTTTTGATTCCACCGTGCGGCAGGCATCGTGATGATGGATCTACATCGGAGGACATTGTTTTTTTATTTTTATTGAAGGAATTGTCAAAAACTTTGGGGTTGATTTACTAAAGCTGGAGAGTGCAAAAACTGGTGCAGCTGTGCATGCTAGCCAATCAGCTTCTAATCTCAGCTTGTTCAATCAAGCTTTGACAATAAAACCTTGAAGATGATTGGTTTCTGTGTGGAGCTGCACCAAATTTTGCACTTTCAAGCTTTAGTAAATCAACCCCTTTGTGTATATTTTTATTTTTTTTACACTTTTTTGGGTGAATGAGTAGGGGTACAATGTACCCCTACTCATTCACATTGTGGGGGTGGGATCTGGGGACCCCCTTGTTAAAGGGGGATTCTATATTCGGATAATCCCCTGCCCACAGACCCCGACAACCACCGCCCAGGGTTGTGGGGAAGGGGCCCTTGTCCCCATGACATAACATGGGGACAAGGTGCTTTGGGGTGGGGGAGCAGAGCCCCCATGTTGAGGGCATGTGGCCTGGTATGGTTCAGGAAAGGGGGTGCCCACTCGCCCTCGCCTTTCCTGGCCTGCCAGGCTGCTTGCTTGGATAAATGCCTGGTAATGATTTTGGGAGGGACCCCATGCAATTTCTTTTTTTTTTTTGGTGTGGTGGTTTCCCTCAAAATCCATACCAGACCAGCTCCTTAACAACCAGCTATTTACTGTGCCCTGATTGGGCAAAGCCTTGCACCTGACCAGCGGTCAGGTGCATTTCTTCAGCCAATCAGGGCTTAGAATGCACTGTGTAGCGCGGGCGAACATTCCGCTGAGTGCACCGCAAATTTGAGTGTTCGCCAAATACACAAACAAGAGATGTTTGGTCCAAACTCATGCTCAGTCCCAACTGCTCGGCTAACACTATTCAAAATATAGCCACCCCTCAAGGATTAGGAACCATAAGGCACACCAGCAGGGATCAATAGAATTCAGCAAAAGCTTGTACCACTGCCAAGAACCACCAAAAGAAACAAAATATCAAACTCCATAGTGTGAATTCAGAAAAATTATACAAGCAGTATGATAAACCAGCTGCCGCTCAGTCTGGTAGTGTCATAACACCAGCACCAGCTTCGCCCCAACATGTTTAGAACATAGGAAATGTTCTCAAGGGGCAGGCTGTTTATTTTTTGCGTTTGCCCTTCCTGTTCTAGAGTAGAGTGACCATGCCTCTCCTGTTTCTGCCTCTACTGATTTTAGAGGGCTGTTCCTGGAAAAAGAATGCCCCCAAATGTGTCCACAGCTAAAGAATGTGACCCTGATTTCTTTTCAGCTTTAACAAATGTGTCGCTGGTCCAGGTGGCTGTAATGTAATTCATCTTAGCAACGTTTCTGTGATTGGCTTGGAGTAGGAGGAGGGAGGGAAGGGGTGTGTTTGCTCTCAGTTGTGTCCAGGGTTATCATTTTTTGATTAAAAATAATTTTTATTGGAGTTCATGATGTATACAAGATAAGAGAGTATCATAAACATCATATAAAATGTACATAAAGCATATATCAGAGCTTCAATTTTTTAATGAATGTCCAGGGTTATGGATAATGTCATATGCCAGCATTGCATGGTCCTTCATTGCGGGAGATAGGGATATGGATTATTTGCGGATCCTTGACCTTGCTTGGGATGGCGACCTATAAGTGCAAACCTGGGCCTGCACTCCTGACCCAGAACAAAGTGGGCTCAGGTTTTAAACCCCTTTGAGCTCCTCCCACTGTTAGCACAATTTGGCTACACATAACATTTGATATGGCATGCTGTGCATGCTGCTATCATCCCTAGCCCCTGCTCCACCCCATCTCATTACCAATAAAAGTTGGCATGGTCAGTAGGG
This sequence comes from Glandirana rugosa, assembly GCA_018402905.1. Classification (NCBI taxonomy): domain Eukaryota; kingdom Metazoa; phylum Chordata; class Amphibia; order Anura; family Ranidae; genus Glandirana; species Glandirana rugosa. The sequence goes on along the minus strand of BLSH010397342.1, from coordinate 243,812 downwards.
TGCTCCCGAATTCCATTTTGAAAATCTGGTAATATTATCCTAGAGTTTCCACAGGAGGTCAGAGGAAGCTTCTTCAAAATAGGGGGACTTTATTTAGATATCTGTCCCTGGAAGAGATCATCATTGGATTATACCCATTGCATGATATTGTGAAATATGTCCAGTAGTAAAAAGAAGGGAGCACATTTTATGGTTTTTGCTGACAGCAAATACAGGTGCTGGTCATATAATTAAAATATCATTAAAAAGTTGATTTATTTCACTAATTCCATTCAAAAAGTGAAACTTGTATATTACATTCATTCATTACACACAGACTGATATATTTCAAATGTTTATTTCTTTTAATTTTGATGATTATAACTGACAACTAAGGAAAATCCCAAATTCAGTATCTCAAAAAATGTGAATATTACTTAAGAACAATACAAAGAAAGGATTTTTAGAAATCTTGGCCAACTGAAAAGTATGAACATGAAAAGTATGAGCATGTACAGCACTCAATACTTAGTTGAGGCTCCTTTTGCTTGGATTACTGCAGCAATGCGGCGTGGCATGGAGTCGATCAGTCTGTGGCACTGCTCAGATGTTATGAGAGCGCAGGTTGCTCTGATAGTGGCCTTCAGCTCTTCTGCATTGTTGGGTCTGGCATATCGCATCTACCTCTTCACAATACCCCATAGATTTTCTATGGGGTTAAGGTCAGGCGAGTTTGCTGGCCAATTAAGAACAGGGATAACATGGTCCTTAAACCAGGTATTGGTAGCTTTGGCACTGTGTGCAGATGCCAAGTCCTGTTGGAAAATGAAATCTGCATCTCCGTAAAGTTGGTCAGCAGCAGGAAGCATGAAGTGCTCTAAAACTTCCTGGTATACAGCTGCGTTGACCTTGGACCTCAGAAAACATAGTGGACCAACAATAGCAGATGACATGGCATCCCAAACCATCACTGACTGTGGAAACTTTACACTGGACCTCAAGCAACGTGGATTGTGTGCCTCTCCTCTCTTCATCCAGACTCTGGGACCCTGATTTCCAAAGGAAATGCAAAATTTACTTTCATCAGAGAACATAACTTTGGACCACTCAGCAGCAGTCCAGTCCTTTTTGTCTTTAGCCCAGGCAAGACACTTCTGACGTTGTGTGTTGTTCAAGAGTGGCTTGACACAAGGAATGTGACAGCTGAAACCCATGTCTTGCATATGTCTGTGTGTCGTGGTTCTTGAAGCACTGACGCCAGCTGCAGTCCACTCTTTGTGAATCTCCCCCACATTTTTGAATAGGTTTTGTTTCACAATCCTCTCCAGGGTGCAGTTATCCCTATTGCTTGTACACTTTTTTCTACCACATCTTTTCCTTCCCTTCACCTCTCTATTAATGTGCTTGGACACAGAACTCTGTGAACAGTCAACCTCTTTTGCAATGACCTTTTGTGTCTTGCCCTCCTCGTGCAAGGTGTCAATGGTCATCTTTTGGACCACTGTCAAGTCAGCAGTCTTCCCCATGATTGTGTAGCCTACAGAACTAGACCATTTAAAGGCCTTTGCAGGTGTTTTGAGTTAATTAGCTGATCAGAGTGTGGCACCAGATGTCTTCAATATTGAACCTTTTCACAATATTCAAATTTTCTGAGATACTGAATTTAGGATTTTCCTTAGTCGTCAGTTATAATCATCAAAATTAAGAGAAATAAACATTTGGAATATATCAGTCTGTGTGTAATGGATGAATATAATATACAAGTTTCACTTTTTGAATGGAATTAGTGAAATAAATCAACTTTTTGATGATATTCTAATTATATGACCGACACCTGTAATATTATTTTTTTTCTGTAGTTTGAAATAGTCTTCACTGTTCTTTGAAAGGGAATATTGCTATTAAATGAATGATGTCAGGAAATATGTTAAAGAGCATGAATTTAAAACGGATGCAAGGTAATTAAGGTTTAAGAAGTATAATTATCTATAAAACTATGTAATGATGGGGAACATAAAATGAGCTTCTGAATGTTGATACTTAATATGTGGTTTCCTGAATGTCATTTTAACCACAGAAAACCGCCAAGGATTGATTGAATCTCTGAACTGAAATATAACCTCTCACAATCTTCCCAGACCTATAATCATTAAAATAGTAACTGATAAACCTTCAGCTGATGGTTTTAAAGATAACAATTACTAAGCATGGTAGGAAATTGTCACCCATCTGGGAGTTACATTTAAATAGATGCTGTCACCAGTTACTCGCTAACTTTAAACCCTTCAATGAATACTGTAAGATACATGTACACAATATAATTTTTGATTTTTTTTTTCTTCTTTTATTAGTTAGGAACATAGTGCAGTCAACAGGAATCCAACACAAGTGGGAGTGTCGGCTCTACGAAAGGACTGACTTCCTAGGGAGCTGCTGAGATGTTGAGTCCTCCTACCACCGCCAGTGGTTACCCGCCCTGAACTGCACCCACCACTCACTGACACACCAGTAACAATGCAAAGGGATTTATTAGGGCCAAAACAAATCCTGAAATATAAATATCAATTTAAACAGTTACAGAAGTAACAGAATTAACCAAATAATTGTTTAGACAGGGTTTATGATTTTTGTTCCCTCTTAGTCTTTCCAAAGCACTGGGCAGATTAGTGCAGAATGACTTTACTGACAACATTTTAATAAAACACACTATAAAATAAATCTGAAAGAGACAACCAGGAGATGTAATTAACGGTATGGCCTATTACTTGTCAGAATAACCATGCCAAACATCTGCATGTGCATATGGAACTATGCCTGCATTCGAGCTTGTGAGTTTGCATTAACATGCACATTAAAGTTTACTTTGGCACCCAGTGGCATATTTATCCACTTGCCATCTAGTGCAACGCTGGATTGGAAAGGTGATATCTTGATCATCCCTGCAGCTGCAGCAATGACCGTGATATAATTTTTTAAGGATAGCAATTCTCTTCAATGTAAAAGTAATCCTAGTGGCTAAGAAGCCACTGGATTACTGTTTCAGGCAGTGGAAGGGGATCCTACCCACTTCACCATCTTTACTGGGCTCTCTTGTGAGATTGGGGAACCTGATAAAGATGTGACTGGCGGCATCTGGTTCCTAGGACACAGTGAGAGTAACCGACATTAGTCCTCCCACTGTGTGTCTTCAGAAACCGGAGGCGACAAGGATTTTGTCACTTCCGATCTCGGTCTCATGTAAACAAGCTGCTACTGGTTTGAACAACCATCTGATCAAACCAATCTTGGTTTGATCATATGCTTTGGAGGACATATTATACTGACCCCAGTCTGGCTTCTGCTTAAGTACAAGTCTCCTGAATGTGCACCTCCACTGCCCATTCATTGTTGGCTCCTGCTCACCTGGCCATGGTTTTGTCTTGTACCCACGAGTCCTGTGACAACATCTGGAGCAAGTTTCTACTCTCCAGCTACTGCCTCGCTGCATGATCCAGTTCTTCTGTTGACCAGGACTTACCACAGGCTCCTGTGTCATTCACTGTATCCTATCATACCCTGTCATCAAACTCAGGAGGAAAACAGGTCAGGAGGTATAAGGGAGAGGCCTCTCTTCTACCAGGTACATGACATTACTGTTCTGTATCTACACCACTCTCCAGGGAGGAAAATAGATATCAGTTATGGTCCTTGTCCAACACTTCTCATTCTGCTATACCCTGTTACTAACTCCAGGGGGTATTGGACAGGAGGTGTAAGGGAAGCCCTCTTGTAAGCTCAGTCTCTACCAGGTACATGACACAGGGTCCTCCCACAGGAGGGTGACTGCACAGCCTACGGTGAATTTATTGCAGATCTTGTCACCCACAGTATCACCTACTGCTGAGGATTATTCAAGTTGTCACTGCTGATAACTATTCCCTTCCTTGCTAATCAGTACCCGATATGTAATGCAAGAGGGCACCCTACATCTGAGGGACGTAGTGCAAGGTGTCCTTTTAAATCTCACTTCCCAGCTCATGCCACTTAGAAAAGCTAAATTAAACGTGAGTCTTGCTTTTCTTTTGGGAAGGGGTGAATAATGTTAAAAAAATCTTTTGGACAGAGATAAATTGTATCTCTTTTACAAGTATGTGTATAAAGTATTAGCTAACTGTTACACAAGAGTCAACTTCTGAGTCTCTTTGAAGTTGCTTGCACACATTTGCAGAAACACTCATGTGTGATCGCAGTTCCCTCCAAAGTCTTGGACTGATACTGACAGCTCTAATACTGACAATGTTTGCAGATATCTGTAACAACGGTTTGTCAGCACGCAACCCTGACAGCTCCCATGAGAGTCTCTCTTGAGCTGTCAGGGCCGATATGGTAACATTACTTTCATAATAGCTGTCTGCAAGCATGTCCCACAGTCAGCCTCAGTGCTTTGGTAGGAGTCATCGTTATTTTCATAGTGTTTAATGAAAGTTTTACAATTAGAAATGTAACTTCTTGACAGGGTCTCTTTAAAGTTTAGTGGAGATGGGTTACTAAACTCTGTGAAAGTATGTACCCCTTATAAAAGCTGTTGATTACCATATACACCCAGATATGAGTCACATTTAGGGTTTCTACCTTTTTTGGGAAAAACATACCAGTCTCGCGGTCTCTTTTCTATTAATCACATTGAAAACAAGTCCCGTTTGTAATACCAACCAAATGGCAGCCTTAGTTGCGTCATTTCCATGAGCCTTTGACATACCTGTATGTACATTTTTTTAATGTTACCCTTAAGGACTCATTCATATGTAGCACTACCACCATAGGAGCCGCTGGTGAATGTTGGGTATCTCCCACCCTGCACAGCCAGGCACAGGAATTTTCCACGCATGCTGAAGTCAGGAATCAGTCCTTGCAGCTTTGTTTTTGTATTTTATTAGGGGAGTTAAACTTGGATAGGGGATAGGGTTATTATGGGATACCCACTTGATCAGCACAGAAAGAATTCTTCAGGGACACAACAATATACACAAAGTATATACACTTCTCCTCTTCTATCTCCAGCACAATCCTGTTTGTAGAACTACATCTCCCAAGACCAGCTAGCATGGTAACTTAGATCCAGAGCAAGTGCCCTTTGCAGGCAGGGACTGCGGGCTCCTTTGGCAGTGTAGCAGAAAAGAGGTCTGTGCTTAGCTGTCCTATTCCTGTGGTTACTGATCCCAGCACCACCTCTTCAGGCACTGCCAGCCCGTCTGGCTGCAGCTGCCCCTTTCACTAACCCTCCTGGCTAAAACTCAACAGTCCTCCCAGAATGACTCTGCATACATCCCAGACTGCTTGCACCCAGTCCCTTCAGGCATGCCTCTCAGTCTTCTAACTGTATCACTCAACATCTCTCCTGGCTGTCTTCCTCCCTGTAGATTTGCCCGGGAGTGTTCTCCTGCTGTCCTCTCCTTGCTACCGTGCCTCCTGGTCAGGATCCCCCTGTGTGTTTTGAGGAGGGGTCCCTTCCACACCCGAGCCTACGTTCACCCCCCCCCAGACTAGTGGGCTACTCTCAAAGGCCTCCAACAGCCTAACACTCCATCTCCGATTTTCCCCCGAACTTCACTGCCCCAGCTGGGCTGACCCTGAGTATTTGAGTGGACCTGCCCCCTGCCAACCCATCTGTTGTAGATTTGACAGAGCCCTCATGAATACTCCAGACAGTTCCTCCCCCCCCCCCCATTCTTCTGGAAATTTCTGCTAGTTTCCAGATGTAGGGGGAGATATCGGAGGTGCTGCCTGTCACTCAACCCTGTCACTCAACTCTGACCCAGAAAAACAAACAGGCTTGGCTGCCAGCCTGCACAATTTACCTACATTGTACAAAAACTAACTCTAGCACACTAAGCTGGAGGGTGCTACACATACATGCTGTGCCCTCTCTTCAGATCCTCATTTGGATTGCTTTTGAGAGGGCATTTGACAGGTAGTGAGGATGTGGTATGTTGCCTCCTCACCATCTGATTTAACCCTGGAAATTCTGCACCACCAGGCCACAATTGCTCGCATTGCACACGGTTGCTGGGTGGTTGTGCCATGGCCCCATAGACCTTTATTGGTCACGTTCAGTGGCAGTAACGCCACATGTGATATGCTGCTTAATTTTTGCTACGGTGTGCATACAGCTATGAGTGGCTTAATATCAGTGTTTAGGCATATGGATGGAGGGCAGTAAAACCGTGGCTTACCCATCTGGTTTTTACACCCCCCCCCCCCAACTTCTTGTGAGAATGAGGCCAAAAGCCTAATTTAACTCTCAGTTTAAATTAACTAAATACATTCCAGGTGCATCAAACCAGAAGGTGTGCAAAGTTTTACAGTTTGTTTTCTTTAAAAATCAGCCACAGCTTGAGTAGTTAAAGTGATATTAAAGGCAAACTTTTTAAATTAAAATAAAAAAGAGGCTATACTTCCCTGCTTTATGATATTGCACAAATCATCAGGGTTCAGCACCCTATATTTTAAAAGAAATAAAAAAAACTTAGTAAGGAAAACTTAGAAAAATAGAATAAAGCAAATGTCACGGTAAAAATATAAATTAAGCTTACCATAAAAGTAGAGCAGTGGACAGTGTCAGTAGGGTGGTGAATGGGGTCAGTAGTGTAATGGATGGTGTCAGTAAAGCAGTGGACATGAAAGTAGGGCAGAGGTTGGGGTCAGTCAGTAGAGCAATTGATGGTGTCAGTCAGTGGAACAGTGGACGGGTTCGGTTAGTAGAACAGTGGATGGTGTCAGTAGGGCAGTGGATGGTCTCAGTAGTTTTTTTTTTTTTTTTTGCTTTTTTATTATTCTATTTTATTTTTTACAATTCTATTATTTTATTTTTTATTCACAATTTTATTTTTTATTATTTTTTAAATTTTTTTAGCAGCCCTGTTGGGGGGCTTTGGTGAAATACAAACAGACCCCTGATGTCTTATGTTTGAGAAAGGAGATTGAGGATACAGTCCTCATTCTCCATCTCTGCAGCCTCAGCTGCACATAATGAATAAACAGGAAGAGCTTTGCACTGTCTCCCTGTATATTCACAAACCAAAGTATAGTAAACACGGTTTGCTGTGCTTCAATTATGAATGGACAAAGGAGGCAGCTGCACCAATTACTCACTATGTTCATTCAGAAAAGTAAGGGGCTAGTAAATTACATATTTACTGGCCCCTTCCTACTCTCCATCCTGAAATGATCCCCCGCTGCAGCTGGTGGGAGGGAAGAGGAAGAGAAGCCAGCAGCACTGTGAGGGGGGGGGGGGGGGCAGGGGAGCACAGGGGGGGCCCAGGTAGCAGAAGAAAGCAGAACTGGGACCGGAGGGGTGGGGGCACCATATGCTAAAACTTATCCCCTGTATTTTCCTCCTGCAGCCGCTGACTGCCAGCGGGAGGAAGAGGAGGAGAAGGGTTTCAGTGGCTGCAGGCGGGAAATACAGGAATCGGTTCCAGCAAATGCCACTGCTGCTGCTGTCTCTGTGTAAAACCTAATGTAACAGGGAGGCCACAGGGACATCATTAAAAACAAAACTTCTCAAGTAGAAAGTCCATAAAGTGCTGGTCCACACAAAAAAAGTGCATGAAGGGGTTCAGCACCAAGACAAAAAGTTCACACTGACCCTTACCTCAAAAGATGGACCACTTAATCAAAAGTAGTCAAATGCACTTTATGAGACGCATTTGACTATTTTTGACTAAGTGGTCAATTTTTTGTGGTAAGGGTCAGCGTGAACTATTTGTCTTGGGGGCGAACCCCTTCATGCACTTTTTTTGTGTGGAGCAGCACTTTATGGACTTTCTACTTTAGATGTTTTGTTTTTAATTATTTGGACTACATTCAGTGCAAAAGTGCTGCATGTACAGTCCTGCTCACCATTATTGGCACCCATGAAGTTTATGTACATATTGTGGAATATCTACTGAAGGAAATGTATCAAATTAACCAACATATTACTACAGATTAAAGGAAGTCATCTATAAGGTGTTATACATGTATTTGAAGTACCCACGGTTATTACCACTCGTCCTGACATGTACGTCGTGAAAACGTGACTTACATCAGGTTTATTAATTTTTGTTTTGTAGATTTCATCTTTCAGGTATTTCACGACGAGGTGTGTTTTTTTCACGTACTTCCCCAAGCGGGGGTTCTGTTTATCAAGTGCGACTGGGAATGGTGTTTTTTAACTGGTGAATCAGTTTTTATCAGTTTACGCAGAGTATTTCACGTAAACTGATGAAAACTAATTCACCAGGTAGAAAACTCCATTCCCAGTCACACTTGAAAAACA
>BLSH010397342.1:209617-224117 GCA_018402905.1 Glandirana rugosa | reverse complement strand
TTCGTTAAGTGCAGACGGGGGGATCGGTTTGTTTAGTATCAGGGTGCCTGGCTCAAGACCGAGGTGTCGATGTATGTGAGGGTGTGGGACCAGCACATGTACTACGATGTAAGGATGTGTGTGCAGTAATGTGTAGTAAGCCTGGGGCGTGCTGAGGGTTGTGGCAGGTGGTCATGTTTGGGCTGTAGGGGGGGTACACTTGTCTAATTACAATAGTGTTCGTTGACTTAGCGTGGTCAGAGCCTAGGAAGAGTAGCTGTATCAACTATAAGGTAAGGTGGGTGTAGTTATAATAAGGGGCTCAGTAAATGGCTCACCAGGTGTGACTGAGAATGGGAGAAACCAAACCAAGGTAACATTTTAACAAAGTAACTAAATAGGGTGACTGGCCTTCTCCACTGGAGATCCTCTTGGGATATGGTGGAATGGTTATGGGAATTGGTCAGTTAGGAGGAGAGGAGTTTAGACTTTAGCGTGGATACGTTTTCGTCCCAATATGAGGCTAGGTTCCCAGTGGAGGAGGCAGGACCCCTTTATCTAATACATAGTAAACCAACGGAATGAACAAAGATCACATATGCGGTAACAGGCAGTGAATTTCAGAATGTGAGAAAGTGCAGTTTAAACAGAAACAACGAGTAATAACTGGCATGTTCCACAGGTATGGGAGTGTAGGCAGGAGGGGGACGAGGGGACCCCTCCCCCCTCCTTCCTCGCTGTCCCAGTGAACAAGTCTCTGACCCAAGTTGTGAGTATTGGAAACAGGTAGTGCCTTTCGGATCTGGGAGTGGATTGTGGCACATTGGGCAAGCACGGTTCCATCCAACCCCGACAGAGGCAATAGTTCAGCCGAGTCTATGTCTCAGCACCCTTGCTGGGTCAACGTTAGTGGGGTGGCGTGTTTCTGCGGGTGTTGGTACTGGAATAAGGGGGAGAGGTGGTTGGTCAGGGATTCTGGTGTCAGCTCCATATATTGGCATCCTGGCAGGTGAGCTGTTGGGGAGCAAGTTCTCTGGTCAAGGTCCGAAGGTATCGAGACCGTGCAAAAACTTGGGGGATCGATGAGGGTATGTGCTCGGCGGGAGTGGATCCCGTGGGACCTTGTCATTTATGAGATGGGCAGTCTAAGGCGTATTGTGCGAAATTCACACATGTCTTAAGTCTCCACACCGGAGCTGTGTAATATCTGTCCTTGTGTGTGCGGTTTCAAGTGACCCTGTCTGTTGATATCCGTGTTCGCATCTTCCACAATCGGTTGTGTGAAGGATGCGGGTAAAGTATGAGTGTGGTTTGGTCTTACCGTCGTGCATTGTGGGATGTTGGGCTGTTGCCACTTCTCAAATGTGGAGAGTTGGTTGGCTGCACTGCAGGGTCTTCGATTGAAACGGAGGGGGTGGTGGTCCCGACAGCATCTGGGTGGTACCTGTAGCTTTCCTTCATGGGGGTAGAGTCTGCAAATATTAAGAAAAAAAAAAGAAAAAAAAAAGGGAACACAACAAGAGAGGAAGAGAACAGGTACCGCTGCTTGAGGCTTGTTTCAGAGGGAAGTGTCTTGTGTCCGCTGAATTTGTAGGAGAGGCTGGAGCGACAGTTCTTTCCTGAGGGCATGGATATGTGTAGATGTGGGTATGTTGTTTCCTTGAGAGTGCGCAGAAGGATTAGTGGGTATAGGGAGGTGACCTGTGGTTGATTGTAGAATCCGTAAGCTTTGTAGAATCGTCGGTTCTGGTTGGATGTTGTGGGGAGGCGTTAATCTCTTCTGGGTCTCCTGTGTGCCGGAGAGGCCGGGATGTTCCCGTCTCTAAGTGGGCGTCTATGTGCTGGAGGCTGAGAGGGGTTGGAGAATCGTCTGCGTCTTCCGCGTGTGGGTGTCGGGTCCCTTCTGTTTACCTCCATCGGTTCTTCCTGGTGTAGAGAAGGGGAAGTGTAGTCAAGTGACCAATTTTCAACGGCCACTTGTGGTATCCCCAATAAGTCGCAGAATTCATGGATGTCCTCCTGGTGTCTGAGATATGCTACTCTGGTTCCTGTGCCAGCTTGTAGACAGAAGGGAAACTTCCACCTGTAGGGTATGTTTCGATCCCTGAGGTTATCCAGTAAGGGTCTAAGAGCCCTGCGTTTGTTTAAGGTTATGGGAGAGAGGTCTTGAAATAATTTAACTTCATTGCCTTGGTGAGTTATGCGACCCCGGAGTCTGGCTTGTCTCATTATGTCCTCTTTCAGGCGGAAATCAACCAGGCATCCAATTATGTCTCTGGGGGGGTCGGTTTCTCTACCCCTAGGGCGTAGGGCTCGGTGGATGCGTTCAAATTCAACAGCCGTTTCTGGGGGTCTGCCCAGCAAGTCATTGAAAATGAAGGATGCTGCTTGTGCGATTTGATCGCTATCGACTGTTTCTGGTAGCCCCCTGATTCTGATGTTGTGTCTTCGACATCTGTTCTCCAGATCTTCAATGCTTCTGTGTATGTCTCTCAGCTGCGATGTTTGTGCTGACAATGTGCGACTGTGGGCCGTGACGATCGTCTCATGTCTGTCCACTGAGTCTTCTATGTCCTCCATGCGGCTTGCTATGGCTTGCATGTCAAACCTTAGGTCTGCTATGGCTGCAGATAGGGTGGATTTGATGTCAGCTGCTATCCCCCTGAGGTCTTCCATGCAGATGGCCTGAGGTGGTGAGACTGCTGGAGGTGTTGTTTGATCTGTTGGTGCCGTCATACTGTGGTGAGGATTAGGTTGCGGCGTGTGGGTGCTGTGACTCACCTCCGAGCCCTGGCTTGAGGCCTGCGGTTGAGATTCCTCTCTGGAGCGGGATCTGGAGCGGAACATTGCAGGGATATTAGCGCTTAGTTGCGTGTCGGGTGCCCTGGGTGACCTAGAGCGGGCAGATTCCGATTTGGAGCGGGTGGAATCCGATTTCCCCATCTTTTAACGTGTGCTAGTGGTCTGTGTTGGCCCAAGGGAGGCTTGCGGACGGGTACAGAGTGACAGATCGTGGGGTCTAGGCCGCCATCTTCGGTGGGGGGGCCCCCCGAGTTTCTGAGAAAAGTGGGCTGCTTCTCTTGTGTGAGGGGAGGCTCGGAGCAGTGGGGAGCTGCCTAGGTGTCCGGATGGCTGATTGTGGTTGTCTCAGGCTGCTGGGACGAGCTCCGCTCGTGCGCGCGTTCCGGCGGGCCGAAAATTTAGGCCGGTGCTTGAGGAGCGGCCTAGGCCGCGTTTCGGAAATGTTGATTTTTTGCCCCAGACTTGTCTTTTCTGGTAGCTTGGGATCTTGGCAGTGTGTTGGGGAGATTTTTATCTTTGAATTTGGTTTCTGTGAGGAGGATGCCTCTGGATTAGCTGTCCCTCAGACGGAGCCTCTCTTACCTGCGTCCGTCTTCCTTGCTGGCCAGGCCACGCCCCTTTTTTTCTAATAGAAAAGGTATGAGCAGAGGTGGATGGAAGGTGTTTCCTATGGGCAGCTTCAAATACCAGCAGTAGTAAGGTTCAGGAGGTGGGACATGGTTAGGCTAGGCTCAAATTATACCACATAAGTTACCTAAATTTTTTCTGGATCTAAGTATCATTTTGTTACTAAAAGTAACATTTGCCTATCCATCATATGCTAAGTTTAATTGGCCCATGTTTGCTACAGATTTACTTTTTTTTTCCTGCCATAAGAAAAATTGTATGGAAAATCTTATTTTTTTTTCTAGAGGCTTCAAGTAAAAAACAGCTGACTTAGACTAAAAGATTTTCTTTTTTTTTTATATTCTTTTTTTTTTTTGCTCAGTTCTCCTTTAAAATTGATGCCGAGTGCCATCTATATGAGATAATTAAATTGTAAGCAATGCAAAAATAAATAAGTATTTTCATTTATGAATATCCAGGAGATTATACATTCATAATTCCCATATAAATTCATTACTCCAAAGAGCCACAATGAGAATATTTTAAAACAAATCCATTTTTAATTTACATTTGTGCTGAAATGTAATGGAAAGATGTGTTGTAAGCATTTTATGTGCTTTCAGGATTCTTTTTAATACATCTGCTTAAAAGAGACTCCTGTGAAATGACTGTGTACCATTATTTAATTGTTAGCCGTGTTAATATCATATTAAAACATTAGCCGTAACTCTGTAGTGTACATGCAGTGCTACAGAATCGCTCACACTGTGGCCATTGAGCTACAGAGCAATATCCGGCATACTTTGGTTCTCCAGCAATCTCCGAGAGACCAGTTATTTTTTTTTTTTTAATAAGATGGCATTTTTTTACATTTTCCAGATAGCCAATTGTCTGAAGCAAATAATTACAAAATTGCGGATGAGTTTTACTTGTGCAGTGATTCAATACAATGTGGAAGCCCTACATTTGATGTAATGATTTAGCTGAGAGCTTCTAAAGGGATTGTCTCAATAGTTAAAAGACAATAAAACATTTGGTTTAGGAATGAGGGTTTTTAGCAAGAACACACCCTGAGAGCAATTTTTGTATAGCGAAAGATGGCAAGTTAAAGCAATATTAAACCCAAAATGTAATAAACTGCAGCTTAGATGAGGTGGCTGCATTAGTTAATACATAAAACTGATTATTGTAAGCCCCCTGTATGTTTTGAATGGTTTGTCTCATCTCTGCTACATCTACAAGAGGGCTTGTTCTTTTGAAAAACAGACTTACTGGCTGTATTACTAGTTTAAATTAAAAAAAAACTAAAAAAGAGCCATCACATATTAGAAGTGATAAGCTGTGATATAATAAATGTTTGCTTTTGGGTTTAATATCACTTTAATAGCTTTAAAGGTCTATGAGCTCCCACAGGCCTGTAATAAATCATTGTGAAGGAGTGTTTTAATAGTTATTATAGTTATTATGTACTGTCACTGATGCATTAGTGACCAGAGTCAGTAAATTAACCCCTTTGTGCTGCATTAATGGCACCAGTGTCAGTGTTAGTTAACCCATTGGTGCCCCTAATGCAGTACAAAAGGGTTCATTTACTGGCACTGGTCACTAAAGCATCAGTGACAGTACATTAACCTCCTTCCTGCTGCATATTACAAATAACATTGCTCATGTCATCTGCAGATGGCAATCTGCTTACTTGGGTCATGAACTGCTTGGTTCCTCCTCCTCAATCTCACTTTTTGGTTGCAGGTCCGGCGGGTGGCCCTGGCAGCACTCTGTACTCCTTCCCCATCCCGCCTCCCTGCTGGCCTCTCAGTGACGTCACGACGGCCAGGAGATAAGGAAGTGCCTGTCGGGCAGAGATTACTCCACCTGACAGGGAAGTGATGGGCAGGGCTGGTATGAGGCTTGTGTCGGGTGCAGGAGCACACTTGGCACATATTTCAGGCTATATATGTAGCGCAGCCAGTGTGTACAGCCCACTGCACACTTCTCCAATGCCCCCCTTCCTCCAGTAAATGGTCCTGCCCAGGGTATCCGCCCCTTCCGCCCCTGCCTTGTACCGGCCCTGGGTTTACACATCTCCAGAGCGGCTCCAGAGAGGATTGCACAGGAGTCCTGTGCATCTTCTGGTCTGTTTCAGGTCTGAATTCAGCCAAAAATGCAGGCTGAAATCGGACCTGAAACAGTAAACAGGGACGCACCAGACTCCTTCTATGAGCCGCTCCACATGGCAGTGTGAACCCAGCCTAAAGGAGAAGACTGCTATTATTTTTGCATACGGTCTATGTCAGGAAATGCCCACAGTTAGAATAACCCCACCTACTGGATGGGAGAGGTGGGAGGTATTTTTGGCTCCTCCCCCAAAACAGGAACTAGAAGCACTGTAAAGACAAGCAACTGAGTGCAGAGATGACTACCCTGAAAAGTTACATTTTTTTAATGATACATTTTTTATATAGAATTGTATACATGGTATGCTTCAGAGATGACACAATGATTTTAACCCTTATACAAAGCTTCAGCTATAAGGAGAAAGAGGCTGACTCCGAGTAAGTCTGCTCTCCATTTGTGCTCTGCCATCTACAGTATGACCCATAATTGGTCATTTTGATTCAGGACTCATTCACATTCCTTACATTGACCTGCATTTTTGCATGCTGGATAAACGCCAAGGCATTTAAAAAACAAATGTTTGCTATGTGCCTTGTTCACACCACTGTTGAAAAAGTACAACAGCAAAGTTGCTTTATAAACTGAACTATATGCATTTGCATTATACCTGTCTATACAAACAGGTGGCATTGTATTTTATAGAGTATAGTACATGTATTCTCAGATATAAGATAATAAGAGAAAGTACCAACCTTATTGTGTTATATGCACTCGTTTGATGATGTAAAGCCATGATAAAGATATTCTTTATGAAAGTAAAGCTATCCTCTGCATATAACAAGCTATCAGCGAATCATTTCAATACTCTGCATAACAATCACAACACTGTTGTGATGTGCGGTGCATTGCAGTTTGGAAAAATGCAGCATATCTGCATTTTTCCACACTGCACTGGATAGCACCACAAGTCACTGCACAGCACCGTGCACTGCGGTGCAGCGACATGAGTGTCATTATGTGACACTTCAACTAAAGCTGAAAAAAGTGAGATGTGCTAAAAACACATTGCAACACATCCTGCAGGTGCCAATTACACAGGAGAATTATACAAAAAAAAAAGATTAGAACAACACACAAGTGCTTTTTTACCACTACTATTCCTTCATATTGGCTTTTGGACTTTACAAATGCAGAAATTTAGAAATTGGATGAAAGGTTTAGCACCGGGAAACAGTTTTGGAAAGATAAAATCTGCATTTTAAATACAACTATATAGATGAGACCGAAATGAAGGACAAATAATGAGGAAATGAGGACAGAGGGACTTTGTTCCAAATCAGGAACAGTCTCTGGAAATCAGGGACAGTTGGGAGCTATGCCTCAGTGTTATGATCACTCTACTCTGTTTCGAATGTATGTATTGCTTGAAAAGTCCATCTATCTGTCTATACATTTAGTATATGACCTCTCCTTATCATGCAGTGCCTAGGCCTAGTAGCCAGTTTCTAGGCCACAACATTGTCCTATGATAGAGGAGGTGATATCTTCAATCCCTCCAGGATCCAACTCCAGATGGCATAAGTCAATTTGTTGGTGGCTATGACAATGAAACCAGCTGGGGTTGCTGGGTGAGTAAGTGTCAGTAAGCTGGGGCAAAGTGTATTTGGGGACACCGATACTAAGATCCCTTTGCCTGAAATCCACCCATTCAAGAGCAAAATAAACCTGCATTCATTTATCAAGCTTGGATGATAGTAGCTTTCTTTAGCTAGACTTTGGAAGCTCGCAAAAACACAAAGCAGGGGACAAATGCCACCCGGTGGGTGCCACACAATTTGAGAGATCCAAATTAAGCCTCATTCACATGGGGCATACTACAGTGTACACTAGTCCGAGGGCCATGTTAACTCACATGGCGATGTACAGGTGTTCAATACATGCCTGTGCAGACAGTTCCATAAATGTCTATTAGGACACAGTGGCTGCACTGACACAGCCGCTGCTCCCAGTCTGACATTTGTGGAAATGCAGATGGTGTGCATTGCGGACCGTGCACCCATACAGATGTCAAATTGGGAGCAGCACCTATGTCTGTGCAGCCACTGTGCCCTCATAGACATCAATGGGACTGCCTGCACAGGGATGCACCAAACACCTGTGCATCCCCGTGTGGGTAAACATGGTTCTCGCATGGGTGTACACTGTATTATGCCCCATGTGAACGAGGCCTAGGGAAATGAGTGTCAGAATCACATCAAATGTCCATATAACTCTATTCTTGACTAAGAATTCGGGGAGGAAAGTATCCCCCTTCATCAGGGCTTGTTATTTTTTCTGCCAGAATTCTTATATGGACTATAGAACATCCTTCTAGAAAGAGATCTCCATCAGAAGACAAGCATACATGAGCAAGCATGGCACAGTGGCTCTGTAATTAAATGGTGGGGGTAATTTGGCCCCCAAAATGCATTTGATACTGCTTGCCTAACTATTATCAATTCATAGTCATAAACTAAAGCAATATGGTCATTTGATGTGATTGTTTGGTGCTCAATCTGTTTTCTTATTTGAATTCCACCCATGGCCAAGATGAAGGGAGTTTTACTTACTGCCATAGTCAAGACCCATGGCCAAGATGAGGGGAGTCGTACCTACTGCCATAGTCAAGACCCATGGCCAAGATGAGGGGAGTCTTACCTACAGCCATAGTCAGGACCCATGGTCAAGATGGGTGGAGTCTTACTGCCATCATCAGGACCATGGCTAAAGTGAAGGGAGGCTTGCCTACTATCTTAGTCAGGACCCATGGCCAATATGAGGGGAGTCTTACCTACTTATGTATTTGTTAAAATCCTTGGGCTAGGCAAAACCCCCCAAAAAAACCCACAGCTGCTGGACAGTCAAACACCCCCTAGTGTTTTAAGTATAGATGTATAAATAAATAAATTAGCATTTAATATCAACTCAAAAAATTCTTTACCACACTGAAAAGGAAGATTATAGTGACTACTCTAAATAGTAAAGATAAATCTTACAAAATATCCATATCATAAATCAGTGTTGAAAATAGTGAATAATCTATATTGTAACAAACATGGTTATGTGATATTTCCCAAATCTAATTAAAGAAAACAGTCCCAAAAAAGTCCATATTCCACTTTAGTTAGCGCAAGTGATTGTGCTCAACAGGCAAATAAAAAGCACACCAAATTTCCATAACCTTTTATTACTAAGTGAGCATTGGAATATTTTACAAAGGAGAATGATTGATCGAACATCCAGTCTCCTCCTTTTTCCACCAGGGTTCCAGTTTCTACCAGGGTTTCACCACTCAATATATTCGAAAGATAGGGATAAACAGGATTCTCTAATCTTAAACTCCTCCGATTGTGGCCCCATAGAGCCACCTCTATTCCTCCTCCACTCCTCAGCACAGGACTGGCATATAGAACAAGAATGCTCCCATAGTGTAGTATTATACAAAAAAGAATTTTATTAAGTAAGGTAATATACTTAGAAACACATTAAAAATATCAGCACCCTGCTGTTCCAGCTTAGACACTTACTTCCAGGTGTATCTTGCATATTATGTCACTAGGAATCAAACCTAACATCTTCTAATCCATAATCAGACATGTTATCCTTTGCACCACTGGGCCTGCACCCTTCCAGTCATGGCCAATATGAGGAGAGTCTTACTTACTGCCATAGTAAGGACCCATGGCCAAGATGAGGAGGGGTCTTATCTACTGTTATAGTCAGGACCCATGGCCATTATGAGGGTAGTGTTACCTACTGTCCAAGATGACCCACTGTCCACTGACCCATGGCCAAGATGAAGGGGGTATAACCAACTGCCATAGTCAGGATCCATGGCCAAGATGAAGGGAGTGTCACCTACTCACTGCCATAGTCAGGACCCATGGCCAACATGGGGGGTCTTAATGACTGCCATAGTCAGGACCCATGGCCAAGATAAGGAGATCTTACCTGCTGCCACAGTCAGGATCCATGACCAGACAAGCGGCATGTCACCACTTAAAGAGGAGCTTCAGTCTTCCCCAAAAGAATTAAAAATCAGCAACTACAAATACTGTAGCTGGTGACTTTTATTATAAGGACACTTACCTGTCCATGGATCCAGCGATGTCCTCACCCGAGTTGATTCTTCAATTCGCTTTGGGTCCAGGCACCGGCATCTTCAGTATGCCTTGCAGCTTCATGGCTGGTTTCCTACATGCATGAGCTGTGCTATGCTTTGTGAATGGCCCTGCAGTCTTCTGGAACCTATGACGTGTCCCAGAAGGCTGCGGGAGAAAGCAGGGGGTCCCGAACTTCTGCTCAGATTGCCACTGGGGGGGATGCAAACAAGTGGAACTTCCCCTTTTGGGTGAAGTTCCACTTTAAGAATACAGCAAGGGTGCTGGAGTCAGAAAAGTAACATGGGACATGGAAATAACAGTCATCTGTGTCGTGTAGAAGAGGTATGTAGATCTCAGGACTATAGTAATCAAGTATTTAAATTGCATATTTAATTGTTAGCCTGGCTTTCCACACAGTATTACTGGTAAACAATACCACCAACAATAAAGGTAGCAAACCACAGGAGGCAGGCAAAGAAAAAATTAGGTATAAGATAAAAAAAGATGTTTCTAAAATTCTAGTTAATCAAGAAGCCACTTTTTAATCTAAAGCAGCTTAAAATGAACATTACATTTCTGCCATGTGTTTGACAAACCTGGGATAATGTTTCCTTTGGATCGGATTTAAATCAAAGCCTTTTGGTTCACTGAGCATCTCTGTGATAACTGCGATGCAAATGTGTCAGCTACAATAAGCAGTTTACCTAGATGGAGATACAAAGCGATGGATAGTTTTGTTCTGACATATTGCACAAGTTAATGCAGAAACCCTTCTCCCATTCGTAAAATGTGCTCATCACTGGAACATAAAATGCTGGAAGTGCTTAGACAAATGTTTCATTACCTCTGAGACATTTAATGTGAGATTCTGACTCTTGTAATGAATGTAGTGAAGGAGAAACAACAATTTCCTTGATTATCGTAAAATCACAGCGAGGAAAAAAAAAAGAGAGGCAAGGAAATCCACATGGCTTATTTACTAGCATGTTAAAAGAATACTAGCATGTAAAGGGTAATAAATCTAAACTAGAACATATAGATAAATAAGGTACTTTTTGGCTTCCCTAGAGAATCACAACCCAAAAAAATGCGTGACAAACACATCAAGAAGCTTAACGCTCAAAAAGCTGCATGAGCTACTTTTATGCATTTGTTGTGAATAGGGCAGCCCATTGAAATGGGTGGGCTGAACTATGCGTATAGCACGACAATGCTCAAAAAATGCACACAAATGTGCAAATGCGTCATGCCTGCCATCCTGCATCATAGCATATCTTCTAACTGTCCCTGATTTTGAGGGACTGCCCCTGATTTGGACCAATGTCCCTCTGTCCATCATTCCTCTTCATTTGTTCCTCATTTTGGTCTGATGCATATACCTGTATATAAAATGCACTATTTATCTATAAAAAAGTGTTTTACAATGCTAAACCTTTAATCCAATTTCTAAATTACTGAATTTGTAAATTTAAAAAGTCAATATAAAAGGAATCAAAGTGGTAAAAGAAAAAGCACTTGTGGGTTTAGCTAATCATTTGTTTTGTATAATTCTCCTTTAAGGGGGCGTGGTGGGGGTGTGTCCTATGCCTTCATACATTTGCTAATAGGCGTCCCTCGTTCCCATCTCAGAAAGTTGGGAGGTATGTCATAGGGTGTATATATGAGTGTGCCTATACTTATAGTGACGCTCTAATCAAAAAAGGAAGTATACTGTATATAGTCTTGCTGGTACTCAGGAATGGAGTGCTGGCGAAAAATATCACCATCCAGTAGTGTGTAGCATACTTGAAAAAATTGCTGCTCAACCCTATCCAGTCTATCCAGTCTAGTTAACATATATAAGCTGACCTCAGACATGCACTACTCCAAACGCCATGTCCTTTGACATGTTTCGCCCAACCCACCAGGGCTTAGTCATAGAGGACGACTAAGCCCCAGTGGGTGGGGTGAAACATGTCAGAGGACATGCTGTGTGGAGTGGTGCAGGGCTGAGGCCAGCATAAACATGTTAACCACATAGACTGGATAGGGTTGAGCATTTTTTCAAGCAGACTGTCCTGTGCCTACAGTCTCATAGATTTATATCTTCTGTCTCTGACTGCTAGTTTCAGGAGATTTAATTACTTAAGGACTGCCCCACATACATTTACTGCAGCAGGGTGGCACTTATGTGCAAAAGTACATACCTGTAAATGATTCCTGTTGTCAGCTCTGTAATTGGACACAGCGGGAGGCAATCAGTGGGTCCGATGGCTGTAATGGCCACTGGGACCTGCTGTTCATTTGTAGGAGAGGCAGAACGGCGGTCTGCCTATGTAAACAGGGCAGACTGTCGTTCTGTCACAGAGGATGAGAGAGATCTTGTGTTCCTGCTAATCAGAAACACACATGTCTCTCTTCCTCCAGTCAGTCCATCCCCTACACAGTTAGAAAGCATTCTCTAGGAGCACACTTAACCCTGATTGGCCATGATGTTAACCCCTTCCCTGCCAGTGTCATTTGTACAGTGACAGTGCATTTTTTTAGCACTGATCACTGCATTGGTGTCACTGGTTCCCAAAAGGTGTAACTTAGTGTCAGATTTACCATGGACTTAGAGGATTGGAACAAAGTCTGGTCAAAGACAACCAAATGCTCTATTAACGTGAATAAACTGGAGTCTATAAAGTTCTCTTTAGATGGTACTGGGTTGAGGCCCAGATATCCATAACAAACCTGAACTATTATGACAGATATTTACGGGGTTGTGGCCAAAGAGGTGATGTATTACACACAAGGCTGCTAATAAGGGGGTATCACCATCTCTCTTGTACCGGGCTCAGCTCTGCCAAATCAGCAGGGGGGATCTGAAGCGGACGGGGACTCCCAAATTTTGTGCACCAGCGTGCTAATCCCTGCTGTGCAGCTATTAAAAAAAGTATTGATATAGAAGAGGCTGGGCTTCAATGTAATTTTGTTGAGCGCTGCTGTGGATTAATTCACCTAAACATTCAATGCATTATCCACTCCTGGTACAACCAGTTTGCCCATAGATGGACCAAATCTCGGCCAGTCCCTGCTGAACTATTAGAGATTTGATCCATCAATGGCCAGCTTAAAGTGTAAGTTCACCTTTACAAAAATCCCCGAAATGGTGAAGCGGCGGCCCGATGTCTCCTTTCGGGTGATTTCCGGCCTCAGGTACAGCGGGACCTGGGCGGATGGGGAAGGGGTCCAGTGTAAGCTCATCTTACAGATTTTCTGTAAAGGCGAACTTACCCTTTAAGTTAAAGAGTTTGCAGATTCTAAGTGCAAGAAGAAAGACTGTAGTGTGATGCAGAACTATGATGTATATCTTGCCGGTTCCAATTACCTGTGTATTGCTTGTTCTTACATTTAATAAAATGGAGATCCAACCAGTCTGTCAGATTTTTTACATGCAATTACTGCCGGTGGCTATAACCACTAGCAGTAATCATCCTGTTCTGCCAGCTGAAAAGGCTCTCCTGGGGGAGGAATTTTCGCACCCATGATGAAAGGAAAGAAAATCGCATACTCAATGGGCTGATTGTAGGCAGGTGCAGTCAACTTTCTGCACTGCAGGTGGCGCTCGTCTGCAGCAGCACTGCAGTTGGAGAGGAAGTCAGGAGGAACATGGCTTTTCTATGTTCAAAGAAAATGGAATTGCTTCGCCCCTCAAGGGCTTCTTTAGGGGATTTGATGATCGTTATAAGTGTTAAACCTAAGTAGAAGTAGGCTAACCATGTCCCTTACAGCCAAACTGCAGTGGGCACACTTGCTGGCTCCTCATCTATCAGGAGCCAGCAATTGTGCAGGCCAGTCAAGTTCCTCCACCCCAAACTCGCTCATCCATGTCTTTATGGACCTTGCTTTGTGCACTGGTCCAAATTATTTGGTGGAGGGAGGATTATGGTGGGGGGTTATTTTTCAGGGGTTTGGCTTGGCCTTTTAGTTCCAATGAAGGGAACTCTTAAGATGTCAGAATGCCAAGGCATTTTGGGAAATTTCATGCTCCCAACTTTGTGGGAACAGTTTGGGGGTGGTCTCTTCCTGTTCCAACATGACTACACACCAATGCACAAAGCAAGGTCCATAAAGACATGGGTGAGCGAGTTTGGGGTGGAGGAACTTAACTGGCCTGACCTCAACCCGAACCAAGGGTGGAACCAAGGAGTGGTGCTCGAAGGTGGGTAGGGGGGCGAGACAAGGAGTGACTTGTCAGGGGGGAGTACCTGCACCTATTCTCTGAGAAAAAAAGCTCTGTCTAAAAGAATGTCCAAGGATGTCCATACATACAATACCGGGACAAGTTCATCTAGAACCCAGGCTGAACATACCAAAGTGCACCCCCCCAAGATGTATGAGCATTATCCATCAGCAAATTCCCCTCCCCTCAAAAAAAATTGAGCACTAATCTGTATGCTTACCCTGTAAACATAAATCCTTCCTCCTCCCAGGACAAATCTGGCCCCTGCTGAAATCCCGCCATTGAGCACAAATCTTTGCCCCCGAATCCCCACTCCCAGCTCAAATTCTCTCTCTCCTCGAATCAGTTCACCTAAAAAAAATCTGCTACCCCTTTAGTTTCCCCTGTGAATACACACTCCCTCCCACTTCAAATCCCCCCTCCCAGCACAAAAGCCCCCCAAATCATCCCTACTTGCACAAATCCCCTCTCCGCCCAAAAAAATCCCTTCCTAGCACAAATCACCTCCCCCTTTATCACCTCACCCCTAAGCCCCCGTTTCTAAACACGAGTTACCGCCCTAAAGTCGTCCCCGGTCTAAACAGGACCCTCCTCCTTCCTAAATACAAATGTCCCATTCGTATGTCTAATCACGAGTTAAAAAAAACTC
>BLSH010397342.1:152326-197620 GCA_018402905.1 Glandirana rugosa | reverse complement strand
ACAATGCTCATACATCTTGGGGGGGGGGGTGGGGGTGCTGGCAATGCCTGCAGTCCTTGCTTATTGGTGGCTCCAAATCAAGATTCAGATCACCTTCTACATCCCATGGGGCAATGAGGATTTCTGTGTGGCCAGAGGAGTAAACACATTTCATTGTGGAGGGCCATATCTTTGACATGTAACTTTATTAAGCATTTTAGTCATTCATAATGTTTGCATTAGTTAAATAACATTGCTAGATTGCCTTTCCACTTGTGAGGGGATGAAGAACAAAATACAAAATTCAACAAAAATGTTAGGCCTTTGGTGCACATAACAGCAAAGTATGTTTGTGGCACCTCCATGTCACAATTTATTTCCATAAGCTTACGCAGTTGTTGAATTTGAATGTGTCTTTAGCACACAGCAACACACCTATAGCATGCGTGTTTCATATGCATTACATGTGCATTCAAGTTGCGTCAAGTAATCCTCTCTAACTAGTATATTTTATTTGCTCTTTCTGAGCACTCTAAATGCTTTACAACAACATCATAAACAAGCCATAAACGCTAAAAGGGCATTTACAACATGTTCACGACAAGTCAATTAAGCAGTTCCAAAGTTTCAATGTCTGCCAAACTTTGCAGGTAGTAATATTTTAGTCTTGTCACAAGGCCAGGAAACTTGAACTCATCCGTGTGTACAGCTCCATCCATTGTAAAATCAATGAATAGTGCTGCAAGGTGGTCAGAAAGTGGCAAAAATGTGGACAAACAGAATATTTTGCCAGCTATGTGAATGAGGCCTAACACAATGCTTTACCTGTTGGATCAGATCTCCAGTGCTTGGACAGTTGCTCTGCTTATATATTGGCTTTAGGTGATCTTGTACCAATCAAAACTGATATTTAGGATTTGGGTATCGATGGGTTGAACAATTCTCTGGCTTAAAGATGTGTTCCAGCCCCCCATGAAAAATATTAGGACACTTACCTGTCCATGGTTCCTGCAATGTTTTTTCGGATCAGCTGTTGGGTGCTCCTGCCGCCACCATTGCCAGTAAGGGAACCCGGCAGTGAAAGGTGCCAAATGTGGCACTGGAGGGGGGGAGGAGACAGATAAGCAGAAGTTTTCCGGAACTCCGCTTCAATAAAGGTATTTTGGTCTCCAGAATGTACACTCTGTACTTCAGTGGATTATGAGCAGGCCATGCCCATGCAGCTGGTGCAAAAGCCTGGGGATTTGACTCCCTCTTCTTTCTGCAGGGCTTCTGCAATGCTCTGTGCTGGTGCTGGCCAATCAGAATCGCTCTAATCTTACCTGGAAGTGCTGCAGAAAGAAGAAGAATAAGAGCTGGGATTTAAAATCCCTGGACTGCTACACCAGAAGCCTGGGCACTGACAGCTCATCACTCACGGAGATAAGTACAGTGGGGAAAGGGGGTGGGTAGGGTGTACAGTTTTAGTTTACCTTTTCATTTTTTTCTGAAAAGGTGAACTTACACTTTGAAGTCCTGGCTATGTCTCCCTACATGTACATTCATTCTTTATATTGCTTTCTGTTTAGATTTATGGATTTGTAACCCCTTGTACTAGCTGATGAGATTACCTGTAATACAGGTACTAAGGTTGCACTCTGACCTAAAATACCTCTACCCTAATGGGTCCTTTTTAGCCCTCTACTCATAGACAGATTGGGCTACCAAACGTGGACATAATGGAGTGGATTTACTAAAGGCAAATAAGCTGTCTTTTTTCCCTTACACATTGAGGGGATATGTTTTACAAAGTAAAGTTTCACCAACTTCCCTAAGCTCTGGGGTGGGTTCCCTTGGAAAATGCAACTTCCCTTGCAAAGTAAACGGCCTATTTGCATTGATTAAATAAACACCACAGTGTATGTAAACCCTAACAATGAACTTATTTTATTTGCTCCTTTTTTGCTCTTCTAAATATACCATTAAAAGTGAATATTGTTAAAAAAAAATTTGACCCTGACAGACATTTTGTAAACTGATAACTTCTTGTGCTCTCTGTCTCTGCCATTATTATCATTTAGCATTGTTCCTAACTCTCTTTGTAAACTGCAGAACATCACCCCTCATGATATAGATGGGAAGAAGTGTTCTGTAGTCCTACAACAATTCCTGTCCTAGGGTGATAAAGCTGCCATTCCAAACATACAGTATGAGGGAGTGTTTTCACCCTAGGACAGGGAGTGCTTGTCAGTGTCACAGGATCAGCAAGTGAAAGTGAAGGTGAAGGAAAAAAGCCCAAAAATAAACAAAACAAATGCAGGGGCCTCCAAACATTTTAAAGAAAGTGCCAGTTTACTGTTATTTAAACTTTAGGAGGGCCAGTCTGTGGCCAGTGAGAGAAGGAAATGTCCCAGTGTCAGTTGGAGGAATAGTGTCTCATCAATAGTGCCTTGCCTCCACACTGCCAAGCAGACCTATTTTACCACTCTTATTAACACCTTCTCATCCAGTCCCCGTCAACTCTTCTCTACCTTCAACTCCCTACTTCGTCCTCCACTGCTTCTGCCCACTAACTCACTCACTGCCCAGGAGGTTGCTAAAAACTTCAAAAGCAAGATTGACACAAGTTGTGATGAAATCTCCACTCTACAGGCATCCTCCCCAGTTGACACCCCATGTCAACAAGCACAATCAACACTATCCTTATTCAAACCTGCTACTATAAACGAGGTTGCTAAACTCCTTTCTAACGCCCACCTAACCACCTGTCCACTGGACCCTATTCCCTCTCAAACACTATGCTCACCCTCTGACTCAATCCTACACTCTCTAACTCACATCTTCAATCTCTCCCTCTCTTTTGGCATCTTCCCCAATGCTCTAAAACATGCATTGGTCACCTCCATACTCAAAAACCATCCCTGGACCCTACCGATCTAAACAATCTGTGCCCTATCTCCTTGCTCCCCTTTTCTTCCAAACTCCTAGAATGCCTAGTCTACAACCAACTGAGTGACCACCTTGTTAAGAATAACCTTCTGGACCCCCTTCAATCTGGATTTCGCCCTTAACACTCTACAGAAACTGCCCTTCTTAAACTCACAAATGACCTACTAACTGCAAAAATGAATGGACACTTCTCTATACTCCTACTCCTGGATCTTTCGGCTGCCTTTGATACTGTCGACCACCCCCTCCTCCTAAAAAAACTTTACTCCCTCTGTCTTCGCGACTGTGCTCTTCAGTGGCTCTCGTCCTACTTATCCCATCGCACTTTCATTCTACCTCCTCTTCTCCTCTTCCCTTCTCTGTTGGGGTCCCCCAAGGTTCTGTTCTTGGACCCCTCTTATTTTCAATATACACCTCTTCCCTGGGACCCCTCTTATTTTCAATATACACCTCTCCCACGGCTTTCAATATCATTTCTATGCTGACGATACCCAAATCTACCTCTCCACCCCCCAACTCACCCAATCAGTCTCCTCACGTATCACTAGCTTATTAACAGACATATCTGCCTGGATGTCCCACCACTTTCTTAAACTCAACTTGTCCAAAACTGAACTCATAATATTTCCTCCCCCACGCTCCATTTCCCTTGACTTCTCTGTCAAGAGCAATGGCACAACCATCCACCCATCCCCACATGTCAGGGTGCTTGGTGTTATCCTGGACTCTGAACTCTCCTTTTGGCCACACATCCAATCACTATCTAAGGCTTGCCGCCTCAATCTCCGCAACATCTCTAAAATATGTCTCTTCCTAACCAATGAAACCACAAAGCTTCTGATTCCCTCCCTGGTCATGTCTCATCTCAACTACTGCAACTCCCTCCTCACTGGTCTACCTTTAAATAGACTAGCCCCTCTCCAGTCCATCATGAATGCCGCTGCCAGACTCATCCACCTTACAAACCGTTCAACGTCTGCCACCCCTCTCTGCCAATCCCTCCATTGGCTGCCACTCGCCCAACAAATTCTATTCAAAATACTAACAATCAGCTACAAGGCCATCCACAACTCTGCTTCCAGCTACATCACCAACCTTGTCTCAAAATACCAACTTAACCATCCTCTTCGCTCCTCCCAAGACCTCCTGCTCTCCATCTCCCTCATCACCTCCTCTCATACTCACCTCCAAGACTTCTCCCGAACCTCTCCCATCCTCTGGAACTCCCTACCCCAATCGGTCAGAATGTCCCCAAATCTGTCCACCTTCAAGCAATCCCTGAAAGCTTTTCTCTTCAGGGAAGCCTATCCTGCCACCAACTAACAACTACACTCCTTATTTTCTCAATCAGCTCATCCCCCGCAGTTTACTGCCCTTTCGTATCATTCAACCCTCCCTCTTATGGCCCTTACACACGATCCGAAAATCGGACGACATATCGTCCATTTATTTTTTTATGCTAATCTGAGATCGAATCGGAAGAGTGTACTAAAGTCACAAATATTCTCGTACGACAGAATAAAAAATCGTAAGTGATGTCATATGTTGTAGTATATTTGTATTGTATTGTCGAACGACAACTGTACTGATTAAACGAAAATCGTACGATCGGGCACCATGCGATCAAAATTTTCATGCTTGTCCGATCAAATATTATCTGATGAACTGTCATGATCGGCTCTCGTAAACTGTGTACTAACGATCCGATTATCGTACGATCACATCGTATGCGGTATTTTTCGTCCGATTTTCGGATCGCGTGTACGGGCCATTAGATTGTAAGCTCTAACGAGCAGGGCCCTCTGATTCCTCCTGTATTGACTTGTATTGTAATTGTACTGTCTGCCCTAATATTGTAAAGCACTGCGCAAACTGTCGGCGCTATATAAATCCTGTATAATAATAATAATAATAATCATTGGTATCTGTGGGAGTAATAGTGCCCTGTTGTTGGTATCAGTGGGAGCAATGGCATCTTGTGGGAAGGAATGGTGCCCCATCATTAGAGTCAGTGGGAGGAATGGTACCCAATTATTAGGGTCAGTGGGAGGAATGCTGCCCCATCACTGGGGTCAGTGGCAGGAATATTGCCCCATCATTGATATCAGTGGGAGGAATAGTGCCCTTATGTCAGTATCAGTGGAAGTAATGGCATCCCACTGGTGGTATTCAAGGGCAGAAGTGTGCCCGATCATTAGGGTCAGTGGCAGGAATGCTGTCCCATCCTTGGTATCAGTATGAGGAATGGTTCCTAAAGGGCCAGGTAAGGCCATCAAATGGCCATATCCCCATGATTAAGCTCCGGGAGCGGAGCAAAACATGTTGGGGACGTGGCCTGGTTGGAGTCCAGGTTGAGGTTGCTACTCTTATCACCAACATAGGATTACATGGATGTGTGGCATTAAGGATCACCTCCTTTCTCTTCCTTGAGTTACAGCTAGGAGCCAGGGTGGGCTCCATCCTCTGCAGCACTCCCAGTGGTGGATGCAGAAGAATCCACATGC
Source organism: Glandirana rugosa (assembly GCA_018402905.1). Lineage (NCBI taxonomy): Eukaryota > Metazoa > Chordata > Amphibia > Anura > Ranidae > Glandirana > Glandirana rugosa. The sequence goes on along the minus strand of BLSH010397342.1, from coordinate 192,209 downwards.
ATACCCCACATAAGATGACTGTCAAACAAAGATTTCAGCACCACAGGGTAATAGTATATACACTTGTCACAAAATAATTGCAATCAGCTGCAGTGGTAAAATTTGCCAATATTGCAAATACACAGGTGTATAATGATGTTACACCGCATTACTGCATGTGACCATGCTCTTAAACCAAAATGAACACAAGTCTTTGAGTACAGTCCCAATCCAGGTGAAGTGCTCAGTGCCAGTATCTTATAAAGTGCTGCAAAAGTGCTCAACTTTGGTGCCCCACATATATGTGCATTCACCCCGCCTCAGTTACCCACTATCTCTGGTGCGGTCAAATGCGTGTTTGTGGGATAACCCCTGTAGATCTCTGGAAACTGTCAGCTGCTAGATTGGGACTCCATCACCATGTTCACATGTATGATGAAACAAAAAAATCTGGTAGCGCAATAACGTCCAAATGCCAAATTTATTAAAAAATGTAAAACACAAGTCAAAACCACTCACATGGTATGGTGCCTGAACATCTTGGCACCCAGAATGAAAAATGGATGATTTCTGTGGGGAAATCGGCCCTGGTAGTAGTATGCCGTCTAAAAAGCCGGCTCCGCTCCATCCCCTGTAGCCAAACGTGGCGGAAGTGTCGCAGTGATGCGATCAAGCTGCTCATTATACACCCATATAAGATGAGCCTGAGCGGCACACAAAGAAACACTATGTGCCCTATCATTAGTGTTGGTGAAAGGAATGGTGCCCCACTATTGGTGTTAGTGGGATGTATAGTGGGATGTATAGTGCCCGTTATTGGTATCAGTGGGAGGAATGGCATCCCACTGTTGGTATTCAAGGGCAAAATCATGCCCCATTAATAGCGTCAGTGAGAGGAATGCTGCCCTATCATTGGTGTCAGTTTAAGGAATGGTTCTCCAAGGGTCGGGTAAGGGCAATCAAATGGCAACATCCAGCCATGAACACAGTTTGGAGACTACTGGCATAAGCTATCAAATATAATTAAAATACAGTTGGACTTTCACCTCCGCCAATAAAAAAAATATATAGGTGACAATCAATCATAAAGTCAAGGATGTCTTATATATGGGAAGTTCATTGTTTGTTAGGCTTCATTTGTTTACAGCTAATTGGCCCAGATGAAGTTAACAATAAGACATCAGAAAATTTCTGTGACAATTGCACTAAAAATAGCTTTCAGAGAAAATGGAATTTTAAGAACAGTCATTACTTTATCATGTTTGAAAATAATCAGGAGAGAAACCCATTTTCTGTTCTTTGAGAAAAAAACTTTTGTTCCACGCAATAAAAAAAAAAATCATATATTATTTTTTATTTATATCTTTTATTTGGCTATTCTTATAACTCAACTGTATTCTATTTTTTTTGTCCTTTTTTTAATAAAACGCTGAATAGAGTTCATTTCTGATTTTGCCTCAAATGTATAATTTATAGCAAATGACAATAATTAATACATGTAAAAGCAATATATTTTGATAGGATTAGATGTATTTGACATATAAATTAGTATAAGAAAATAAATGGTCTGTTTCCTTCCCGTAATTGATACTATTTGTCCGCCTTTTTAATTATCAAGTTGTCATCAGCTCTTGGTCCCTTCAGGCTACATTGTTCATAAACATTTATATTAAAGACATATTTTGAGATGATGTATATAACTAAATCAAGTTTATACAGTAAATGTGATTCTTATACACTTAGGAATATTCACTTGTAAAATAAAAGAAAAAAAATCAAGTGAAGGACTAAAAAAGCTACTGTACTACAGGTGATACTGGAAAAATTAGAATATCGTAATTGTGATGATTATGGCTTACAGCTCATGAAAACCCCAAATCCACAATCTCAGAAAATTAGAATATTACATGCAATCAATAAAACAAGCATGCATATGTACTCAGTACAATTACTGCCTCAATGTGGCGTGTCATGGAAGCTATCAGCCTGTGGCACTGCTGAGGTGTTTTGGAAGACCAGGATGCTTCAATATCGGCCTTCAGCTCTTCTGCATTGTTGGGTATCATGTCTCTCCTCTTTCTCTTGGCAATGCCCCATAGAGTCTCTATGGGGTTCAGGGCAGACGAGTTTGCTGGCCAATCAAGCATAGTAATCCCACGGTCATTGAACCAGGTTTTGGTGCTTTTGGCAATGTGGGCAGGTGCCAAGTCCTGCTGGAAAATGAAGTCAGCATCCCCATAGAGCTCGTCTGCAGAAGGAAGCATGAAGTGCTCCAAAATCTCCTGGTAGATGGCTGCGTTGAACCTGGACTTAATGAAGCACAGTGGACCAACACCAGCAAATGACATGGCTCCCCAAATCAACACAGACTGTGGAAACTTCACACTGGTCTTCAAGCATCTTGCAGGGTGTGCCTCTCCATTCTTCCTCCATACTCTGGGTCCTTGGTTTCCAAATGAGATGCAAATATGCTCTCATCAGAAAAGAGGACTTTGGACCACTGAGTTAAAGACCAGGTCTGTTTTTCTTCAGCCCAAATAAGATGCCTCTGACGTTGTTTGTTGTTCGGGAGCGGCTTGACAAGAGGAATACGACATTTGAAGCCCATGTCCAGGATCCGTCTGTGTGTGGTGGCTCTTGATGCACTGACTCCAGCCTCAGTCCACTCCTTGTGAAAGTCCCCAACACCTTTGAATGGCCTTTTCCTGACAATCCTCTCCAGGCTGCGGTCATCCCTGCTGCTTGTGCACCTTTTCCTTCCACACTTTTCCCTTCCAGCACTTTGAGAACATCCAACTTCTTTTGCAATTACCTTTTGAGGCTTTCCCTCCTTATGGAGGGTGTCAATTATGGTTTTCTGCACAAATGTCAGGTCAGCAGTCTTTCCCATGATTGTGATTCCTACTGAACCAGACAGACATTTAAAGGCTCAGGAACCCTTTGCAGGTGTTATGGCTTAATTAGATGATTAGAGTGGGACACTTTGAGCCTAGAATATTGCACCTTTTCACAATATTTTAATTTTCTGAGATTGTGGATTTAGGGTTATCATGAGCTGTAAGCCATAATCATCACAATTATGACAAATCACGGCTTGAACTATCTTGCTTTGCATGTAATGAGTCTATCTCAGATATTAGTTTCACCTTTTAAGTTGCATTACTGAAATAAATGAACTTTTGCACAATATTCAAATTTTTCGAGTATCACCTGTATTCTTAAAGTGATCTTATAACACATCATGGAGCATATGTGTGCTCATCACCTTTATGAATATTCTGTATTTCTATACAGCTTAAAGCGACATACAGCAGTTAAGTAATACCATTAAAAAAATGTATTACATTTTTTTTGTTATGTATGGATATGGGTGGTGGTGAGCTTGATTAGGAAGGGGAAAGAGTCACAACTTCCCAATGCCAGAAATACCATTTTTTCTGTTTGATTCCGGTAGGTGGACAGAACAGTGGGAGAGCAAAGGTAAGGAAAACTTTAAGAGCTATGAGTGTTTCTGGCACAAAATTTCAGGTAACAAATGTGTGCACTCTGTCCCCTCCCTCTATCCTCTGTGTGTGCGATTTGTCACTTACCGCTGTCCTCTGTGTATGCCTTCTGTCACCTCCCTCTGCCCTCTGTGGGTGCGATCTGTCATCTCCCTCTGTCCTCTATGTGTGACATCTGTAACCTCTCTCTTTCCACTGTGTGTGCGATTTGTCACCTACCCCTGTCCTCTATGTGTTACATCTGTCACCTCCCTCTGTCCTTTGTGTGTGCCAGCTGTCAACTACCTCTGTCCTCTATGTGTGACATCTGTCACCTCCCTCTGTCCTCAGTGTGAGACATCTGTCACCTCTCTCTGTCCTCTATGTGTGCCATCTGTCACCTCTCTCTGTCCTCTATGTCTTACATCTGTCACCTCCCTCTGTCCTCTATGTGTGCCATCTGTCACCTCCCTCTGTCCTCTATGTGTTACATCTGTCACCTCCCTCTATCCTTTGTGTGTGCCAGCTGTCAACTACCTCTGTCCTCTATGTGTGCCATCTGTCATCTGTTTAAAAACAGTACAAAGAGTCTTTAGGATGTACACTCACATATTAATGTGCCATCAGTACATCCTGATGATGTGTTCATTGGAACACGAAATGCATCGAAGCCACGCCTTCTCCTGACATCACTTCTGCTTTCCCTGGTCCAGACTTCCGGAGCAGTGGAACGCACGCCGCATAGGCACGGAACCAGCCGCATCCACACACGCTGTTACTGTCTGTGCCAGCATATTGGCACATTAATATGTGAGTGTACATCCTAAAGACTCTGTACTGTTTTTAAACACTGCTTTTATTAAAACTGTGTTGCGCAATGAGGATTTTTGCTATTTGTTTTCATGAGCTGCCCCCTTTGGGGAAGGATGATTGACACTGCATTTGGTTGATTGGTTTGCTGTATCATATATACATTTGTCCAGTGAGTGTGAACCCCTGTCACACGTTTGCGGTGGAGCACTTTTTAGTTTACAATTATTTAAGAGAGGACTTTTCAGCACCCTTTTGAGCATGGTTGAAGGAATGTCTGCCTTTTTCTCACAAAGGAAATCACTTCAAAAGAATTACCAGCTAATTATTGTCACATTATGATTAGCACAATTTGATGGACTCTTATATATTTTATTTAAGTTATTGTGAATTTCTTTTGCACTATCACTGTGATATCATTACTGTTTTTAAAAGTTACAACTGTTATATTTTGTTTACACTGGGCATAGGTGAGCGCCATACACTTTTTTCACACACTATTAGCCATATCATAAATGACAGGAGGTACTGTAAATCCGATCTGCTCCCATAAGACTGGAAGCAAAAGGAAAAGAAAATGTTTTTCCCAGCAGGTTCCGCTTCTCTAGGTCCAGGGAGCCTAGGGCCAGCTGTCAGGCCAGGGTCCCAGGTAGAGGATGTAAAGAACTCAGGCAACCTTTCACAAGGCCCATAAGTGAAAATCCTTGGGTATACCGCAAGTACCAACTAAGCCCTTTTGACGAGCGCATGCCCAGACTCTTGAGGTAGGAGCCAGAGGGTGTGCTTTATGGCTTTCTTGACAGCATGTTGTACAGATCTTTGGAGGAAGGCATTAGGCACTCATGGTCACTTCGGGGGATTCCTCACTGCTCCTCCTCCAGACCATTTCTCTGCCAAATCCACCGCAAAAGTGAGTGGGCTGCTTTAATACTTAGACACTACAGACTCAGGGAGTCATTGTCCTTGTCCTATTCACAGGAAAGATTGCACATTTTCTACCCAACCCTGTGTGTAGTTCGCAGGGGACGGTAGCTAGTGTCCAGTTGCAGATCAAAAGTGATTAAACCTTGTTGGCCCTCTTAGAGTTCTTTAAGATGGAGTCCATTAAAACAGTACAACCAGTCGGCTGGATAGTCAGGATGTCTATCCTCATGGGCGCCTGTGCAAGTTTCAACTAGGATTCTTAGCGCAAGGGAGGAAACAGGATCGAGCACAGTTGAGAACAGTGTCACTCAGTATGAGTAGCGGTCCACGGTGATGGAAAGACCTTGAGGAAGTCACAGCCCTTTTGAACCATTACACTGGATCATTGTTATGAATCATGTCGGCAAGACAGCCTGGGAGGCACACTGTGAGGGACTGTTGGTCAAGGCAAATGGAGATTTCCAGCCAAGGAGGGTAGTCTCAAATGTGCTGGAAGTTCAAACAGCCTTTTTAACACTTTGGCCTTGCTAAACAGAATCAAGGGAAGATCAGTCTCCTTGCAGTTGAGCAACAGGGCAGCAGTTGCTTATAGAGGTGAAATGCATAACGTCTGGGATGGAAGATCACCAGCAAATTCAGGAAGCAGTTTACCTCCCAGCAGATTTTTGAACACATAGGCAGACCGACTAACATGCAAGCTTCCCAGAGCACAACAAGTGGGTCTACGTCCCAGGTCTTCTCTGAGCTGGTCCATAGGTGGGGCCTACCACAGACAGACCTCTTCACCACCCACAGTAATCAAAAATGTTGGGTATGTCTGGCCTTGTTTCCACACCTTAAGGCACAGGGGGCATACCCCCTGGTCTCTCCTTGGGGCTGCAACCTAGCCTATATATTTTTTCCCCAACATCTCTCGTAATGAGATTCCCCTTGGGTCTGTCAAGGGAGAACATGGTTGTCATGGCCAATCCTCCATATTGGCCATGAAGTCCTCGGTTTTCCTTTTTCTATGCCTAACGAGATTGAAGCAAGGGTGCTAATAGGAGAGGCGGGGGGAACTCCGGTTGCTCCAGAGCAATCTCTTCTTTGTTGAGTCCTAGAAGGCACTCTACTTACAACATCTATGCCTAAATCTGGAACAAGTTTGGGTTATCTCGATAGGACAAGACATTGATCCTACTGCCCCAGCTGTTCTATACTTCCTCTAGGCCAGGTTGGACATGAGCCTTAGCCTATCCTCACTGAGCTGGCAAGTGTCAGCTATATCGGCAATAACAAATTTAAATAGGCCAAGAATCCTTCAGTCTGCACGACTTTTGAAGGCAGTCGTAAGGATTCAATCACAAACGCAAAGTATTCTTTCCCAGTGGGATCGATTGGTGTTTCTGGATCTCCTGTCTGTTCAACCATTTGCCCCAACAGAGCAGTGTTTAGTTTCTGCCATTACCTACAAGACCGTATCTATTGCAAGAACTTTAAGCAGAGGTTTGTCTGAGATTCAAGCTCTTGGAGCTTCAAAAAAAAAAAGAAAAAGAAATGTTTTCTTTTCAATAAGAGTAGAGTTCTGTCTTGTAGGTCATCTTGTATCAAAGGTAGCAATAGCCCTCTATTTAACAGACATCTGGAAATTGCCTAAATTTCCAGTAAATCACACAGGAAAGTCACACGAAATGGACATTTTCAGAAAGAAGCACCCCTCCACAATTGATCCTTTCAGATCATCTAATAAGCCTTTTGTCATTCCAGCTGGAAATCATCAAGGAAAAGAGGTTACTGCCTGGACTTTAGCAGGCTTGGTTGTGCATATAGGGCAAGGGGGCATGAGCCTCCATCAGCGGCGGTGCACTCTACCAGAGTGGTTGCAGTCTCATAGGCAGCCCATTTGGGAGCATCTATAGTATCCATCTGTAGAAGTATCATGGTCATCCCACCATACCTATTCAAACTTTACAGAGTAGACCCAGGTGCCTTGTTATCGGAGGATATTCAGTCCTTTGTCCCATCCTAATTAGAATATTGGTTTGGCAAGTAGAACCCACCCTGTCAGTTAGTTATTTATCACTAGTATGCTGCCATGTTGGCATCAGGAAAATGGAAAATTGTATCAAATACTTACCGTAATTTCCTTTCCTGACGCCAAACCATGGCAGCATACGGGCCCACCCTTTAGATTTTGGTATGTAGCTTGTTACAAAGAATGGGGGGGAGGCGGATAACTATGCCTTTTTTTATGCTATTCACTGGTCCTGAGGGAGTGGTCAAGAGGCAGAGCTCTATCACTAGTATGCTGCCATGGTTTGGCGTCAGGAAAGGAAAATTATGGTAAGTATTTGATACAATTTTCCGTGTTGTGGGACATCAATTTCGTTTGGGTACAACGTCGCACGGCCGCACAACTATCAGTTAAAGCGATGCAGTGACGAATCACAAAAAGTGCTCTGGTCAGGAAGGGGGTAAATCCTTCTTGGGCTGAAGTGGTTAATTTTTTTAATCAGCACTATGGCACGTGGTAGCTGTCTCAGATTTACTGTTAACACATTTAAGCATTTGCACTTCAGAGAGCAGCAACCCACTTACTGCACGCCATTGCACTTTAAATTTGTTTACACATTTTTGTAAATAATTGTTTACACATTGGTATATAGTTATCAGTAATCAGAAATAGCCAAGGCACAAGATTGGTGTCACCTTATATTATCATAGATTCACAATTTATTCATATTCCATTTAGCGCAGGATACCAATTCTCAGTAATTGTCTGTCATTTATGCTTTGGACACAGTTTGACCCACAACATGAAGTTGTCTTATTCCTTTAGCAAATAGGGACAAGTTAGATGAATGAATAAATGGATATAGGGGTATTGATCAGCTTTCAGAACACATGAGTCCATCATTACAAGGTAAGACAAATAGACAGCACAAGGCATATAACAACACTAATACCTAATTAAACAATCAGAACAAAAATATTTGAAAGTGTGCAATGCCTTTAAGAAAATCTTTAAAAGCTGCAAAGCAAACATATGATGTTAAATGTAAGCTAAAGGATTTTTGCCTAAAGTCCTTATTTAAATGGTCCTCTACCTCACTGCTTAGTAAAGGCATCGTGGGAAAATCCTAGAGCATATTTAAAAATTGGAGAAAGTACTTTGTAATCAGGCCTGACAATTATTGCAGTCAGATCTCATTTTTATTTTAATGGATCATTCAAAGGGCACATCGGCACATCGGCCCCAGACAGAGGAGGTTATTCATAATCCGTAACATACTTTGATTTATGTCTCTTTTATCAGTAGTAATCTTAGTGTATAAAAGCTATTTCTCTATCACTTTATAAATCACTGCTTTCATATTTCATGAATGCCGCTCCCGGAGTCTATTCATAGGAATAAATACGACTCGGTGAACGGTTGTTGGAATACACGCTGTATAGGAGGACATAAAACGCTCATTGTGTTCCTACCGGTTATTTGTGTGGAAATGTTAGTATAACTGCTCTTCTTTCTGTTGAAGCATAAATCATATCTACTGTCAAACTTTGACATTTGCCCAAGCCAGCACTTTGTGAATGTCTGTAACTCAGTTCAGAATGGGTTTCTACTTTGTTTGCTCCTACTGCGATAAGGGAATTCCTATAACCGTTAGCAAAATGCAGACATTTTTTGGCTTTTAAATAGTGAGTTCACTGAAAATATATTTCCAGTTTTTGGTAGATGCTAGAAATTTAAAGTGATTCTGTTATGAGAAAAGTATTAGGTTGTCATTGCTGGCCTCTTCTTTGATAATGTTAGTCTCTTGTTTGCCATGCTGATTCTTTGGCCTATTTGAGCTATAGTGGACCTTCGCCCTTGCAAGAAAACTGCAAGCAGGCAGCTTGTTATTGCAGAAGAAACATACTATGGGGCTTATTTACTAAAATTGGAGAGTGAAAAATCTAGTACAGCTCTGCATAGAAACCATAATCTTCCAGTTTTTTTTTTTTTTGCCAAAGCTTAACTAAACAAGCTGAAGTCAGTAGCCGATTGGCTACCATGCACAGCTAAACCAGATTTTGCATTATTCAGTCTTAGCATATCAACCCCTATGCCTCTTCTGCAATAATTTACACATTGCTGCTTGCTCAAAATTTTCCATTGAATGTACACTAAGCTGTGCATGTGCAGCTCAGCCTTCATTCCCGGTACACTTTGACTGTGTCTGAATGACTGACCTCCATATACATGCGTGGGATAAAGTCAACCGCAGTAGCCAACGTAAACCCCAACAACATGCTTGTTCTGCATCTGTGACCCAACAGTATCAAAGCCAAACACAGTCAAGACATGGCAGCTCCCCATCAGGACATGGCAGCCTCCCATTGCTTTTCTAATGAAAGATTGACATTCAACCACCTGACTTTGGGCTGGTTCACCAGAACACGGTGCAGAAAAGGCTTACGACATACTTTCCCACACTGTGATCAAATGCACTGGCCTTGCGATTTGCATGCAGATGCCAATATATTCTTAATGGCACTCCTTTAACATTTGCAGGCACCACACAAATACTGCACCTTGCTGTTCGGTACAGTGTGTTTGTAAAAGTGGAGCAAGCACTACTTTTTGCATTGCCCCGTGTGTATTACAGCCCATTCAAATGTCTAGGCTGAAAAAATGTAATGCATGGGAATCGCACAGGAACATGCATATTCCCATGCCATCCCAGTGTAAACCAACCCTTTGTGTTTGGGTTTAGATGCACTTTACATGCAGAGTGTGCATTCTTTTTTCTCAGAAAGAAAACAACAAAGGATGCAAATAGACTAGCACATTTACTCTTATTATTAAGTGCAGCATATCAAAAAAAAGAATCCGTTCTCATGCACCACATAGACAACGTGCCTGTAACAGCCTCAAACATGGTCCCTGGATAACCCGGTCAGAGTTATAGCTAATGAATCAAGTACTGCTGAACTCTCTCAAACTGCTTGTGCTGGTAAACCAGAGAGGAGGGTCTGCATTCACTCACAGTGTCTGTCAGTGTATTCCACGGGGCTGGTGGGGGAGCTGTCAGTGGCCACAATAGCTCTGAGAGCACTTTCTGTAATGTTGTGGAAGTATGCCATGCTAAGAATGCATTTTGGAGACCTGCCCCCCCCCCCCCCCTTTCTTAAGTCTATTCCATCACATTTGTATTAAATATGGTGAGCCTGAGCACTCTGTTAATTGTTTCATATACCGCCTTTACACAGAGAAGTGACCATACTGAGAGCCATTCCATAGACATTGTTACATGCTCATTCTCCATATTAAACTCTGGGGGGCAGAAGACCTATTTTATTCTGATTCTGTATATGGCTCTGGATAGGCTAATAAAGCTGGTGCTGAAAATAAGGGAATTAGTCTCATTGGCTGACTGACAGGACCTAGATTTGAACCTGGAACCTCTACTGTGTCTGGCAATGAATCTTCTCACTGAGCTACCTAAGATGTTTGACAGCATCCTGTCTAATCCATTGGACAACCCAGCCTTGTGCCTTGGCTTCTGCTAAAACTTGAACTCTTTACTTCTTCCATGAACTTCTTGATCTAAGCCATGTCTCTGCACTCTCTATTTGCCAGATTATTGTGCTCCCTTCAGCCACTATCTCACTGTCAACTTTTCTGCTGCCGTTCATATTGTGCTACTACTCGTTATTGACCCTTGGCTTGTTCCTCGACTACACTTCTGCCTGATCCCAACCTATAACTACTCATTACTGACCTTAGGCTTGTTTTACTGACTATGCTTCTTTTTGATCCTTACCTGTGTATTAGCTTCTGTACCCCGGCTTGCTCACCTCCAGGTGGGGTGAACCTGAGGACCGCGACCTGGTACTAACATGCAGCAAAGGCCATCTCCACCATCAGGATCTCTGGTGAACACTGGTTAGTACTTAGACTCCGCACCTCAGATGAGCCCACGTCATCCACCAGGGTATCTGCCTGTGTACCTATCCTGGTGGTCGGTGGTAATCCCACTACTACTATAGCAATTGGTCTTTGAGCCTGACCCCTGACACTGCCATGTAATGATGGGGCTACTCTCACCTTGTACTTATTGCATGCCCAAATTCATTTTCAGGAGAGCTAAAAACATAAAAAATGTTGTGGCCCTGAGCAAATTAAAAAAGACACAGGTTATGGATATGTCAGCTATATTGGATATCAAAGACATATACCCTTGTAGGAAATAGAACTATAAGATGTGAAAATACTTTACATGAGGGCAAACAACATTTTGTGGCTCAGATGGCAATGGAAATGCAGTGAAACAATTACATTCATTATACACAATTTGCACTCTTTGGGCTAAGCTGCTTGTGTAGCTTGATTTATGCTAGTAGGACCGTTATGTCTTCTTCTAAAAGAAGCACATTGTCCCCAGAAACTTCATCTGGCATCATCACAAGAGCCCTCAAGACCTTAAACTATTTGGAATTGAGGCAATCTCCCATAATTTAACAGATAAGTAAAAGTTTGATAGTTTGCATTTTTATACTAAACAGCAAGGCTCCTAATGGTCTCAACAAGGAGATAAAGATTAGCACAGTTCTGTAGTCTTTCCTCATATCCTTACAGGGTTTAGCTCTGAAATTTCTATTTACCCCCATAGTATATCTATATTGGATTATAATCAGATTAGATAATGGCCTATCCTTTATATATTTCCCTGGTCATATAATTATCTTTATATTACATGTAGCCTTGGGATATATTTACTCTGCAACTATCCCTATTTGAGTAATCATTTTTAATTTTATTTTCTATCATATCTAGTTTATTACTAGGTTTTCAGTAGCATACCAGGTACATCTATTTATTTATAATCATTTTTAATTATTTATTAATATATTTGCTGTCGCAATCATCATTATGTTCTAGTTTTACATTTTGTTTTTTTTTATATAAAAATACTATGCTTAGTCAGTCCTTCAGATATAATTTTTTAGTAGACATGTTGGTAAAAATCAGCTTCAATACAATTTTTAACTTTTTAACATGCTTTAAAATGTTTTACCAAGTATGGTTAATGTATATATTTTTTGTGATGTAATCCACTGAGTTATTTTTCATCTTAATTTTTGCTTTGCTTTAATTTATTTGCAAATAACTGCATCTGTACCACAAATCTGGCCCTTAGCGATATGTATGGTGTTTTGCCTTGGTCTTGAGCACCCCAAGAGTTAAAGTGATTGTAAACGATCACCTTGTAAAACAACCCATTCAGTTTAACCACTTCCTTACTGGGCACTTAAACCCCCCTTCTGCACAGACCAATTTTCAGGTTTCAGCGCTGTCGCATTTTGAATGACAATTGCGCGGTCGTGCAACGTTGTACCCAAATAAAATTGATGTCCTTTTTTCCCCACAAATAGAGCTTTCTTTTGGGGGTATTTGATCACCTCTGCGGTTTTTATTTTTTGCACTATAAACAAATCCAAGAGTGACAATTTTAAAAAAAGAACAATATTTATTACTTTTTGCTCTAATAAATATCCAAAAATAAAAAATAAAAAAAAAATTATTCATTGGGTTTGGCCGATTTATATTCTTCTACATATTTTTGGTAAAAAAAATCGCAATCGGCGTTAATTGATTGGTTTGCGCAAAAGTTATCGCGTCTACAAACTATGGGAATTGATTTATGGCGTTTTTATTATTATTTTTTTTTTTACTAGTAATGGCGGCGATCTGCGATTTTTATCGGGACTTTGATATTGGGGGGGACATGTCGGACATATTTGACACATTTTTGGGACCAATTACATTTATACAGCGATCAGAAATTTAAATGCCCTCTGTATAAATGTCATTGGCAGTGAAGGGGTTAACCTGCAGGGGGCAGTGAAGGGGTTAACAGTGTTCCCTGGGTGTGTTCTAACTGTGGGGGGGATGGGTTGGCCGTGACATAACAGATCTAACTGATCCCAGTGACAGGGATCAGTAGATCTGCTTGTTCCCCTCTCACAGAACGGGGAACCGCCGTGTTTACATTGGCGGTTCCCCGTTCTACAGCTTTGCAGGCGATCGCGGATCAGGAGCGGACATCGAGTCCGCCAGACCCGCGGGCACGCCCACGCATCGTGCGGCGGCCGCGCGCACCGCCGCCTGTGAGTGCGCGCAGGGGGCGTGTAAAGGGGCGGACGTCCATGGACGTCCACCCGGAGATTCAGATCCGCGCTGTAGACGTCTTTCGTCTATAGCGCGGATCTCTAGTGGTTAAAAAAGAAATGAAAGGCAAAATATTTGTGTATAGATACAAAAATACATTATAAGTATCTTTTCTACCCTCTTTTATAAGTGATCACATCCCCTCTGTTCTCAGCTGCATAAGAGCTGAGGGAGGAAAAGCAACAGCACGCTGATCTTCCCAGTGAATGGCTGTGCAGCGGGGGCATGTCAGAAGAAGGCTGGTCATTGGAGGAGGGTACACTGAGTTCCCAGCATAGTTAGAGAACTGACCACAATGTGCTCTCCTGCTTAGTGTGGTCAGTTTTTACTAGGAAAGCAAGGGGACTGGCAGGAACACCACATAAAGGAAGCAATAAAAAGAGAACAGGATACTTTCTCATACAAGTACTCTCATACAAGTACATGTTACCGCAAGCATATATCAGGAATATGAAGTGTTGTTACTACAAACGCTACAAACGCTTTAAATTTGGAATGGCTCTCAGTATGGTCGCTTCTCTCTGTAAGGGCAGTATATGAAACAGAGTGCTCAGGCTCACCATATTTAAGCCAGCAGTGAGGGAAGTGCTGATAGACTTGAGAAGGGGGGAGGGGCATGCCCCTGAAAAACACATTCTTATCATGGCAACCCACCACGTCACTCCAGGAAGTGCTCTGTGAGCGGCTCAACTGCTGAGGCTGTGTGCTTTACTTGTGCATGAGCTGAATGACAGCTGCAGGGAACTTGCCACCTAAAGTGTTACTAAACCCACAACAGTAAAATCAGTCTGTATATGTATTAAAGAATGCTTGTTATACTCACTGTTGAACCTAAGGGGTTTATCTTGTGCATTGTGTAAAAAGGCTGTTTGATCCTGTCTTCTCTTATCCTCCCCTTTTCGTACTGTCTCCAATCTTCTGATAGAACAGAGCTTTGGGGGCACTCTACACATGCTCAGTTTGGTGTGTATTGCTAGAGAGATTTTTTTTTTGGGAGGGTGCATGTGATCAGCACAGGGCCAATCAGCACTGTCCAGACACAAGGCCAGGGGTCATGCAGCTTCATGGGACAATCAGCGGAGAATGAAAACTCATCCTACAAGCTTTAACCAATGCTCGGCTGGACACTGATAGAAGTCACAAGACTGCTATATACTGCTGATGAGAAAAGGTATTTAGCAGTTTAGATTTACTAAAATAATTGAATTTCCATGTTCTGTGTACTGTGGGAGACCGGATATAGTGAATGCAGGGTCCTGGGTTTAGTAACACTTTAAAGAGGACATTTGGACTACCTGAGTGTGATAAGTTTGAAAAGGTTTCTGTGTCAGTCTGGGTGTCAGATTTGCACTGACAGAGGAAAGCAGTGAAGCACAGTCACTTTTCAGCCCCATATGCAGGAAACACAGCTTGCAAATGTAATGAACAAATGAACAAATGAACAATGAACAAATATGGCTGCTCCGTGTACTTTTATGATTACAGTATAATGATTGTGATTATAAAGTTTCTGGAAACAAAGCACATTATTACAAACTAAAAGCTCTTAATTTATAATTTGTATTATTCAAAGCAAACTCACCCATTCATCCATGTCTCCATACTTTATTTTGCTGAGAAATCACTTTGAAAAACACCCCTCTAATATTTCCAGCTGTGGCCATCTTGATTAAAGGCATATAATTCATGTAGCACTTACTTCCTGTAATCCATCTGCCCTTACCCCAGGCATGCATGCAGGAGGGTGTGCTTACCTGAGATAACCCCCCCCCCCCGAAGACTCCTGAGATGTATGACATCATTGTGGCCTAGAAAACAAAAGAAATGAAAAATAGAAAGTTTAAAAAAAGTACAGTACATTCAGTGCTTTGAAAAAGTATTCATATCCCTTGACATTTTGCACATTTTGTCATGTTACAACCAAAAACATAAATGTATTCTAATGGGATTTTATGTGATAGACCAACACAAAGTAGCACTTAATTGTGAAGTGGAAGGAAAATGATAAATGGTTTTCAAAATGTTTTACAAATAAATGTGTGAAAAGTGTGGGGGCATTGGTAATAAGCCCCCTTTACTCTGATACCCCTAACTAAAATCTAGTGGAACCAATTGCCTTCACAAGTCACCTAATTAGCAAATAGTTCACCTTTGTGTAATTTATTCTCAGTATAAATACAGCTGTTCTGTGAAGCCCTCAGTGGTTTCTTAGAGAACCTTAGTGAACAAACAGCATCATGAAAGCCAAGAAACACACCAGACAGGTCAGGGATAAAGAAAACAAAGAAATACTGCCCATGTGAAATCCAAAGCAAAAGCAAAAATTAAAATAGCTGCACTACTCAAATGTATATAAACATGAATAATGAATAAATAAATAAGTCCAATCAATGTGACATCAATAATGGTGATATCATAAATTCATAATAGTTAAAAAAGTCCATCTAATCCCCCACCAACTAAATAAGATGTGCGCTTACCGCAACCCAGTGACCACCTGGGTCATTACGGGGGGTCAAAGTAGGTTTACTCACAATTATTCTTTAGGGTCTTGGGTCATCTTTGTGAGGAACAGAGTGGTAATCTCCACAGCTCTATCCAGACGAGTGCCTCTCCAACTCCAAGTCACAGATCACATGTTGATACCCATAGGAAATGAAAAGCCACCATAGCGTAAATCCGTAAAAATTATGATTTAATGAAAAGTAACACACATCACAGCGGGGATAAGAGCACATAAAAATCCACGCTCTGGCAGAGAGTACACAGAGTCTGGAACGTGGTAACTAGGGATGGGTCGAACACCCCATGGTTTGGTTCGCACCAGAACATGCGAACAGGCCAAAAATTAGTGAGAACATTCGAACACTGTTAAAGTATATGGGACCTGAACATGAAAAATCAAAAGTGCTCATGTTAAAGGCTTATATGCAAGTTATTGCCATAAAAAGTGCATGGGGACCCGGGTCCTGCACTAGGGGACATGTATCAATGCAAAAAACGTTTTTAAATCAATTGTTTCAAGTGATTTTAAGATTTTAATAATGCTTAAAGTGAAACAATAAAAATGAAATATTCCTTTAAATAATGTGCCTGGGGGGTCCCCTTATTCTGCCTGTAAAAGGGCGCACCTCTGCGATGTTTAGAACATAGCCAGAGCAAAATAACATTTGTAAAGGAAAACATTGTCATTTAAAATTGTGGCTGTAATATATTGCCGGCTCCTGGCAATATAGATAAAAATCACTGGAAAAATTTGCGTAGGTCCCCCCCAGTCCATACCAGGCCCTTCGGGTCTGGTATGGATTTTAAGGGAAACCCCGTACCAAAATTAAAAAAAATAGATGTGGGGTCCCCTCTAAAATCCATACCAGACCCTTATCTGAGCATGCAACCTGGCGGACCAGGATAGGGGGGACGAGCGAGTGCCCCCCTCCTGAACTGTACCAGGATACATACATACCTCAACATGGAGAGTATTGGCCCCCAGATCCTGCCCCCCCCATGTGAATTAGTATTGGATACATAGTACCCCTACTAATTCACCAAAAAGTGTCAAAAAAGAAAAAACCATGGGAGACAATTAAAAAAAGAAGAAACAAAATAAGTGTCCCCTGCTGTAATCCATCGTCAATCACAGTGCGTGAAGGACCCGAAAAAAAAAGCCACAACAGCTCCTCCTCCATGGGAGGGCTCCTGCCAACTGACTGCTTTTTGCTTTGACAGTTTATTTATATGGAAGGGCGGTGCCACCCGGTGACATACGTGTGTGACCCGCACCCTCTGACATCACATGAAGGGGCGGGGTTGCTCGCTTACATTGCCGGGTGGCCCCGTCCTGCCATATAAATAAACTGTCAAAACAAAAAGCACACAGGCGGCAGGAGCCCTCCCGACGGGGAGGAGCTGTGCGCAACGTCTGCGCACAATGCATTATGGGGCACTACATGGTGGCAAAGTTGCTGCGAACACCCCATAATGTTCTAAATTTGATGAACGGACGAACGGCCTAGTACTCCCTAGTGGTAACCTATAGTAAAGCTGTAGCCCAACCGGTTTCGTCCTACATTAAACTTCTTCCGGGGCATGCTTCACAAAGTCATGCACTACACATATCTGGCCTTTATGGAAGCATGGCAAGAAGAAAGCCATTGTTGAAAGAAAGTCATAAGAAGTCCTGATTGCAGTTTGCGAGAATCCATGTGGGGGACACAGCAAACATGTGGAAGAAGGGGCTCTGGTCAGATGAGACAGAAATTGGACTTTTTGGCCTAAAAGCAAAGCGCTATGTGTGGCAGAAAATGAACACTGCACATCACCCTGAACACACCATCCCCACTGTGAAACATGGTGGTGGCAGCATCATGTTGTGGGGATGCTTTTCTTCAGCAGGGACAGGGAAGCTGGTCAGAGTTGATGGGAAGATGGATGGAGGCAAATACAGGGCAATGTTAGAAGAAAACCTGTGAGAGTCTGCAAAAGACATGAGACTGGGGTAGAGGTTCACCTTCCAGCAGGACAACGACCCTAAACATACAGCCAGAGCTACAATGGAATGGTTTAGATCGAAGCATTTTCACGTGTTAGAATGGCCCAGTCAAAGTCCAGACCTAAATCCAATTAAGGATGTGTGGCAAGACTTGAAAATTACTGTTGAAGACGCTCTCCATCCAATCTGACAGAGCTTGAGATATTTTGCAAAGAAGAATGGACAAAAATGTCCCTCTCTAGATGTGCAAAGCTGGTAGAGACATCCCCAAAAAGACTTGCAGCTGTAATTGCAGTGAAAGGTGGTTCTACAAAGTATTGACTCAGGGGGGCTGAATACAAATGTATGCCACGCTTTTCACATATTTATTTGTAAAAAATGTTGAAAACCATTTATCATTTTCCTTCCACTTCACAATTATGTGCCACTTTGTGTTGGTCCATCACATAAAATCCCAATAAAATACATTTATGTTTTTGGTTGTAACATGACAAAATGTGGAAAATTTAAAGGGGTATTAATACCTTTTCAATGCACTATATAATATACTTTTCTATCTATTTACTAATGCTAGCAGCATAGGGATTAATAATAGTGAATGCTGATTGAGAGAGTTTAGTTCCACTTTAAGTGTATCTTATACATCTAATGTACATGGGAACAAATGCAAAAAAATTGTACATTGCTTTTCCCAGACTGCTAATGTTGTATGATTTCTCACATGTAAGGATAGTCTGTGCCAATGGAATTTCAAAACATGGTGGCACCTAATGAAAAATTAATCCATCAACACTTAGAGAATACACCCGGTCATAGTTTGTACATTCATTAATTCTTTTCCCTATTTAGTGATGACATGCAGAGTTGTTTTGAATACCAATACTTGCAGTATTAGGTCCTCTGTGGTTTGCAAACTTTTGCTAAATTTAGTTGGAGAGTGTGTCTGCTAATTGCTACATTGAACCACTATAAACAGCTTACTTTTTAAAAAACAGTGAATTGTAGCTTGGTTTTTTAAAGGGTAACTCCACATTTGTGTAAAAAGATATACAGTAGCACAAAAAAAAGAATATACCATATAGAACTGCTAAATAAGCCATGTTGCAATGTAATGTTATTAAAAACTACTCTCTTTTTCAAATCCCAAAGCTTTAATTTTCTGTAAAATTCAAGGCAAATGACAACCTGGAGGCGTTCTCATACAAAATACTTCCATAAATATAAATTTCCTGCTTGTGTGATTGACTCACTGATTTTCTCAGATGTCTGCACCAGTGGCGTCTCCAGCTTTCATATTTAGGGGGGCCACATGGGGGGACAGGGACAAAAGTAGGGGGGCCAACTATAAAATGCAATTATATATATATATTCTGGGGCCCTTTACTATAATCCCGAAACAGGACCTTTTCACATGTTCTGCAGTGAGCTCCCTTCCTATTGTATTGGGGCCCCCCAAGGTGGCAGAAAACCCCATATATTATATATACACTGACCCCATGTATTATATATACACTAACACCCCCCATCACCCCATGTATTATATACAGTATCTCACAAAAGTGAGTACACCCCTCTCATTTTTGTAAGTATTTTATTCTGTCTTTTCATGTGACAACACTGAAGAAATGGCACTTTGCTACAATGTAAAGTAGTGAGTGTACAGCTTGTATAAAAGTGTAAATTTGCTGTCCCCTCAAAATAACTCAACACACAGCCATTAATGTCTAAACAACTGGCAACAAAAGTGAGTACACCCCTAAGTGAAAATGTCCAAATTGGGCCCCAATTAGCCATGTTACAAAGTCTCAGGTGTGAATGGGGAGCAGGTGTGTTACATTTGGTGTTATCACTCTCACTCTCTTATACTGGTCACTGGAAGATCAACATGGCCCCTCATGGCAAAGAACTCTCTGAGGATCTGAAAAAAAAATGTTTGCTCTACATAAAGATGGACTAGGTTATAATAAGATTGCCAAGACCCTTAAACTGAGCTGCAGCATTGTGGTCAAGACCATACAGCGGTGTAACAGGACAGATTCCACTCAGAACAGGCCTCGCCATGGTCGACCAAAGAAGTTGAGTGCATGTGCTCAGCATCATATCCAGAGGTTATCTTTGGGAAATAGATGTATGAGTGCTGCCAACATTGCTGCAGAAGTTGAAGGGGTGGGGGGTCAGCCTGTCAGTGCTCAGACCATACGCTGCACACTGCATCAAATTGGTCTGTATGGCTGTCGTCCCAGAAGGAAGCCTCTTCTAAAGACGATGCACAAGAAAGCCTGCAAAAAGTTTGCTGAAGACAAGCAGACTAAGGACATGGATTACTGGAACCATGTCCTGTGGTTTGATGAGACCAAGCTAAACTTATTGGGTTCAGATGTTGCCAAGCGTGTGTGACGGCAACCAGGTGAGGAGTACAGAGACAAGTGTGTCTTGCCTACAGTCAAGCATGGAGGTGGGAGTGTCATGGTCTGGGGCTGTATGAGTGCTGCCGGCATTGGGTAGCACAGTTCATTGAGGGAACCATGAATGCCAACATGTACTGTGACATACTGAAGCAGAGCATGTTCCCCTCCCTTCGGAGACTGGGCCGCAGGGCAGTATTCCAACATGATAATGACCCCAAACATAACTCCAAGACAACCACTGCCTTGCTAAAGAAGCTGAGGGTAAAGGGGATGGACTGGCCAAGCATGTCTCCAGACTTAAACCCTATTGAGCATCTATGGGGCACCCTCAAATGGAAAATGGAGAAGCGCAAGGTCTCTAACATCCACCAGCTCTGTGATGTTGTCATGAAGGAGTGGAAGAGGACTCCAGTGGCAACCTGTGAAGCTCTGGTAAACTCCTTGCCCAAGAGGGTTAAGGCAGGGCCACACAAAATATTGACAGTTTGGGACCAATTTGGACATTTTCACTTAGGGGTGTACTCTCTTTTGTTGCCAGCGGTTTAGACATTAATGGCTGTGTGTTGAGTTATTTTGAGGGGACAGCAAATTTACACTGTTATACAAGCTGTACACTCACTACTTTTTATTGTAGCAAAGTGTCATTTCTTCAGTGTTGTCACATGAAAAGATATAATAAAATATTTACAAATATGTGAGGGGTGTACTCACTTTTGTGAGATACTGTATAAACTGACCCCATGTATTATGTGTACACTAACACCCCCCATCACCCCATATATTATATATACACTGATCCCCATGTATTATATATATATACTAACACCCCCCCCATCACCACATATATTATATATACACTGACCCCCATGTATTATATATTCACTGACCCCCATGTATTATGTATACACTAACACCCCCCATCACCCCATATATTATATATACACTGACCCCCATGTATTATACATACTCTGACCCCCCCATGTATTATATATATACACTGACCCCCCTCCCCCATGTAGTATACACTGCCCCTTCCCCCATGTAGTATACACTGCCCCTCCCCCCATATATTATATATATAGTGCCCCCCATCATCCCATGTACTATATAAACACTGACCCCCCCATGTATGAAGCACAGAGCAGACAGAAAGCTCTGGTGCATGTTGGCAGACAGAAAGCTCTGGTGCATGTGTCCTCCTCCCTGAATGTGAGGTTCCCCAGAAGTGGTAGAAAAGCGGCAAATAAACTTCCTCGCCCATCTCATTTCAGCCTGGCAGAGAACGTGTCACCCTACCTGATCCGATTTCTGGTCACTGCTGAGCCTGCTTGTCTCCAGCGAGACTGGCCCCGGCAGGGCAGTACACAGCCACCACTCACCCAGGCTCTTCTTGCCTCCCACATGCAGACTGCGGAGTGTGGTGGAAGCCTGCCCAGGCCAAGCCAGTGATAAGACCTGGACAGCAAGGAGGGAACAAGCTGCGATCTCCCACCAAAGCCAGCTCTGCCTGCCGCCATGCCCACCAGATAACTGAGTGCCGCTAATTGCAGAAAGTCTCCATCGCTGAGGCCGGATAGACAGCTTGGGGAAGCTCCAGCAGCACTAGCATGGCCATGGAGACATGGAGAATGGCAGAGGCAGGGCCAGACAGTGGCACACTCGGGACTACCGGCTGTGGAGTCCTGAGTCGGAAATCGGGATGGCAGGAGTCGGGACAGCAGGAGTCAGGACTTCTGCGCCCCTCTAGATATTGAGAAGCAGTGTCAGCAGTGAGCAGAGGGAATGGGGGAGAAATTCCCCGATGGAGATGACAGGTGATGCTCAGGAGATCGTGTGTATTTCTGGTGGTGAGATGCGGGCACCCGTTACAAATAAAAAGGCATTTTCAATTGGAGGAGTACAGCATAATTTTGGTGGGTCATGGCCCCCTCTGGCCTCCCCTTAGTGACGCCCCTGTTCTGCACTAAGATACTAGTCGGAATTGGCAACCCCTGCAATAAATATATATACATTTTTGTGAGGTACTCCTCAAGGGTTAATCACTTCTAAGGGGATGCAGACACGTCAGCTTTTCATTATTAGAACACAGAAAGTGCACCAGCTAATTATAATCAACCAGACCCTCTTTTGGAATAAGTATGCAGTCTGTCTGGTGAAACAAACTGCTATATTTTCATAGCAACCCCGGAGGGGTTTGTTCTTTTCTCAACAAATGAGGTGCTACTCTAAGGATTGTTTTACACCATACTGAACATTAAAATTCACATATTACATATTTTTTAATGAATTTTGTGTGCAATGCATGGCATTTTTAAATGCATTGCATTACATCTATATGTGTTGGCATGTATTTTAATGTACAATTTTTAATCAGCATTTTGCAATTCTATTGCCCCAAAACTCCATTCAAGACTATTATCCCACATGAGGGTGTGGAATGGATCTTGAAAGAGAACCCCAACCCAAAAATGTAGTGAAAAAATGGATTAGGGTCCCCCTACAAATCCAAAGCAGACCCTGAGGATCTAGTATAGATCCAGCACAGTAGTATGTGACCAGTGTCCTCATCATGACATCATCATGCTTGTTCTGCTACTGGCTTACTGTATCCCAGATTTAGCAGCCTCACAGACAGTCTAAACTCCTCAACTATGATCAATTACCATGACTGTTAGGATTTATTAAACATGCAAAGGGGGTGTAAAACAAACAATAAGAAATGTAGATAGGATATAAAAAGTCTTTGCAGATGACACCAAACTGTGCAGTGGAATAGCATCCTTACAGTATGTCTCCAACTTACAAGCCAACCTCAATGCACTGTTTAATTGGGCAACCGTGTGGCAAATGAGGCTTAATGTTGATAAATGTAAAGTTATGCACTTGGGGGCTAAGAACATGCATGCATCATACATACTAGGGGGAGTACAACTGGGGGAATCGATAGTGGAGAAGGAGCTGGGTGTTCTGGTAGATCATAAGCTTAATAATAGCATTTTGTTTCTGTTCTATACTTATGCAAATTGAAACAACATTATTGAGCTTGAGTTTTGTGTTTAGACCTTTTTTCACAATACAGTACAGTAGTTAAGAATGCTTAAAATATTGATTACTTGTGGCTCATCATTTAACAACCAATTTGTTTAACGACCTGGTAGTTGGAACAGAACCTGGTTGTTAAGTGAGGAGAGCCTGTACATAAGCGTGCATATGTAAATGTTGCTCACACCACAAATGTGAGGTGTTGCCGAGAATGTTAGAGTGAAAACAAAAATTTTAGTGCTAGATCTCCTCTGTAACTCTAAACAGATAACCTGTAAAGGCATTTAAAGCATTGCCTATGGAAATTTTTAAGTACCTTAGTTTGAATTGGGGTATATATTGTGTTTTCCTTTTTTTTGTTTCATTAAAATGTATTTTTTCCACAAAATTGCATTTGAAAAACTGCTGTGCAAATACTTTGAGACATAAAAAAATCGCAACAATTGACATTTTATTCTCTAGGAATAAAAAGATAAATAATGTTTGGGGGTTGTAAGTAATTTTCTAGCAAAAAAAATACTGATTTAAACTTGTAAATAAAAAGTACCAGAAAAGGCTTGGTGGTTAAAGTGGAACTGAAGTCATAAATACCTCAGCTCCAATGGTCCAACACCCATGAGGTCCCTCACTGGCGTCAGCACCTTCTCACCAGATTCTTCTGGGTGCCGGTCTTTGACCATCTTGATTGGCCAATTCAGGAGTTCAGTCATCCCTGTACACAGGCACGGTGTATACTGAGCTGTGCATGCGTAGCCCAGTTTACATTCTAAGGAAGACTGTAAACAGGCAGGTAAATTTGTTTTATTGCAGAGGAGACATTGCATGTCTCTTCTGCAATATAAACTCTGCCTTCTTGCAATTCTCAAAAAGACTTTAGTTCTGCTTTATTGTTTCTACTCCCTCTCCCAGTCTAAGTGCTCTATTACGGGGGACACTAAGCCACTTTCAAGTATTTCCATTAAATGCATTTAAAAAGCATATTTATATGGTTTTCTCATGAATGCATAGATGAATTAATGTATATTTCTTTTGTTATTTATCTGCCTAGAGTTCAGCTTTAAATTTCAGATACTGGAAAAAAATACTAAAGGATATTGGAAAGTTTGAAGAAATGTACAGTATTTTATTCTTATCAAGGTTATTCTTCATGTTCCTTATGTTAATATGAGCAGTTCTTGACTTTTCCCATTTATTGATAGGTAGGTCTGTGCTTCTTGATATAATGAAATATTGCTATTGTATGAGATGTAGCACTAAATTTCTAATATAATCAATCAAAAGCAAGGCACATGCTCAGGACCAATGTCTTATGCAAAGATTAATTTCCATGTTCAAGAAATCACAGGTAAAAATGTGGTACAATGTGACTTGAATGCCACAAAATGCATGATTTTTTTTTTTTTTTTAATTTAAAGGCATAGCATACATTAGTCATAGGAAATGCTTGTTGAATATTACTATTTATTTACCTTGGAATGATCAGATTTTAAAATATACAATTCATTATATATATACTTATCATTTTTCTTGGTTTGGAGATTTTTGCATCTGGCTGAAACAGCCTTAAAATTAAAAGATACTTGGGAGGAAAGCTATGATGAATCCGGAAAAGATAATGGAGAGTAGAAAATATCATCCTGTCAAAAAAAGTTACCTTTGAATGTGGTGGTAAAAAAATATTAATAACTTTTTTAACTGCAAAATATTGGTGCAAATATCTAAAACAGAGCGGACCCTGTATGTTCCTCTCACCTCTCACCTTGTGTTTTACATGGAGGTACAACATTGCAGTACAGGAGATACTACCTTCCATCTGCAGATGGCTGATAACATAGCTTACGCACAATCACCTACCTTTAACTTTTTAATAATAAATGCTGAGCATTTTCAAACAACAGAATTATACTGTTGCTGTATATTATATTTCGGTAATGTGTTCATATAGACCACTGGTCCCCAAACTGCGGCCTGGGGGCCCAACGTGGCCCTTTACTTGCCTTACCGGCCCTTGGTGCTATATTCCTGCCACTGACACAAACAATGGGGAACTATTCCTTTCACTGACACTAACTATTTCCCCCCTTAATACCACAGGTGGGTCATTGTTTACTCCTGGCACAGACTGGCCTTCCTAAAGTCTGACGGATAGTAAACTGCCCCTTTGTTCAGTAAGTTTGGAGACCCCTGATATAGATTGTAAAGTTACTGAGAGGTCCACTTTAAAATATAACTATGGTCAAAACTTTTTTTTTTTGGAGTGGAGAGGGATTACAACACAGGTCAGTGTTTATTGTTGTTTGTGTCCCTGTTTAGGAGATTTGCCCTCTCTATTTCTCCTGTTTACCATTATCATTGAAAGTGAAAGTAAAAGAAACTCCCAAATTTCGGGTTGTCCCCAGAAAAGTAATAAAGGGGAAATCTTCCAATGGGTACAAAAGTTCTGGTAAGATGGGGATCCTCAAGGAATTCCTTTAATTTGCAGGGATTTCCTCTCACTCGCTGTTTGGCTATGGGACAGGAAGTGAAGGGAAAATCTCTGAAATAGGACACAGATGGCAGAAAAACATCTGACAGGGGTTATAACCTTCCCTTACTCTATCCAAAATGAAAAAAAAAATGGAAAATTGTTTCATACTTACCGTAATTTTCCTTTCCTGGTGCCAATCCATGGCAGCATACAGATGATAGAGCTCTGCCTTGACTCCTCCCCTAGGACCAGTGAATAGCATAAATTAAAGAGGTAGACCCTTCCTCGATATTCTCCGTAAAATAGAATACCGAGCGTGTGAGCGTATGCTTCTATGGATTGGCACCAGGAAAGGAAAATTATGGTAAGTATGAAACAATTTTCCGTTTTCCTGGCGCCTCCATGGCAGCATACAGATGATAAATAACTAGCTACACCAGGGTGGGAAATGCTTCAAAGAACTCTATTTAGTCAGTGCTTCCTGGACTGTACTTCTCCCAAACTCTACTGTGGCGAGGGCTCCTGGATCGATTCTGTAATGTCGTAGGAAAGTATGCTGTGATGCCCACGTGGCAGCCCTGCAGATGGCAGAAACATTTGCCCTTGCCACCCAAGAGGCTGAGACTGCCCTCATGGAATGAGCCTTCACCTGTGTTGGAGGATCCATATTTCTAGTTTTGTAAACCTTCTGTATTAGCTTGACAATCCATGATGCAAGTGTCCTACTGGAGGCCTATGTTGTCTCTGTTTTTACCCCATGGAATCACAAATAGCCTATCTGA
Source organism: Glandirana rugosa (assembly GCA_018402905.1). Lineage (NCBI taxonomy): Eukaryota > Metazoa > Chordata > Amphibia > Anura > Ranidae > Glandirana > Glandirana rugosa. Next base: position 165,632 of record BLSH010397342.1, on the reverse strand, counting down.
GATCCTGAAGCCCCTTGTTGCTTCGAGGTATGCTCTGAGGATTGTGGCAATGTCCAAGCTTTGGCATACATCTGGATGAGAGTCAGAGAAGACCGGTAAGGCCCATGGCTCTCTCAGGTGGTTTTCTGAAGTGACCTTGGGAATGAAGCCCCGAACTGGACGAAGTTCCACTCTGTCCGGAAAAAAGGCGATGTGTTTGTTTCCAATTCCTAAAGCATGGAGTTCAGAAATTCTTCTGCCCGATGTGATTGCCAGCAGAAAGGCTGTCTTTAATGACAAGTTCCAGATTGAGATCTGATCTAGGGGCATGAAAGGTACTTTGGTTAGTGCCTCCAGTACTAAGGAAAGGACCCATTGCAGGAAGGCACGTCTGACTGGAGTTCTGGGCTTCATTACTCCCTTGAGGAATGTAATCACTAGAGGATGTTCTGCCCATTTAGTGCTAGTTGTCGCTGACAACGCTGCTATCTGTACTTTTAGCGGCTGAGACCTAGCCCCAGGTTAAGGCCCATCTGAAGGAAAGCCAGAATAATGACTGCCGAGGGAAAATCTGGGCTGAAGTCTGCCCCTGCTGCAAAGGTTATGAACTTGTTCCAGATCTTACCATATATAGCATTGGCCGTTGGCTTCCTAGCCTTAAGAAGCATTGAAATGACTTCCGGGGAGCAACCTAGGGTCTCAAACCTCCTCCTTTCAATCTCCAAATTCGTAAGTCCAAGACTCGTTGGTGCGGATGAGTAGACTTGCCCTGCAGCAGAAGTTGAGGGAATATTGGCAACCTCAACGGGGGCTCCATGTAGAGGCTGGTGGCTAGAGGAAACCAAGGTCTCTTGGGCCAATATGGCAGAACTGCTATAATCAGGATTGGCTCCTTCCGAAGCCTGAGGGAAACCTCAATATGAGAGGTCGAGGTGGGAAGGCATAGGCCACCCTGAAGTTCCATGGGCATGTTAGTGCATCCACCTCCTCTGCCTGAGCATGAGGCTGATGGGAGACAAATCGAGGCAGCTTGGCATTCTCCGGAGAGGCAAACAGGTCTATCTGAGGATATTCCCAAATGCTCGCAATCTGGTGGAACACCTGCGGGTGGAGGGCCCATTTGTTGTTGTCCAGAAAAGTCCTGGATAGGCAGTCCACCTCTCTGTTTAGTCTGCCCGGTAGATACGTTGCTCTGAGGTCCAGCAGATTCCTCTCTGCCCATAACATAATTGGTTCTACTTTGGACAGAAGAGACCTGCTGCGAGTTCCCCCCGCCTCTGCAGATAAGAGACAGCTGCCTTGTTGTCTATGCGTAGGAGAACCCTGTGGCCCCTGAGGAGTGGGACTAGAGATGTTTGTGCTGAGAACAATTCTAAAATGTTTGAAACCAGACCTGCTGACTTGAACAGCCATCTTCCTTGCACTCTGTGATCTCCGCAGTGGGCTCCCCATCCCTGGCCGCTGGCATTGCATGTAAATATGGTCCAAGAGGATGGACCTAATTGCTGGGTTTTGGAAAGGTTCTGTGGGTCCGTCCACCAACGAAGGCTCCTGCGCAATATTGAAAGTACCGGAGATGCCAATGTGACCAGGGAACCATTGGAATGCATGCTGACATTGTACCTATCAGGCTGAGGCACTGTGTAGCTGTCAGGTGTGATTTCTTCATGATTCCCAACATCTTGGAAATAATCGATCTGACCTTATCCAGAGGGAGAGCCACTGTGCCCTTTATGGTGTTGAACAGTGCACCCAGATAAATTATTTGCTGTGTTGGCTCCAGCTGGCACTCCTTGTAATTTTGAGCCATCCTAGCTCCATGAATGACTGAAGGAGGATGACTAAGTTAGAGATAAGCTGACTCTCGTTGTCTGCTAGGAGGAGGATATCATCCAGGTAGTGGTACACACGTAAGCCCCTCTCTCTCAGGGGGGGCAGAACTGAGATCAACACCTTTGTGAACACCCTGGGAGCAGCTCAAACTGAATGGGAGACACTGAAACTGAAGGTGGACCTGGCCTACAGCGAACCTCAGGAATTTCTGAAAGGATGGCAGTATCGGGACATGAAGATAGGCATCCTCTAAATCTACCGAGAGAAGCCAGTCCCGTGGTTGAACTGCCTGAATCATTGTTTGAAGGGATTCCATCTTGAAACTCTCCAGGGAAATGTGTTGATTCAGCTCCTTTAACTCTATGACCGGTCTCCATCCTCCCGTCTTCTTTGGAACTAGAATAAGGGTGGAGTAGAACCCCGTAAATTGTTCTGAGCAGGGAACCAGTATTGCTGTTCCCTGGAGATGGAGCAATGCGACAAATTGGAGTAGTGCCTGAGCCTTCTGTGGAGATCTCTGTCCTCTTGAAATGATTTGGTGGTGGCTGGTGAAAGAAAGTCCAGAAATGACCATAGCAGATTGTTGATAAGACCCATTGATCCTGACATTTGTCTGCCCAAACTGGCACAAAGCATTTGAGTCTGGCTCCCACTGGAGGTGTTTGGGCTGGCCTTATGTCAAAAGGACTTAGCTGGATCTTGCGGAATGGACAAAACCTTATTCTTGCTTGCTGCCAGAAAGGAGAATTGAGTACCCTTCAGTTCTTTCTGCCCTCTGTGGGCTGCCTAGACTGCCTGTAATTAGTTGATCTTGACTGCCTAAATCTGTCGCTCATCTGGCTCTTCTATCTTGGGGAAGTAAGCCGGACTTCCCCCCTGTGACTCTAGAGATGGCTTTATCCATCTTTTCTCCAAAGAGGGCCTTCCCATCAAATGGGATCTTGCACCAGTTCTGTTTGGATGCTAAATTGGCTGTCCATAGTTTCAGCCATAGAGCTCTTTTTTGCCATTACTGAGTGAGGATGGAACGGGAGGAACAGCGAATAGTGTCTATTGCTGCCTCCCCGACAAAGTCAGCTGACATCTTCAATTCCTCCAGAGCTTTAATAATGTCCTCCTTAGGGACATCCTGTCATAATGCTGACTCTACATTTTCAATCCAGGCCCCGATAGCGTTAGAGACTGAAGTGAGGGCAATGGCGGGTTTGCAAGCTGCACCCATGGCCAGATAGCTCCTCTTGAGGTCGAAGTCTATGCGTCCATCCAATGGATCCTCAAAAGATGCTGAGTCCTCCATTGAGAGAGTTATATTCTTCGTGAGCCATACTACTGCTGCATCTACGACAGGCATAGAGTCTAGAGCTTGGGTGTCAGACTCAGCTAAAGGGTAGAGCTTGCCGAAGTGGGCTAGAGAAAACGTCTTCTCTGTCTTCTTCCATTCCTCATCAATAACCTCCTTGATTGAACTCATGATAGGGTATACAGTTTTCCTTTTCTTAAGGTGAGGGAAATATTTTTTAGATTTTTCCATTCGATGGCTGCCTTGACGGCCTGAATAAAGGGCTGGACGAGCGAAAAGCTGAACTCGGAGGGCTCTGAATCTTCAGCTGAATCTTCAGAAAGGTCCTCCTGTGGAGGATCCCTTGGGGCTTGACCCGAGGGAGGAATGGGAGTGCTGGCAAATGATGGAGCTGGGGCGTCCTGGGACATCTCTGGAAGCTGAGCCTCATAAGCTGTTGGAATGTTCAGGCCTCATAGCCGCCAGTTCAGTTAAAGAGTCCTTCATGGTTCTCTTGAACAACTTCAGAACTTGCTCACTTTCCCTTTCTCTGTCCGCTGCATAATCTCTGAAGCAGCCTCTGCATATCAGCTTGTCCGGAAGAGGGGTAGCCCCGCAAGCCCAGCACTTCTTTCTAGAAGGACGCTCAGCAGGGGAACGAGATCGGTAATGTCTTTGTGAACTGGACCTTCTGGGAGATCTGTGATGGGAAGAGTAGGTCCTGTACTCCGGGCTACGATCCCGATGACTGTCATGATGTCTAGAAGATCTTCTTGAACCCCTTGAGCGAACATGGCTGTAACAGAGAGAAAAGCGTTTTTCCGAGATTTCTCTTTTTTTGTCTAAACAGTGCACTCTTTTTTTTTTTTTAATACTTACGACAGGATCAGCTTAGAAGAAATAGATAGTCAGTACAATAAATCCAGAAACTCTCAATTTTTTTTTTTTTTAAAGTAAGATCCAGCAACTTACCAGGCAAAAGAGCATGTGAGGACTGAGGCTGCAGCCAGGTGTCAGCAGAGTGTAGAAAGACACTGCTTAGAGACTGCCGTAGAGTGGGACTTTAAGGCATGGAGGGGGGAGGCATTACACCCCAGGCCCTCCCAAGTACTGGCAAGGAGGAGAGGGAAAAAAATGCATTTTTCCCTAGTCCAAGAGGGCCCACGGGGCCTCCCGCCACTACTGCGCATGCGCCAGCGTTCGATGACGCGATTGCGCATGCACACCACCCCCGCCGCTCCGACCAGCACGAGGAAGCCATCGGAGCCCGCCATTCGCCACCAGGTGAGATGTAAGCATGGGAAGAAGCACAGGGAGAGAGAGAGGGGAAGGCATAGACCCCAAGAAAGACCCCCAAAGAGCCCGGATAGCTACCGAGTAACGAATACAATGCCCCCTCCTACACACCAAAAAGATGGCGCCGCCAGAGGGGAGACAGAGATGGCTGGAGAATTAAAGGGGAACCAACCCAGAAAGGGAATACACTGAGGGGAAGAAAAAAAGGAAGGGGAAGAAAGATAAGATAGGGGAAATAAACTGATCCTGAAGCTTCCCTACCAGCATACACCAACCTTTTGAAAAATGACAGAATTCATTCCTGTGAGGAAACACTGCAAACCCCAAAAGATCTGCAGAAGGGGTTCCCTGACTTCTTAGAGCTAATAGCAGCCCAGTAACAGGGACTGCGTCCGGGAGAGGCTTAACACGTGGGACTGCTCGTCAGCAGTGGTATGGATCTGGTGCTTGCCTTCTTCACTGATCAGAGGATGAGGAAAAAAAGTAGAATATTGGGGGAGGATCTACCTCTTTAATTTATGCTATTCACTGGTCCTAGGGGGGGAGTCGAAGCGGAGCTCTATCATTTGTATGCTGCCATGGAGGCGCCAGGAAACATTTTTGCCTATAGTTCTACTTTTGAGGTACTGAAAGTTTTGTGCCTACAGGTATCTAAAAGCTGACACGTAAGCTAATCAAATATTGTCTAAATGCTAGAGTCATGCAAATGATTGCTTGATCTGTGCTATAATCAGCATGGAACAACTTCTGTACTTTCCCTCTGTGCAAAAGCTTCCTGTAATAAAGACCTGTCACTGCTGGTCCCTCTCTATGTGCAGGGTGACTGGTATTGTCTCCGCCCCTCCTGTAGTTTTCTGAAGACAATCTGTAGTGAGTGGACCTGCTGCATCCCTCCCACAGCTCTGTTCTTTGCTCAGGATATGGACAGTCCCATGAATGTGCCACCATTAATTTTACATGGCAGTATCTGGGTTTAAAGAGACATTTGGTGCTCAAAAGTTGATTTGTATCCTTTGTAGCCATTAAGTTATATATGTAAATGAAAGTTTTTTTGTGCTTCGAGTTTAGCGATAAAGGTAGGTTCAGCCCTTAGTCATCCTGGCCTATCCACACTAGCTCTAAGCCTGAGAGCAGGTTCACACAGGGGCAACTTGTCAGACGACCTAGTCGCCTGACAAATTGCACTCCATGCAGTGCAATGGAACAGTTCTAGTCGGAGCGACTTAAGTCGCTCCGACTTAGAAAGAGGTTCCTGTACTACTTTGGGGGCGACTTCAAGTGACTTATATTGACTTCTATTATAGAAGTTGTTTGCAAGTTGTGCTAAAGTCACGCTGTGCGGATCAGCTTCGAGTTGCCCCTGAAGTAGGATCGCCCCTGTGTGAACCGGCTCTAAATGTTGCAGCAGCATTTATTTTCTTTTATACCCCTTCCCCTATTTCCCCTATTAGGCTACTTTATAGGATGTCTCTTAGAGTCCATGCACACTAAGCGGCAAAAAAATACCCAAACTGCTGGCAGACAAAAAGCAGAATAAAAAACGAGCCCATGGAGCATATTGTACACACATTAAGCGTGTTTGCATTTATGAGCGTTTTTTCCCAAAACACCTGAAAAAATATACAATTAAAAATCTTTGGTCACTCCTAAACTCTGCGCTTGTTTAGGAGCGTCAAGAGGTTTTTCTGCCCAAAAGCGCCTCTCAATAAAGGGCCGTACACACGATTAGAAAATCGTAGAAAAATAACGATTTTAACGCGATCATAGGATAATCTGATTGTTAGTACACAGCCTTCCAGAGCCAATCAGGACAGTTCATTCGCAATTGTCCGAAGGGACAAACAAACATTTTTCTCGTATGATACCTGATCGTACAATTTTTATTTAAACAGTACAGGTTTCGCCCACAAAAAAAAACAAAACAAATACAATACAACACATTACATCACTTCCGGAATGTTTATTCTGTCGTACAAGAATCTTCGTGACTTTAGTAACCCCTTTATTTACAATATGGAGGCTAGCATGCCAAAAAAAAAAAAAGATGGGCTCTTACAGGAGTGCATTTCCCTTCCTAGGGGTAGATTCCCTCTCACTTCCTGTTGTCTCCCTCCGTTTGTAAGTATGAGTCGCATATAATTTGGATGTTTGTAACTCAGAAACAGTAGACTGTGCACTTTGCAAGTGCAGTTGAACTCTGCAAATGCAGTTGCTCCAGAGCTTAGTAAATGAAGTGAAGCTTCACTTTACAAAGAATACCCAATCACATATAAGGAAAAAAAAACAAAAAAAAAGCAGTATTTTTTGCTTGCACATGATTGAATGACAGAAGTCAGCAAGACTCCCCCTTATTTACTAAGCAACTGCACTTGCAAAGTGCACAGCCTATTTGCCTTTAGTAAATCAACCCCTTAGACTAACATGGAGGGGTGTTTAGAGGTAAAATTCACATTCACATTCACACAAGCACCACAAATGATTGCCATATTTTCTGTAATATGATTATCTCCTATGATCATCAGCTCCATCCAGTGACCATAATGCAATATTCCCCTGAAATACTTGAAACAAAAAAAACATATTATGGCCACTAGATGAAGCTGGAAATCATAGGAGATAACAATATAACAAAAAATATTGTGATCATTTGTGGTACTTGTGCAAATGCTTACGATATCTGCACAGCATTTTTTTTTTTATACATAGACACCTTTGAGTCCTGAATTTGCAATAAGCATGCAAGTTAGGCACGGTGCTGCCTAGCAAACAGTAGCCCAGGCATCATCAATACTTCTGTGCTACGACAAAAGGCTGGGTAAAAGCATGACGGGGTACACAGTAGCTTGTTCATCCAATCAGAAGATCAATTACTAACGCTATGACATGCCTCCATACCATGAGTCTTTTATTTATTGCTAGAATCACCCTTGTTTTGGTTACCAACAAGACATGTCAACTGGGAAATAAAAAGATCACCTTCCTTATGCTGCTAGTAAAAAAAAAAATAAAGAATATCTCCTGGAAATAATTGAATCAACTGCTAGAGTATTTGTTTACTTATCTGTAATTCTATTCATCCAATCTTATGATTTATACAGTTCTGCAACCCTTCATTGCCATGTGAGAAATATGGGTTTGGTGAAGAGAAGATCATCATAAGTGCAAAAAGCTTCTTCCAGTTGCTGGTTTCTGTAGCCCAGGATTTATTTTACTTTTTATTCCTAAGCCCTGGTGAAGAAGGTGTTTTAGAACCCCTGAAATATGTTGGCCTTCATAGCCTCTTAGGCTGCATTCACACTACAGTGCTTCGAATCGCGGGCAGATTTGCAGCAAATCTGCCTGTGATTTGACAGCACCGATGTGTGAATGACAAGTCACGGGACTTGCATTTGAGATGCCATTCATTTGAAGGACACCTCAAATCACGGTGAGGGTCTGCCGCAATTGTCGCGTGATAAATCATGCTGCAATTGAGACAACCCGTATCGCAGGACGCATGTCACCCCAAAGTAGTTCCTGAATTATTTTCGGCCTACATGCGCCCCGCAGCGCGGGTTTCCGCGATCGCAGCACAATTTATCTTGTGACAATCGTGGCAGACCCGCACCGCAATTTGAGGTGTCATTCAAATGATTGCCATCTCAAATGCGAGTGCCACGATTTGTCATTCACACACCGGTGCTGTCAAATCATGGGCAGAGAGGAGATATTACTGATATCTATTCTGTAGCCCCCTAGGTAATACATGAGAATTTTCTTACTAGTACTTGGAGTCTCCCACTTGAATCAGTTTATTTTTAATCCATTAACAGGTCAAGTACTTAACATATATGTATAGTAGACACATGCAGTTAGTTTCGTACTGAATTAATATTCAGACAAATTTTTCATTATTCGGAGATTCAGATATACCGAAATTACAATATAAACAAATTTTACCGAATGCTCCAAAATTCAGACTGAAATTCAAATCGAATTTTACATCAAACTCCAGTCAAATTCTAACTGTTCAACTATTGCTGAAATCAAAGACTGTGTGTGTTATTAGAGTACCATTTCAGAATAATGCTGTTTTTGTTAAGTCAAAGGTGATTTAAAGAGTCATTGTAATCATTTGATGAAGGTTTTTCTTTGTTTGTTCGCTTTGCCATATTAGAATCGAAAAAAAAATTGACCGATTCAAAATTTATCGATTTGAATGTTTCGAAATGAAAATAAATCTGTAAATTCGAAGAAAATTTGAAAAAGACATGAAACTAATTCTGAATACAAATTCCGAATACGAATTGAACGAATCAACCAAATTTAACGAACCTAACTAAATAGATTAACAAATCAAAATTAAACTAAACATTTTTTTTCGCCATGCACATGTTTAATGCATAGCATTTCAGCAGGGCAATTTGCTCTTTGCCTCATATTCCACTTGCAATGTCAATTACAGACAAACAGAAAATACAAAGATGAAGTTTTGTTTTCCGAAAAAAAAAAATTGTATTTCTTTTCCTCCAGTATTGAGGTTAACACAGCCCTGCCAGACAGTTAGTGGCCATGACTTGATTTTCACTATTGCAGTACCTATAGTCTCTTGAGGTCATCTCTCTTCTCTCTTCTCCTGTCAGCATGTTCTTTGCCACCGTGTGTAAAAGCAAGACACCTGATTGGCTTTGTAGTCCTGCCATTCCTCTCCCAGTCTAAGCACTGCTGCTCAGAGGATTACACTTGGCTGAAATCAATACCAATTCATGTATGTAAAATAGCTACATTTTACATAGTTACATAGTTAGTCAGGTTGAAAAAAGACACAAGTCCATCTAGTTCAACAAAAAAAAAAAAACAGAAAAATGATATATAACCATACAATCCCATATACAATCCTTCACCCACAGTTGATCCAGAGGAAGGCAAAAAATCCCAGCAAAGCATGGATCCAATTTGCTATAGCGGGGGAAAAAAATTCCCGATCCCCCGAGAGGCAATCAGATTCACCCTGGATCAACTTTACCTAAAAATGTTAGTACCCAGTTATATTATTTACATTAAGGAAAGAATCCAGGCCTTTTTTAAAGCAGTCTACCGTGCTGGCCAAAATTTCCTCTGGGGGGAGTCTAGTCCACATTTTCACAGCTCTAATTGTAAAGAAACCTTTCTGCATTTGGAGATGAAATCTTTTTGCCTCTAGACGTAAAGAGTGCCCCCTTGTCCTTTGTGATGACATTAAAGTAAATAACTCTACACCAAGTTCACTATATGGACCACTTATGTACTTGTACATGTTGATCATATCCCCTCTTAATCTCCTCTTCTCAAGAGAGAATAAATTCAGTTCCTCTAATCTTTCCTCAAAGCTGAGCTGCTCCATGCCGCTTATTAGTTTGGTTGCCCTTCGCTGCGCTTTCTCCAGTTCCCTGATATCTTTTTTGAGAACTGGTGCCCAAAACTGAACTGCATATTCCAGATGAGGTGTTACTAATGATTTGTACAGGGGAAAAATGATGTCTATCTATCTACCTCTCTTAATACAAGAAAGGATTTTGCTTGCTTTGGAAACCGCAGCTTGGCATTGAATGCCATTATTAAGCTTATGATTAGAGTTGAGCAAACCCGAACTGTAAAGTGCTGGTGTGAGGGACAGATTACCGTTATAAAATCATCTCATACAGGTATAGGGAGAGGTTCCTGCCGCTGGTGTGAGGGATAGATTAGTGTTATAAAATCATCTCATACTGTTATAGGGAGAGGTTCCTGTCACTGGTGTGAGGGATAGATTAGCGTTATAAAATCATCTCATACTAGTATAGGGAGATGTTCCTGCCGCTGGTGTGAAGGATAGATTAGCTTTATAAAATCATCTCATACTGGTATAGGGAGAGGTTCCTGCTGCTGGTGTGAGGGACAGATTACCGTTATAAAATCATCTCATACTGATATAGGGAGAGGTTCCTGCTGCTGGTGTGAGGGACAGATTACTGTTATAAAATAATCTTATACTTGTATAGGGAGAGGTTCCTGCTGCTGGTGTGAGGGATGGATTAGCATTATAAAATCATCTCATACTGGTATAGGGAGAGGTTCCTGCTGCTGGTGTGAGGGACAGATTACCGTTATATAATTAACTCATACTAGTATAGGGAGAGATTCCTGCTGCTGGTGTGAGGGACAGATTACCATTATAAAATCATCTCATACTAGTATAGGGAGAGATTCCTGCTGCTGGTGTGAGGGACAGATTGCCGTTATAAAATCATCTCATACTGGTATAGGGAGAGGTTCCTGCTGCTGGAGTGAGGGACAGATTAGCGTTATAAAACCATCTCATATTGGTGTAGGGAGAGGTTCCTGCTGCTGGTGTGAGGGACAGATTACTGTTATAAAAGCATCTCGTACTGGTGTCGGGAGAGGTTCCTGCTGCTGGTGTGAGGTACAGATTACCGTTATAAAATCATCTTATACTGGTGTAGGGAGAGGTTCCTGCTGCTGGTGTGAGGTACAGATTACCTTTATAAAATCATCTTATACTTGTGTAGGGAGAGGTTCCTGCTGCTGGTGTGAGGGACAGAATAGCGTTATAAAAAATAATATAAATTTGTGCTAAATAGTACATTTGCATGCAGAATGAGGAGAGCGTCAAATAAGGGACGTGGTCATGGTGCTGCTGGTGCTGCTGGTGTTGGTGGTGTTGGTGAAGCTCCTATTACAAGGAGAGGACGTGGTCGATCTGTGCCAGCTACACGCAGGTGCGAGTAGCCGACAGAACCTTCAACGTTATATGGTAGGCCCGAATGCCGCTCAATGAATGGTGAGGCCAGAACAAGTACAGGCGATAGTAGATTGGTTGGCAGACAATGCCTCCAGTTCCTCCACATTGTCTCCCACTCAGTCCCTTGCTGAAAGCTCAGAGTTGGCACCTGAACCCCATGGCCATCTGTCTTTCACCTCAGCCCCTTGTAAATCAGCCAAGAAGTCTGAGCCCCAAGTCATGCAGCAATCTCTTATGCTTTTTGATGACTCTGCTGGTATTCATTCCATGGGCCATTCACATAGCCCTGCCCCAGAAGTGGAAGACATTGAGTGCACCGATGCCCAACCACTTCTGTTTCAGGATGAGGACATGGAAACACGTCTCTGATGATGACAAAATTGCTGCGGCTTTCTACAGTGTGCAGACTGACAAGGAGGGCAGTGGTGAAGAGTGGGTGGAAGATGATGTGGAGGATGAGGAGGTCCTAGACCCCACATGGAATGAAGGTAATGCAAGTGACGTGTGCAGTTTGGAGGAAGAGGTGGTGGTCGCACGGAAGCACCAGCACAGCAAAAGAGGAAGCAGGTTGCAAAAGCGGAGTGACCGTCCCCTAGACAGTACGCCTGCTACTACCCACCACATCCAGGGACCTAGCACACCAAAGGCAGCTCAAAGGAGTTCCCTGGCGTGCAGTTCTTCAGACAATGTGCTGACGACAAGACACGAGTGGTTTGCACGCTGTGCAATCAGACCCTGGAGCGAGGCATAAATGTTCTTTTTTTTTTTTTAAGTATTTTTATTGGGCTTTCGAAAAGCACATGACGCATAAACATAACCATATTGATACATTATTATAGAAGTGACAGCTAGCAAGCTGAATCTAAATATACATACAATAAATGGACAGCTGAAAATAGTAGGGGGGGGGGATGAGGGATGGAAGGGGGTGTAATATTTTGAGCAACATATTTACCCGTTAGTTAGCAAAATAAGTTTACTAAGTAAGAACTAGACACTTAATTATTAACCACAACAGTACCTGGCACGAAAACCCCCTTCCTGTCCAGGCCATTTTTCAGCTTTCAGCGCTATCACACTTTGAATGACAATTACTCAGTCATGCAACACGGCACCCATATTGCGTCCTTTTTTTCACACAAATAGAGCTTTCTTTTGGTGGTATTTAATCACTAGGAGGGGGTTTATTTTTTGTGTTATAAATAAAAAAAGATTGAAATTTTTTTGAAAAAATGCCTTTTCCTGACAGACTCCATGGCAGCCTACGTGTGGGTTAACCCCGCCTCCTCTCCAACGCTATAGGACCCCTAATCCCATAAATGTGAGCTCCCGGCTAGCTCCCGTGTTCCTTTTTTGTCCTCCTCCTGAATCAGTGTGTTATGTAGTCACTTACGGATCAGGCGGCGTCCAACAAGAGAGCGGGCATCCCTCAGTTGCGGTGCAGCCCAGGACCCAGCCATGGGCGGGTGAGTGGCTTCAGGCTTGTGAGAGTCCAGTGGTGGGGACAGCCTGTGGATGCCCCAAGGAAGCGCTTGGCAGGGCGGCAACACTCCATGGCAGTCGTTTCTTTTTTTTGTGGTATTTGTTCCTGGGCTTATTTCCTGCTATCCCTTTTTGCTTCTTTTTCTTTGCCCTAGTGCTCCCGGTGACTATGGGGAGCCTGGGCGGCGCGGTCTCTATGGCGCCTGGAGCGCTTCTGCGTTCCAGAGCGCCGTACTTCCGGGTCGCGGCGGGGAGTGCGCATGCGCCGGCCTCGGCTGAAACTGAGGCCTGGTTCGCGCATGCGCGGTCCGCCGCGGGACCCGGCGGCTGCGCAGGCCCAGTGCAGTGTGATCCCAGGGCGCAGGCGCGCGGGGATGACGTCACACATGTCCCGCACCCCTTCGGCAGCGATATGACGGGTGTCTTAGAAGGGTTTCTGAGACCCCGAACTGTCGACAAATTTAGGGGGCGGGACACACTGCAGTAGGGGCGCGCGGACGCGGGACCCTAGTGTGACGTGACCCGGACGCGTCGGCGGCCCAGGGCGCCGCCTGGCGCGTACGCGCTTGGTCCGGAGTCAAAGTCGGCTCCGGCCGCGTACGCGTGAGGGGCGGCGCTGGGCCTTCATGCCGCGAGACCTTGCGTCTTCGCGAGGTCCGCGGTATCTCTGGCGCGGC
>BLSH010397342.1:113810-124893 GCA_018402905.1 Glandirana rugosa | reverse complement strand
TCTCTTCTTCTTCTTGCGGGCTAGTCCCGCTATACTACTCTTCTATCCACTTTGGCCTGTGATACCCTACCCTCCTGTGGTGTCAAGGCAGTAAGGAAAGCTTTCCCAAAAGGTCACTAATGTCTGATTAGGTTCGGATTTTGTTTGGTTCTGTGACAGCCCCTGTCGGGGGGAGGGGGGATGAGACCACTACCGGACACAGTTTGAACCCAAAGGGGTGTCTGGTGGTGGCACTTTGTCCCTCCGGACCTGTGACGGGGGTTTCGCATAGTTTACTATTGCATCGTTGGGTCTCTTTCCCAGATTGTGTTCTATAATAACATTTATGTCTTGCTCTAATGTATCCATCTATTTATGGAATTGTTATTCTATACAAACCTTTTGCTTTAATATTTGACGCTCTTTTGTTTGTAATGATGGATTGGTCTTTTATAAAACAATAAAAATCTTTGAAAGTAAAATATAGTACCAATCCTATCTGGGTCATAGCATGGATCAGGAAGAGTATTCAAATTTAACGGGGTAAATCCGCTTCCATCCCCAGACACCCCTTTGGGTACTCACTGTGTCTCAAGGCAGCTGGAAGTTGGCTCCTCCAATAATTTAAGGCTAGGTAGGTTTAACAACTTCCGTGGTTTGTATGCTGCCCAAGGAGGTCCTATTAGTGTACCAGGTTCGCTCACAAATCTTTAACTTAACATGTAATAGATATAGGAGAGTAAGAACAACAACACGCGATTAATATAACATCTTTAAGCCATCTCTAATGGTTAGGGAGTGTAGTTTAAGAAAAAAAGGGGGAGATAAGGTAAAAGGGGGAAAAAGAAAGAAAGCTCTGCACTTTTTTAGTATACACATTATACCATAATACCCAGGGTACCCATGCATGAGAAAGTTTGTTATAAGTACGACTGTCTGTCACTACAGTTATCTGGAAGGTGTAATGATCTTGTATTTGTTTAATTACCCGCATTATTGGGGGCCTTGTGGGGTCTTTCCGATGTCTCGTAATATTTTGCCTTGCCGCTAGGAGTGGGTAATTACTTTATGAAAGATGCAGGTGAAGTTTTCAATATTGAGGTTCAGAAGGCCTAGGGCTGGGGAAGTAGAGAATGTATGATCCCTATAACCTGGGAGATTATGTGGAAAATTTCAGACCAGTAGTCCGTTATTTGGGGGCATTCCCATAGGACATGGAAGAGCAACCCTATAGCTCCACATTGTCTCCAGCAATTTGGGGATGTTTTGCAGTCAACAGAGGCAGTTTTTTGGGGGTTAGATATCTGCATTGGATTATGCTTTGCAATAGTTCTCAGAGGGCGGTGCAGGTGGTAGCTTTATATATGGAGAGTAGTGCTATTTTCCATTGGTGAGAGGTAAATTTGATTGCTAGGTCAGATTCCTACCTGTGAAGTGTATTGTTATGTTGGAATTCTAATTTTTCATGTAGTAGATTGTAAAATAATGATATTCCTTTAGCTAGATTGTTGTTTGGAGAGTAATATTTCAATGCAATCTCAGGGATATGTGATAGTAGGTGGGGTTGCTATTTATGCAGTGGGCTAGTTGAAAATATTGATAATAGCTTTCCTCATGGAGTTTAAGTTCTTTTTGCAGTTGTGAAAACGGTTTAATGTGGTTATGTATTATTACGTCATTGAGTAGGCTTGAAGGGTGCTTTGAGTTTAAACAGCCAGGTTCTATTGACACAGGGCTTTTTGTTTTGCAAAATACATTTGCCTAGTTAGGCCTGTAAGGAATTAAGGTATGAGTAGGGGATATGAATGGAAAAAGAGCGGAACATATATAGGAGTTGGGAAAGAATCATCATTTTATACGCTGCCAGTCTTCCAGCCCAGGAGAACTCACATCGGGATATATTTGCAAGGGAATCTATATATTTCTGCTTGAAGGGGGGAAAGTTGGCTTTGAATAGATTGTCAGGATTACTTGTTAGGGTGATGCCTAGATACGTTATGTTAGAGTCTGTCCACTGGTAAGGAAGTTTTAAGGATAGTAAGTTTTTAGGTACGCTGTCTTCTCCAAGATTCAGTATGTGAGATTTTGAAGGATTTGCCTTGTAATATGAGATTGTGCTAAATCTATTAAGGAGTTCTTGAACTGCTGAGAGGAGTGTGGGTTCATTAACATAAGGATAACATCATCGGTGAAGAGGCTTATTTTGTGCAGCCTGTCTCCGACAGTAAACCCTGTTATCTGGTTAGATGTTCTTATGCATTCAGATAGGGGCTCGATGGCGAGATCAAAGATAATTGGGGACAGAGGGCACCCCTGCCATGTGCCGTTTGTGATCGGAAAAGCGTTTGACAACATGTCTGCCACAAATACAGTACATTGGCTGAGGGGACTGAATAGAGGGCCATTATGGCTGATATTATTTTGTCTGTGAGGCCGAACTTGGAGAGAACTTCTTGTAGGTATCCCCAAGGGACTATGTCGAATGCCTTCTCTGCGCCCAGAGAGAGAAGCAGAGAAGGCGTTCCAGAGCTTTTGGCCAGGTGTGTTATGTTAATCAATCTTCTGGTTGCGTCAGAGGACTGTCGGCTTTTGATGAATCCTGTCTGGTCTTGATGTATCAAAAGGGGTATGCATTTCATTAATCTTATTGCTAGGATTTTTGGGTATATTTTAATATCTGCGTTTAGCAGAGAAATCAGCCTAAAGTTTTGTGGAGTCGTTGGTTCTTTACCAGGTTTGGGGAGGGGCACAATTAGAGCTTTCAACATTTCCTGGGGGAATGAAGAGGAGGAAGCAGCTTCATTGAAGAGGTCACTTACAAAAGGTGCTGAAGTTTCTCTGAACTGTTTGTAATATTCCTCTGGGAGGCCATCAGGGCCGGGGGATTTGCCATTTGGGAGGGTGTTGATAAGTTGGGAAATTTCTTGGGCTGTAAAAGGAGAATTGAGGGAGTTTAGTTGTCCCGATGAAAGACGTGGAAGCTTGATCTGGGCAAGGAATTCTTAAAAACTATTGGGGGTCGGCAGCGAGGTTGTCGGATCGAATTTAAGATTGTATAGGGACATATAATATGTGCTGAAGGCATCAGCTATGCCTTGGGGGTTAAGGATTTTAGTTTTAGAGATAGGATGGTATAGAAATGGGATCTTGGTTTTTGTGCGTATTCCTCGTGGACCTAGGGCAATACGTTTCTCTGCTTTGTTGCTGGTGGAATTATAGTTAGCCTTTAGTCTACGGTGTTTTTTCATATTTATCTAGCAAAAGTGCTCGGAGTTCCTCCCTTAAGGTGAGAAGCTTTAAGTTGAGGGAGTGTGTGGGGGATGTTTTATTAAGAGCTTCGGTAGATCTAATCTGAGCTTTGACCTCGTCTGTCCACTGCGTCCTCCTCTTTTTTGCATCTGCACTTATTTTAATTAGTACATCTCTTATGAATGCTTTGTGGGTATCCACAGAGTGGTGGATTTGTCCACAGAGCATGCATTAAGTAAAACTAATTCGTCCAGTTGGGATTGTAGTTCGTTTGCATAAGGAGGAATTTTCATAAGGAATACATTGGCTCTCCAGAGATTAGGTGGTAAAGGCTGGGTCAATGAGTCAAATGTTAGGCAAATTGGTGCATGGTCTGACCACGTTATTGCTCAGTGCTGGAACTCGAAATTTGTTGAAGTGTCTTTAAGTCAGTCAGGAAGTAATCAATCTTTGTATATGTGTTATGTGCCACGGAGTGGAATATGTACTCCTTCTCAGTTGGGTGGTGGCATCTCCACACATCAAATAGGTCATTTGCTTGGAGGAAGTGTTGCATTGGCAAGGTGTGTCTGGATTTCTTTTTGGACATGTCTAGTTACTATATAGAAGTCCCAGCATAGTAGTAACAAACCTTGTTGGGCTTTCTTGATTTTCCTTAATGTTTTGTTGAGGAATGGCATTTCCCAGGAGTTTGTTACTTATAGGCATGCCAGGGTAGTTAATAGGTCAGCTTGCAAATTAAGATCAGGTACCAACCATCTGGATCCGCAATTTCCTGTATAAGCTTAAAGTCTGTGGTGTTTTTGACAGCTATGGCTACTCACTATCTTTTTTCTGGGCTACAAGATAAATAAACATGACAGAAATGTCTGTGTTGGAACTTTGGGGTAGCACATTTTTTGAAATGTGTCTCCTGTGCGCAAAGTATATCACCTCCCAGTTTCAGGGCCGTGTGCCACAGGGACGCCCTTTTGGCTGGATGATCGAGGCCTTTAGTATTGATGAATATTATCTTGATACCCATTGTGAGGTGTAATTATGCTGTGCAAAGTTTTACTCACTGTTAGAAGGTGCCATTCGTTCATGCGGCGTAGGAGACCCTTTGGGTAAATGGTGGTGACACTCTGCTTCTTCTGGTGGTTGAACTAGTTTCTTAATATCATTGTAGCGTGCAGAAGGGTAAAAAAGAAGGTAGATGAGATGAGAAATGAGCTTATAAACAAGAGAAAAACTGTGCAGCTGGGAGTTTGAAATCTGAGTTGCAAAATCGTTAATGGGGGGAACAGTTCAAACAGGTTTAACACTGCAACTTTGGAGCCTCTTGAGGGGGAGACTTGTTGCTAGTCTTGGGTGTTTTATGAACCGTTAGAATTTAGGGTGGTAGTTTCTATTTGCTTTGTGCCATAGAGGAGGTCCTGGGCCCTTGACTTTCCAGGAGTTTGGTGTGGTATGAAGTTCAGGGATGATGCCCCATTCTCTAAGTAAGGCTAGCCCAGACTTGAGCACGGCAATGGTAAACGATCTGCCATTCCTATCAGTAGACAGCTTGGTGGGGTGTCCCCATTTATATCCTATATTATGATTCAGCAGTGCCTTGATTATGGTGTTAAGTTGGCACCTGAGTTCCATAGTATATTTGGAGAGGTCTTTATATATTTGCATATTTTTATAGGGTTTGGGGAGCTTCCCCAGTGCTCTAGATTTTTTCAGAATATGTTCTTTAGTAGCATAGGAGTGCACCCTAATGAACTCGTCTCCAGAGACCGTCTCTGGTAGAAAGGTAAGCGGTGGATTCGGTCATTAGACAACTCTATAGGTTGATGATGTGGAAGGAGTGCAAGAAATATATCGGTGGCGTACTGGTTCAGGTCTTGGGGTAGCACTGATTTGGGGACCCCCCTCAACTTTAAATTGTTGCACCTGAAGCAGTCCTCCAGGTCTGCGAATTTCGCGCACAACCAATGCCTTTTCTCAATGCCATCCTCGTTGGCATCCACTAAATCATTCACTGTATATGTTATGTCACTTACTGCATTTTCAACTGTATGTACCCTCTCCCCGAAGGATGAGATTTCTACAGAGAATTTCTGAGTTAGGAGGTTAAAGTCAGCATGTATGGATTTTTGAAGTGACACAAGCATATCTTTGAGCAAAGTGTTCATTGCAGGCTCATTGCTGCTGGGGAATGAGGCAATGGAGGTGCTCAGTGTTCTGCTATGTGTGGGGGTTGATTCCCCTTGACTCACCAGGCTGCAGGTCTGATCATCCAGGCTCATCCACGCTTTGGCTGGGCTGGCACATGGTGGGCTTGTGGAAGAGATGTACGGTGGGGGAATGAGGCCCCAGGAGATCTTGTCTGATGCAGATCATCCAGGAGGTCTGTGTAGTGTCCCAGGCTGCTGTTAGTGTCTGCGGGGTCCGAGAAGTTGGCACCATCTTTATTGCCGCCTCGTGTGGAGAGCGAGAAGAACTCCGTCAATTTTTGTGGGCGGCGCTCCTCTTTTCTTTTCTGCGACATCTCCTTAGTTGTGTGTGGGTTGTGGGTCATCAGATGAGATGTTTTATGTCTCTCTGCACGGGTCTTGCCGCTATTATCCCCCTCTAAGCTCCGGAGCTCTAGAACCTTGCTTCAATCTGCAGCGTGCGCAAACCACATCCCCAAGCATTTTTATTTTAAATTGGTTGTAAACCCTTCAATATACCCAGTGAAGTGAATAGCCTCAGATGACAAACAAATCCTCTTACATAAGTTGCACCTGTTTATCTGCCGTCTTCTCTTCTGTACATCCTGTAGAATTTAGAAAGCTTGTCTGAACTGTCAGAGAAAAGGTGGCAGACAGTTGAAATTACACTCTACAGAGTTCAGTGAGGAGAGCTCTGAGAGCTGAGCACACAGGAACAGAGCTGAGGCTGTCAATCAGCTGGAACTCCCTCTTCCATCACCACTTTTCTTTTGGTGTCAATAAAACAGGTGTCAGAAGTTATTTATGCTGATAAGAGAGGAACAAAGAAGCAGAGAGAAATGACCCTTTGTACTCTGGATTAAGACAAGTACACACTATAGAGGGCTATGCTTCATTCATATTTCATGCTTGAGGTTTACAATCACTTTAAAGTAAACTTGTTGCTTTGCCCTTCCCATAGCAAAGCACAGATTCAGTTAAAGAGGATTTATCTTTTACCCATAGGTTTATCAAATCTACCTTGAAAGAAAATATAGGGGAGTCAGTTAATTCTTGTTGTCATGCTATTGGTCATGCTAATAGTTTTCCTGCATGATATTGAGCAACTTGGTGATGAAATGTCACTCATAAATCATGACCAAGGAAGTCTACCCCCCCTACTTCTTGAAAATTTGGACAGCTCCCTGGGCCTTTGTTTTTTTGTGTTTTTTTTCTCTGATTAAACCTCTTGAAGACTAGCAGTTAATCAATATGCTGAAGCTATCTACATTCACAGAGGTCCTCTGCTAAGCACTATATATAAAATAGAGACATGGAAGCTAATGAGGCTGAATACGGATAATGTCCAACAGAACTTGTCATCAGTCACTGCCAAAGACTGCATGCTCTTCTCTGCGACACCAATCCTTTACAATAATACACAACCATCATGACATTTTGTTGTGGATGGCTGATAGCCAGTGTATCCTGCCACTTCAATCACTCCCAGAATTGTAACTAACTATAATTGTCTGAATCAGCTTAAAATAACTAATCCTCTGCTAACAACTCACTTGGTTGCTCTACCAACAGTTGTATACACTATACTGTCAAAAGTATTGTGACACCTGCCTTTACACAAATTAACTTTAATGGCATCCCAGTCTTAGTCCGTAGGGTTTCATATTCAGTTGGCCCACCCTTTGTAGCTATAAGAGCTTCAACTCTTCTGGAAAGGCTGTCCACAAGGTTTAGGAGTGTATCTATGGGAATGTTTGATCATTCATCCAGAAGAGCATCTGTTTTTTTTAATACAAACATTAATTTTTTATTGAAGAAAAATAGAGTCAGTGTACAAAGTACCGATAACAGTCATTGAAAAGGACTTGATCACTGGGAAACCAAATCAAGCTGACAAGTATTATTACAGCATAGAACAAAGGGAATCCAAAGTGAGATTAGGAATATATGCAGGGTAAAGTCATAGTATAATCATTGGTACAGATAATCATTATTCCCTGAAATATGCATGGATACCAGATAATAGATGACCATGGGATCGGTTTAGAAATCATTTTCTGACAAATCATATATAAATGGAAAAATCAGAGAGAAAAAAAAAGATAAAAAAAAAAAGATATTGTAACAAGATACAGGGCAATGTGAAAACCTTTAAGAGTAAGGATGTTACTCCGTAGATGTCAGGCTTGATATATACCAAGAGTCGAAGATATGCATGGTGTCTCTGATGGTGTGGTATACCTTTTCCATTAATTTAATTGCGGTCATGCAGTTCATAACCTGCTCCCATGGAACTTTGGAGGTACGCCAAAACAGAGCAATGGCCCAGTGCAATGCACTAAATAAAATGTGTACCATCTTCTGCTTTGGAGGGGGGATCTCGGGGAGGTCGACAAATAACAGGCACATCTGATGAGTTAGAGTCAGCTGGGTGCCTGTGATGTGGGCGACCTTATTAGAGACTCTTTGCCATACTGCCGTAATCTCCCCACAGCTCCAAAATATATGTAAGAGGGTACCACTTTCGGGGCATCCTCTAAAGCATGTTTCTTGGACCAGGGGGTAGAATGTGTGTAGCTTGGTAGGAGTGTAGTACCACCTGGTGTGTAGTTTAACTACAGTTTCTTTTACAAACATTGATTTCGTACATTTATGTATTTTAGCAATCATTTCCAGCCAATCCTCATGGGAATATTCTTGCCCTGTCTCCTCCTCCCATCTCACCATCACAATGGATTTAGCTGGGAGACCAAAACTATTGAGGTAATTATACATGATGGAGATGGTGCCTCTCTCCCTAGATAGGGATGTGCATACGTTTTCAAAAGTGATGTCCGAGGAGAGTCCCACGGAAGGGTACTGTGTGGTAAAAAAATGTCTCACTTGGAAATATTTATAAAATTCTGAATTCGGTAAAGCGTAGGTGGTTTGGAGAGAGGAGAAGGTGGCAAAAGAACCATCAGTTGTTAGTGAATCTAATCTGATTAAATTATTATGGATCCATAGGGGGAATTCTGTAGGAGATGGAAAGCCTGAAGAAAAGGCCAGATTTCCCAGAAATGAGGCCAACCTGGGTTTAGATGGGACTAGTGCAAATTTCTGCTTATATAAAAACCACAGGTGGATAGATTGACTAGCCACCTTGTTTAAGGGAGTGATGTCCTTGGGGTGAATTGACCCTCACCATAATAAACCTGGTAAGTGCCAAGGCTCAATGGATGCCCTCTCAAAATGAAGCCATGAGATGTGGACTGGGGGGCGTGCCATTGCGCCATTTGGACCAACCTAATAAAGCCAAAGATGTGGCAACCCCAATCCTCCTGTGGATCGTGACCTATAGACCATGTGTTTGCCAAGGCGGGGGTTTTTTCCATGCCAGACAAATTTGCTAACATCCTTTTGGATCATTTCAATTGTCTGGCGGGAAATATATATATGGAGAGCTCTAATATAGAGCAACAGTTTGGGTACTACATTCATCTTGATTGCCTGGACCTTACCAAGGAATGAGATATGATATGGGGTCCAAGTGAGCAATAATTGTCTGATTCGAGAGAAGACCAGGCAAAAAACAAATTTAGATTTAACTTCCTCAGTTACAGGGTGTGGGAAGTTGATTGGTTGACCGCTGCATTTGGATAAATTGATGCCCAAGCCAGATATATCCCTAAAGGAGTGTAGGGTGGTAACCAAGTTTGGTAATGAGACTACCAGGTCTGATAAATATAAGAGAACGTCATCAGCGTAAAGGCTGAGCTTGAATTCCTGATCTCCCTTCATGTATCCCCTAATATTCGTATCCATGCTGATAGATCTGGCCAATAACCCTGCCTTGTCCCCCTGCCCAGAGTAAAATATTCAGAGTTGCAACCTGCGAGCTTTATTCAGGCACGGGGTGGTGATATAAATATCTAAATCCATGAATGAAAGCCCCTTGGAAATTGAATTTTTGGAGGATCAATTCCAGGTACCCCAGAGGAAGACGGAAGTCTTATGTATAGCTAGGCTCAAAAGCAGTACTTTTCGGTTAAAGAGATCAGCGTCTTGAATAACATTGGAGGCTAGTCTAATATTATCAGTAAATTGTCTTGTGGGGATAAAGCCTGCTTGGTCAGGGGGAACTAAGGGAGGTAATAATTGCAGAGAGTCTATCTGCTAAGAGACGGACAAATATTTTAAGGTTATTGTTGATAACTGAGATGGGTCTGTAATTTTGTGGAAGGGAATGGTCCTTATTGGGTTTGGGGATAAAAGTCATATTGGCTAGGAGCATGTCATCTGGGAAGAAATTACCTTTCAGGATATGGTTGTAAAGGGATTTAAGGTAAGGGATGAGTTGGCCATTTCTTATAGTATGGGGCTGAGAACCCGTCTAGGCCAGGGGTTTTGGAAGACTTTAAGGAGGAAATAATCAAGCCTATTTTGGATTCAATACACGGTACATTTAGAGACTTTAATTGTTCTTGAGATAGCTTGTCGGAGAAATAGAGTCCAACCAGGTCGAGGGGGTGCAAGGTAGGGAGGCAGGGGGGAGTGATTTCAAAGGAGATTATATGGTGGTTTGACCATGAACAAGGGATAATTACCCCTGAAGATGAGCTTGCTAGGAGAATTGACGTACAGAATAGATAGTCTAGTCTGGAGGAACTATCATGAGGGTGTGAGTAGAATGTGTATTCTCTAGCTCCCACATTATGGGCTTGCCATGCGTCTAGCAGTTGATGGGAGTTTAGTAGGGTGTTTAAAGTTTTGGGGAAGGCTTGTGCATTACTTACAACTCAGCTTCTGTCCAGCACGGAATGCTCCACCAGGTTGAAGTCCCCCCGATTATGAGATGTGTTGAATTAAATCTATCAAAGGTCTTAAAAATGATTTAAAAAAGGTGGCTTGAGATTTGTTCGGAACATACACGTTAGCAATAGTAACCGCAATAGTAACAGCAATAGTTTACCCTGTAATGAGCTTTGTACAATAATAAATCGACTCATTGGGTCTTTAAATACATTCTCCACATTAAACAAATCTGAATTTTTAATGAAAATCACCACCTTCAGTCTCAATCAGCTCTGGAACTGAAGGTGGTAAAATAGCCTCTATTATATGACTTATCAAAGAATTTGGGGTGGTTTGATTCTGAGAAGTATGTCTCCTGGAGGAGCAAAATATCAACTTCCAAAAGTTTGTAAGTTCTAAAGGCCTTCATTCTCTTATTGGGAGAGTTGAAACCTTTAATGTTACGTGATATTACCTTTATTCTCATTTTGAAGTCCGGGGGTGAGTGATCGGTGCGTAGGAAGTATAAGTTCTCGGTGGGTAACCGCCAGGTGAGGCCACGGTGCTGGTGAGAGGAACTCCGTCACAGAGGCGCAGGCCATATGCAATGCAGTAACCATCCATGCAATAGCCTTTCATAGTTCAAAATGCCCTGTAATGAAAACAATGAAAAAAGCAAAAAGAATAGAAATTAATGAAAAAAAAAAAAAAAACATATGCCTAAAGGCGCGTGTCCAAACCTCTTGTTGACCTGCTGGATAGGAAATAGGATGGATATACATCCCTGAGATTTGGAGTGGATGAGCAACTGCCCATGCCTCCGATAAACTTTAAGAAAGAGGAGGAGGACAAACAGACGGGTGCCACTGGCCACGAGGGCAGCGGGGTGGGGGCCTGAC
>BLSH010397342.1:87199-99018 GCA_018402905.1 Glandirana rugosa | reverse complement strand
TGTAAAGCTCCGTCAGGTCATTTATTCCACATACTCTGGGAATGCCCAATGCTTCAGGAGTATTGGGGAAAAATCTTCCACTTACTCAAAGAAACAACAAGTCTTGATATCTCCAAAACTCCAGCTCTTGCTTTACTACACCTAACCATTGGGGAAATTCCTTTAAACCTACAAGCAATATACACCCATGTTCTTTTGGCAGCAAAGCTGACCATCACTAAAATATGGAAAACCGAAAAAACTCCCAAAGTGCAGGACACTATAGAACTAACCAGCCTACACTCCTCATACGAAATCGCAGCGGCAACCCAGGATAAAAAATATCGAGCAACTCTAGATCAATGGTCCCCATGGAACACTTGGTTAAAACATGCGGATGCTCAGGCATCCTAAATAATCACATAATAATAGGACTTCATAAGTACTACATTCCTACCAACATTACTTTAAACTCCCATATACACCTAACCTGGAGAGCTCAGGAGCCCTTCCCCTCCTCAATGTGCCCGGATGGGAGAGGAGGGGAGGAGCTCAACATTGCATGCAGGACAGGACCCTGGCAGAGAGGAACTGCAGACAGTTCATTGGTTATTCAGTAGTCAGCAGCCACAGTACCAGCACTAAACAACCAACCCCTAAGGTAACATTTCTTGACTCTGGTGAACATCACCATGTCAAATAGCGTTTAATGATTACTAATGATTGCTAGGCGAAGATTTACAGAGGTAAAAATTTTTCTCTTCTCAATACATACAACTCCGATAGCCTAGGCCTGGGCATCTACCAAGACACTCAGTCCATCCCCCCCGACACATTATGTTCCCATTAGGGGTGCCGGGGGTGCGATGTATCACTCTTTATAAACGTTAAGCTCAGGGGCGGGAATTCCTTCTCTTCTATAGAACCTCGCCGTGGTATAAACGTTATGCACTCTGAAAGAAGCCTTGCAATCATTATGGACTATGTATCTGTTTATTGATGTCATTTGTTTTATAAGACATACGGACTAAGAGTTCACTTTTTCTTCTGTGTAACTTGAAAAATTGCAATAAAAATTTAATTAAAAAAAAAAAAAAAAAATGTGAGGGGTGTATATATACAGTATCTCACAAAAGTGAGCACACCCCTCACATTTTTGTAAATATTTTATTATATCTTTTCATGTGACAACACTGAAGAAATAAGACTTTGTTACAATGTAAAATAGTGAGTGTACAGCTGGTATATAACAGTGTAAATTTGCTGTCCCCTCAAAATAACTCAACACACAGCCATTAATGTCTAAACCGCTGACAACAAAACTGAGTACACCCCTAAGTGAAAATGTCCAAATTGGGCCAAAGTGTCAATATTTTGTGTGACCACCATTATTTTCCAGCACTGCCTTAACTCTCTTGGGCATGGAGTTCACCAGAGCTTCACAGGTTGCCACTAGAGTCCTCTACCACTCCTCCATGATGACATGGTGGGTGTTAGAGACCTTGCACTCCTCCACCCTCCATTTGAGGATGCCCCACAGATGCTCAATAGGGTTTAGGTCTAGAGACATGCTTGGCCAGTCCATCACCTTTACCCTCAGCTTCTTTAGCAAAGCAATGGTCATCTTGGAGGTTTGTTTGGGGTCATTATCATGTTGGAATCCTGCCCTGCGGCCCAGTCTCTAAAGAGAGGGGATCATGCTCTGCTTCAGTATGTCACAGTACATGTTGGCATTCATGGTTCCCTCAATGAACTGTAGCCCGCCAGTGCCGGTAGCACTCCTGCAACCCAAGACTAGGACCATGACACTCCCACCACCATGCTTGACTGTAGGTAAGACACACTTGTCTTTGTACTCCTCATCTGGTTGCCGCCACACACTCTTGACACCATCTGAACCAAATAAGTCTATCTTTGTCTCATCAGACCACAGTACATGGTTCCAGTAATCCATTTCCTTAGTCTGCTTGTCTTCAGCAAACTGTTTGTGGGTTTTCTTGTGCATCATCTTAGAAGAGGCTTCATTCTGTGATGACAGCCACGCAGACCAATTCTGATGCAGTGTGCGGTGTATGGTCTGAGCACTGACAGGTTGACCCTCCACCCCATTAATCTCTGCAGCAATGCTGGCAGCACTCATACATCTATTTCCCAAAGACAACCTCTGGATATGATGCTGAGCACTTTGGTCGACCATGGGGAGGCTTGTTCTGAGTGGCACCTGTCCTGTTAAACTGCTGTATGGTCTTGGCCAGTGTGCTGCAATCTTCTTATAGCCTAGGCCATCTTTATGTAGAGCAACAATTCTTTTTTCAGATCCTCAGAGAGTTCTTCTCCATGAGGTGCCATGCTGAACTGCCAGTGACCAGTATTAGAGAGTGAGAGCGATAACACAAAATTTAAACATACCTGCTCCCCATTCACACCTGAGACTTTGTAGCACTAACAAGTCACATGACACCGGGAAGGGAAATGGAAATAATAAAATATTTTCAAAAATTTGAGGGGTGTACTCACTTCTATGAGATACTGTATGTCCGTAATTAGTATTATTTATTTATTTTTGGTACTGTTGCTTTAACAAGAATGGAAACACATTTAGTCTTTCTTCTTTCTTACTTTGCTTTTGTTTTTGTGTTGCCATGTAGCCCTAATAAGTTCATGTTTCCTTTGTCTTTCTTGGTTTTTATATTTCTTCGGTTAGTTGAGTAACGTATGTCCTTTTTGTCTCTGATAATTGCTGCATTAAGGCATTTGTACTTTTATACTTGTATATTTCAAGAGCTTTTAGCACATTTTAAGGATTCTTTGTATATTCTTTATTGTCTGTTTTTTCCCTGATGAAGGGGGAGTGCTGAGTCCCAGAAATGTATTGGCTGTTCCAAAATAAAAATCTTTTAAAAGTCTGTACAAGCTGGTGTGGTACTCTCATCCTTTCAAAACTTCAACAAACCCCTCTGGGGGTGTAGCAAGACCTCACAGTTGCTGGTGAGCAGCCTCTAGGATCACAAACCATCTACCCGTCAAAACACATTGGCATCCATATATTGCATGGAGGCGACTTTACAGTCTAGAGGTGTCCCCAAACCGAATTAATCGAAATCCCTTTTCCCATAGGAACTTTCTCAGAGATAATACCTAACTTAGACCTCTCGAGGTGGATCGCCCAGGGACTCATGCATGTCTCCCATCTGTACAGTGGGGGTGGGTTGAAGCCCTTTCGGGATCTACTAAAAGAATTTGCTCTTCCAGAAACAGATTACTATGTGCACAATCAAGTCTCTCATCTCCTTAACTCCCTGAAAACGTACAAAATTCATCTGCATAAAGAAGCATGGGAATTTCTTACTATCCCTACACATAGAGCGAAGGGGATCTCCCTGTTCTATAACCTTCCTCACCAAAAATTGTCCTTCTCTAAATCTACACACCATCTGAAATGGGAGTCCGAATTGGACCACTCCTTCACACCCTATCGGTGGCGCAAAGCAGCTCTAACAACTTATAAATCATCAAAATGCATAAATCATTGGTAATCATACCAGAAGTTAACCCTGAGGTGGTACCTCACTCCCCTTAGAATGTCTAAATTTTCCAAGAGCAGCTCCCCTCTATGTTGAAGGGGTTGTGGGGAGATCGGGAATATTGTGCATTTCTTTTGGAGGTGCAAAAGTCTTACTAGTTTCTGGAACGGCATTTTTAGAAAAATTTCCTCTATCACGGGATGTTTCACACGGCCAGATCTGGCCCTGACCCTCCTGGGTCTGGGCATAGAGCGTTTCCCTCCAGATTTCCGAGCTGTCATCACACATATATTCCTCGCAGCTAAGACCCTAATAACTAGAAATTGGAAGTCTGATAAAACTCTCTTTCGGAGGTATTAGCTTTAGTCCATACTCACTATACGTACGAATCACTATTAATCAATGATTTGGAAAAACGTAAAATATTTAACGCACACTGGGAGATTTGGAGGGAACGGCTCACTGATACTTAATGAACTTACTTGACATCCAGTCGGTCCTACACATATTGGAAGAATCCACTGATTCTTCTTTTGCACTAACTTACTTGGCGTTTCTTTTCTGCTTCTTCTCTTCCCTTTCTCTCTCTTCTCTTCTTTCCCTCCTTTCTTGTATCTTCTTTCTTATCTACACAAACCCTACAGTTAAACTTTGTGTTACAAGAATTACCTTATGTTTATATCCCAGCAATCTAGCTAATGTAACTGAATTAAAGAGAAACACATTAAGTGACATTCCTCAATATGTAATATGCATTTTCTAAATATTGTTTTATACGAAATTGGGAGATGCTTTGTATTTCTGGGAGTTTGTATTTTTGTACTTTGTATTATTGAAAAACTCAATAAAAAATGAATATTTAAAAAAAAAAACACATTGGCATAAGGTTCAGCGCTCATACATCACAAAGATTGCATATGCCCTGTGATTATGACATTTCTCATTGTTCTCCCATTGAGGACCCACTGCCATCCAATAAGAAGAATCCACATCACGCAGGCAGCAATGTGGACACCTGAATAAGGACCCCAAGCAGGATGTAAAAAGCCTGTGGGCTGGAATGTCACATTACCATGGTTTAAAGCTGAACTGAAGTTTAAAAAAAAAATGCCAGCAGGCAGGCTCCTTATTGCAAAAGAGACATGAAATATTTTATCTGCAAAAAAACAAAGAACATACCTGCCTGCTCACAATCTTTTTTTTTAATGTACACTAAGCTGCACATGTCCAGCGCAGTTTACATTCCAGCACAATGCCTGTGATTGAACCACTGATGTTACTCCATGCCGGACAATACAGATGGCCTAAGAGCACCTGAAAGAAGCCAGGGAGAAGATGCCAGAGAAGGGGGGACCTCACAGGCATTGGACTATTGAAGCAGAGGTAAGTATTGCTGACTTTAATTCCACTTTAGGGTAAGTAAAAGGAGCATTTAGATAGCACATAACACATTCATTGTTTTGTATATAATTTCAAGCCAAGAGATGGAACTGTAGGCTCATTATCACGTGGTTTCCAAGTTATCCATTTTTGCTTTGTTGTAAAAATAAATATTTATAGAACTCAATAGCTTAAATGAAGCTAAAGTCTGCTGTGTGTGAGTGGGTAATGAATGTGTAAGTGTGCACAACATGCTTGCACAGTATGGCATACTTACATCAGACAGTGCCCTCCAAATGTTCTCACTCCACATATTAATTGTGACGTGAAGTGTACATTCAAATAAATAAATAGGAGTGTGTCTCTATTTTTTTTCTTTCTCAAAAGAGACTTTGCATGGCTCCTTTCCCCCAAAAGTCTAAGGACCAACCCATTTGTATTTTTCTTTAAATGCTGGTGCTGCTGATCATATATTGCTTCTTCAAGCCAATTTCTGTTTCAGTGCATTCACTTCAGTGTTGTCACATCGTTGCTCTGGATTGGCTTGCTGGTAGTGATAACAGTGGAGCATGCTCAGTGTTTGTCAGTGGCTGCTTATAGTCTCCACTAAGACCCACAGTAGGGTTGTCACCTCATCCCTTTAAACCTGAAACACATATGAATTACACAAGTTTTGAGGTTAATTGAATGCAGATAAGGCACAGAGTGAGTTTAATTACCAACTTAATCAGCCACAGAACCTGTGTAATTCATATGTGTTCAGTTTTAAATGGATGAGGGGGCAACCCTAGCCCACAGGCAGGTTCTCACTTGCTGCACTTTCCCTTTCTATAAATTATTTTGTATTGAATTGCAGGAAGAGTCAGTTCTCTAGCACAGTCCCCTCTCCCTGTGAATGTCATAGCTTTGTTCTTTTCTGGGGGTGTCTAACTATTCTCTGTGCTGTACTGTCTGTGGTGCTCTTCCCTTAACCTTCCTACATAACCTTTTATGTAGCTGCCAGAAGAAGAGTAAAGATGAATAATATAGTGTCAGCTGAGTGACATCTGTGAGTCTGCTGGGGCTGCTGACATCCCATCCAATATAGTGTGGTATAGCAGCAGTCTCAGAACTTTTGGATGTCTACACAATGGAGGCTGTTATGGGTAATTAACATGCATAAACCAGGCTAAATATAGATATAATCTTATGGGAATATTGTTTATGTTGAATTAATTTTCTGGCGTCTCTTTAACTACTTGCCGACGGGCATCTGGCGGCGACAAAGTGGTTGGATATCGCAAACCACCGTCATATGACGGCGGCTGCGAGACCCCGCACTGTGAGCGTGTGCCACTGCATGCACGTTCGCGTGTTTACTGTGTTCTGGGGGGGCCAGGGAGCGGGTAGGGTGGATTCGATCACCACCGGCTACCCGCGATGGCCCCTCCACAGTGAAAGAATGGAGGTCCGTGTAAGTTAAGACGTATCTCCGTTCTGACAGAGGGGGAAGGGCGGTGATCACAGGCTTCTTGTATATGGAAGCTGTGATCATTCCTTTCCCCCTGCCAGCCCAGCCCACACACAGTTAGAACACTCCCAGGGAACACAGTTAACACTTAGAGCGACCCCTGCGGGTTAACCCCTTCACTGCCAATGGCATTTAGACAGTAATCAGTGCATTTTTATAGCACCGATCGCTGTATAAATGCCAATCGTCCCAAAAAAGTGTCAAAATGGTCCGACATGTTCACCGCAATATCGCAGTACCGCTAAAAATCGCATATCACCATCATTACTATTAAAAAATAAAAAAAAATTAAAACCCCAGAAATTAATTCTCATCATCCGTAAACGCGACAACTTTTGCGCAAATCAATCAATAAACGCCAATTGCAATTTTCTTTACCAAAAATATAAGGAAGTATATAAATCGGCCAAAACCGATGAAAAAAATGTTTTTTCTATATTTTTTTTTTTTGGATTTGTATTTTAGCCAAAAAGTAAGAAATGTGGGCTTTTTTGCAAAATTGTCGCTCTTCTTTTGTTTATAGTGGTGATCAGAAATGACGCAAAGGGGATCAAATACAACCAAAAGAAAGCTCTATTTGTAGGAAAAAAATTTGTTTGGGTACAACGTTGCACGACCACACAATTGTCAGTTAAAGCGACGCAGTGCCAAATCATGCTCTGGTCCTAAAGTGTGAAATCCTTCCTGGGCTGAAGTGGTTAACAGTGCCTTAACAATGACCTACATGGCTAGATCACCAGATATTTTTATTTTTTTCTTCTGCTGTGATCCAACTTCCTATTAGAAGGTGGCTATGTTAAAGTGATTGTTAACGCAACCCATTCAGTTTAAAATAGAAATGAAAGGTAAAACATTTGTGTATAGATATAAAAAAATTATATCACTTTCCCTCTGTTCTCAGCTGCATAAGAACTGGGGGAGGAGAAGCAACATCACACTGATCTTCCCAGTGAAAAGCTGTGCAGCAGGGGCGTGTCAGGACACATCTGATCTTCAAGATTGTAAGCTCTAATGAGCAGGGCCCTCTGATTCCTCCTGTATTGAATTGTATTGTAAATCATTGGAGAAGAGCAGGCATAGCTAGAGAACTGACCATGGTGTGTTCTCCTACGTAGTGTGGTCCGTTTTTAATAGAAAAGCAGAGGGGCTGGCAGGAATACCAGGGATTTCACATAAAGGAAGCAATACAAAGAGAACAGGATAGTTTCTGTCGGGCATGTTAGGCAAGGCAAAATAAACACTGCATAACGCAGTAGTGAATTGACATTTTCAGGATGGCATGCAGTATTTGGGAAAACACTCAAATACCCCATGTGATCTGGTTCTGTGAATGGAGCCCCATTCTCACAAACCAACATAAGTAAAACCTTGTAAGTAAGGATGGGTCAAACACCCCCTGATTGGTTCATACCATAACACCACCAACAGGCAAAAAATTCTAGCAAACATGCACACTCTATTAACCACTTGCCGCTGTTATATAGAAACACGGCCGCTTGGTGGATCAATTGTTCTGGGAGGGCGTACTACAATGTCCTCCCAGAATCACGTTCCCGCGTGCCCCCTGGGGAGCGCACCTGGGAGCATCCGTAACCGCCAGGTCCATAAGATGCTTCACGGATCGCAGCGGTCGTTTACCACGTGATCACTCAGGCAAATGATGGAGCGATCAGATGTAAACAAGCTGCCGGATATCCGGCTTATTTCTGAGAGATCAGAATTAGCAGTGCTGTGGGCAGGATCTGAAGTGCCCACAGCACTGCTATGTGCCAGTCTGGACCCCCCATCCATCCATCCATGCTCACCCATCCAGCCTCATCTATCCAGCCTCATCCATGCTCACCCATTCAGCCTCATCTGTCACCCATGCATCTGTGCTTACCCATCCGTGCTCACCCATGCATCCGTGCCCACCCATCCAGCCATGCTCACCCATGCATCTGTATTCACCCATTCAGTCATGCTTACCCATGCATCCGTGCTCACCCATCCAGCCGTGCTCACCCATGCATCCGTGCTCACCCATCCAGCCGCGCTCACCCATCCAGCCTCATCCGTGTTCACCCATGCATCCGTGTTCACCCATGTATCCATGTTCACCCATGCATCCATGCTCCGCCATCCAGCTGTGCTCACCCATGCATCCGTGCTCACCCATGCATGCATGCTCATCCATCCATCCATGCTCACCCATGCATCCGTGTTCACCCTTGTATCCATGCTCACCCATGCATCCGTGTTCACCCGTGCATCCGTGTTCACCCTTGTACTTGTATCCATGCTCACCCATGCATCCTTGCTCCGCCATCCAACTGTGCTCACCCATGCATCTGTGCTCACCCATGCATGCATGCTCACCCATGCCTCCGTGCTCACCCATGCATCCGGGCTCCACCATTCATCTGTGCTCACCCATGCATTCATGCTCAGCCATGCATCCGTGCTCAGCCATGCATCCATGCTCTGCCATCCATGCATGCTCACCCATGCATCCATGCTCACCCATGCATCCATGTTCACCCATCCATCCGTGCTCACCCATGCATCCATGCTCAGCCATCCATCTGTGCTCAACCATCCCCATCAGTGCTCAGCCATCCCCATCCGTGCTCAGTCATCCCCATTTATGGCTCATCCAGCCCCATTCATGCTCATTTATGCATCATTCATGCTCATTCATACCACATCAGTTCTCATCCGTGACACATCCATGCCACTACAGTGCCCATCCGTGCCACTACAGCGCCCATCAGTGCCACTACAGTGCCTCACAATAGTGTAATAGGTAGTCAAATTAGATTTGAAATTTATGCCCCTAGAACACCTGACGGTGCTCCCTGCATGTTGGGCCTCTGTATGTGGCAAGGCTGTGTAAAATTCTTATTGCCTTACTCAGGAGGAGTAGTAGAATGTGTTTTGGGGGTGTGATTTGTGGTATGCATATGCTGGGTGTGAGAAATAACCTGTTAATATGACAATTTTGTGAAAAAAAATCTTCATTTTGCAAAGAATTGTGGGAAAAACTTCAAAAAACTTGCCATGCCTCTTACTAAATACTTTGGACTGTCTACTTTCCAAAAAGGGGTAATTTGGGAGGTATTTTTACTTTCCTGGCTTGTTAGGCCTCATGCACACTGGGCTATGTTAAAAAATAAGCAAAACGTTGAGTTCAATGTCAGGGAAAAATCGATCACCTTTACCCTCAGCTTCTTTAGCAAGGCAGTGGTCGTCTTGGAGGTGTGTTTGTGCTCATTATCATGTTGGAATACTGCCCTGCAGCCCAGTCTCCAAAGGGAGGGGATCATGCTCTGTTTCAGTATGTCACAGTACATGTTGGCATTCAGGGTTCCCTCAATGAACTGTAGCTCCCCAGTGCCGGCAGCACTCATGCAACTTTTTACCATGACACTCCCACCACCAGTGAGCAGTATGAGAGAGTAAGAGCGATAACACCAAATTTAACACACCTGCTCCCCATTCACACCTGAGACCTTGTAACACTGATGAGTCACATGACACCGGGGAGAGAAAATGGCTAATTGGGCCCAATTTGGACATTTTCACTTAGGGGTGTACTCACTTTTGTTGCCTGCAGTTTAGACATTAATGGCTGTGTGTTGAGTTATTTTGAGGGGACAGAAAATGTACACTGTTATTCAAGCTGTACACTCCCTAGTTTACATTGTAGCAAAGTGTAATTTCTTCAGTGTTATCACATGAAAAGATAGAATAAAATATTTTAAAAAATGTGAGGGGTGTACTCACTTTTGTGAGATAATGTAGGCAAGCTAATGCAATTCAGGGATCGAGTCCTCTTCCTCTGAGCCAAACCCATGGATGATAAATCACAAGCTTAAATACTATTTTGTGCCATTAGACATGCTCCAGTGTCACCCCCACCTAGGGGAGGGAGGGGGCGAGAGGCTGGATGAATAAAATTACATGAGCATATTAATCCAAAGCATAAACCTTTTATACTCAAAGCAGCGCACTGGCATGAAAACAAGTGTACAAACATAATTGTCTTGTAGTATGTGCACATACCTATAAGTTTCAAAGGATTACAGGTTGAACCCTCAGGATGTGAATAATGTTCAGGAGGACAGTTTTTCCAATATGAATCCAAAATCAAGAAAAAGGGGACATGAACTCAAACTAACTGGTGGAAAGTACAAAACTAATCTTAGAAAGTATTATTTTACTGAAAGGTTATTTGATGCTTGGAATAGACTACCAGCTGAGGTAGTGAGACAGTCAACAGTAAATGGCTTCAAACATGCTTGGGACAAACATAGATCTATAGTCAATAAAGTTAAATAAACAAAAAGGGCAGACTCGATGGACTACTCTGTCTTCTTTTGCCGTCACTTTTCTATGTTTCTATGATGTAGAACAGGCATCACTAAATGGCAGACCGTGGGCCACGCCCAGACCGAGGCACTCTTCCACCCGGGCCACCGCAATCCTGCCATTTAGGAGCCTGCTCTCCCCCTCAGCCATCGCCACCACTGACATCCCCACAGGTTGCTATCGGCATCAGGAGGTAAGACAGTTCTGGACGAGGGTGGAGCTGCAAAGTTAAGCAGCGGGTGATTGGTTGCTAAGCAGTACTAGCAACCAATCACAAGCTGATTAACAGAAAAAGTTGTGCAGCTCCTGTGCTCCATTAAGAACTGTCCTTCCTCCTGATGTCAGCTCTAGACCTGCTGTGTCTGCCGTGCTCAGCCCTGTGCAAGGTAAGACAGGGGAGAGGACCATGCCCTTGCTGTGCTGTATGGGGAGGAAGTCGGGGGGATCTAAAAGGGGGTCAGGGGATGGGAATATAAAGGAGTGGGGGGTGATATAAAGAGGGGCTGAGGACATAATTGTGGGGCGGGAGTGATACTTTATGAAAGAGGACTGGAATGTAAAAAGAATACAGGGGTGATATGAAGGGGAGCCAAGACAGGAATGTGAAGGACACACTGTGTTAAATTTTATCCCAGTCCCTGAAGAAAAAAGACACAAGGACGTACATTCCATCGGGTAACTTTACTTACCCGACGGATGTACGTGTTGCGTCCAACGTCACTACATTTGCATTGGGGTCTAGGATCTAGGAAGTAGAAAGTGTAGTGTTAGGATACTTATGTCGTCTTAAGAGTCAGGGGGACGTATAGTGGGGGGGGGGGAAGTATAATGGGAGGGGGGAAGTGGAGGGACGGGAGTTAGGGGGAAATATAGTAAGGGGAGGAGGAAGTGTAAGGACAGAACCGAGGGGAAGTATAGTGGGGACATAAGAAAAATGTAAGGTCAGGAGAAAGTATTTCATAGTGAGGGCGGGGTGTTAATACAGGAGTCGGGGAGAAATATAGTGGGGGGTGAGGAAATATAAGGGTAGGGGACTGGGGGAAAATCTAGGGGGGCTGAAGGAGGGGTATGTCGTG
>BLSH010397342.1:45475-58573 GCA_018402905.1 Glandirana rugosa | reverse complement strand
CACTTATTCACGGTTTCATTTAAAGTGACACACAGACTTTAAAGAATTTTGCAGAACAAATGTGCACTAATTCACGGTTTCATTTAAAGTGACACACACACTTTAAAGAATTTTGCAGAACAGATGTGCACTGATTCACAGTTTCATTTAAAGTGACACACACACTTTAAAGAATTTTGCAGAACAGATGTGCACTGATTCACGGTTTCATTTAAAGTGACACACACACTTTAAAGAATTGTGCAGAACAGATGTGCACTTATTCACGGTTTCATTTAAAGTGACACACAGACTTTAAATAAGTTTGCAGAACAGATGTTCACTTATTCCCGGTTTCATTTAAAGTGACACACACATTTTGCAGAACAGTGATATGGGTTCTCCCGGCTTATTTATACTTTTTTGACACAGTTGGAAGATGATTTTAGAACAGTTCTATGGCCTCTAATGTTAATTAATACTTTTCAGACCCAGTTTGAAGATGATCCCCATTCACCTCCATTTTTGCTTTTTTATGTTTTTATTATTTTAAAAATATTTAAAGTTATTTCCCTGTCCCCATTTCTTTGTAGGGCACTTGTCCCACCCTTACCCCCATTTCCTTCCTTTTGCAGACCTCTAGGACCTTCCTGGACTTTTTTACAGCATTTTTAAGAATTTTCATTAAAATTACCAGAACCCCGGACCCAAACCCAGACTTTTTTTGAAAAGTCCGGGTCCGGGTCCCGGACACCCCAAAGTTCGGTACGGACCCGAACTTTACAGTCCGGGTTCGCTCAACTCTAGAAACAATCAGTTAGTAAACATACAACACGTTTGTCAAAAAACTATTTTCAGGTAAATATTAGAATAGAAGTGTGCACATATTGAAAATAGTTTCCCTTTAACTCAAAGTATTTATTTTTGTAGAAAATAATGACTCTTTTTTTAATATACATCACTTTTTCTAGTTCTGAAAGGTTTTTGATACCAGGTTAACTTCAGATTAAAAAGGTAATTTGAAATATTAAAAGGGATTTAGCTGGGAATCACAAGATTAATATTTTATCAAGCAACTTACAAATCTGCAGGCTGTTCTTAATCCTCCAAGTGAGCCATATATGATAAACAATATACAAACTATTGAACATCTGAGGACAGGAGATAGTGATCTAATCAAATTTGACAGGATTTTGATCACGTTTTAATAATAATGGCTTAACTAAATTGGTATTTTGAAAAACACAAAATATAGAATTTTCGGCAGAGGAAACATAAAGTATTACAACAAATACTATTTATTTGGGGTAGGAATGATATTGAAAATATGAGAGCATGTAAAGAGTTATTTGGTACATTAATGAAAGATGTTGTTATTAAAAATACACTATGTATGTTACAGTTTTGTTTAAACTAACTTAATTTGCCAATGAAATCTGTGCTTTTTGCACAGCTTTCTGCCTCTGTGCTGCACTGTCTGCTATAAGTAAACAAGGGTGGTAAAGAAAAATGTAGCCTAGTTTTTAGGCTAGAAAGAACGTCCCTCAACATTATTAACTACAAGTATGATGGGTAACAAGTCTGTTTTTTTTTCTACAGCCTTCCCAATGTACCCTAAAGGTCTAACCATTAAACTAGATACCAACATTTCTGTTTTTTAGAGAAATTATGTCTTTGATGGCTTCTTGGCTTTCATACCACTTATCAAGGAGTAAAAGGCCAACAATGCAAATTTAAAAATGATCTTTAAAGAGAGATTGTCTCCCCAGTTGGTCAAAAATTGTGGGTTTATCTTACCCCCTACTTCTAAAATCGTCAGGCCAGCCTACCTACGTTGTCTCCAGCACCTTTCTAAATTGGGTGCTCTTGTAAACTGGTCAACCTTTCACTGAAAACTCATGAAGTCAGCAGGTTAGGATATGATCTATGTTATTAGTCTAGGGTCCCATGCACATAACTAGAAATTTTCAGTAGATTTGGGTCTTATTTATTTGTGCAGTCAGTAAAAACTTGTTTGCAGGCTAGAAGATATCCCTCTGGAAGGATCTGTGGAATTTTTGGCAGTTTGATATTTATGTGATATGTTGACCTAGTAAGACTCCTGTCAGATGTTTTGTGGCTTTGTAAGATCATTAAAATCATCTGTCCCAAGGACCATTTTGTTATCTTACTTCACTGTTGTTGGCTTCAATGGCATAGCAGTTGATGCACAAATTCTAGAGGGGCACCTGTAAATGTATGTTTCTTATAATACTAACAGCTGGAAGGCTACTTTCCCTTAAGTTCTCTCATTGGACATGGAAAGCAGATTTCACTTGCACCCTAGAAGTTTCTCCATGGGACAAACATTCTCTTTTCTACAGCTGGGTCTGGACCAGCATTTGGCTCTTCAAGGACCAGGTTCTGCCTATCTTGTTTTGGAAACTGTCGATCTTGCTCTACTTGATTTGGGCTGTTATACAGAGAATCTCCCATGTAGTTCCCCTCTTCATTTTCCTGTCACTCTGTGGGATATAAATCTGTTAATCTCTGTGATTCAAAAATACCCATTTGAGACCTACCTCTCCCTACTTTCTTCCACAGGGTTGTGTTTTTGCCATCATCTGTATCTTGCAAGTAACCCTTGCAGGGCTGTGTTGAGGCCAAGGACTTCTTTTTTGCCCAATGTAGTTTCTGTTCTTTCCCTCAATCAGGATATTGTTCTCCCATTCCTGTGTCCAGCTCTGGCCCACCAAAAGGATATTTCCCTGTATTGTCTGGTTCAAGTTCCCAGCCACTGCTTCAGGAAAACTGATTCCTTTTGTATTTTTTGTTTTTTTATGAAACCTGTAAGGGTACCCCAGCTTTTCTGTCCACCATATTTAGTCACTCAGGCAGCCCATCATTCCAATACATGGTCTTTAGGATCAGGTTCAACCCTTTCCTATGAAGAAGCACTCTACTATATCTGTAAGTGCTTTTTGCTCTTTTCGGCATCATGCAACTTTTCCAGTTTGCAAGGCTCCTCCTGGTCTTCTGTTTTTTTTTTCTTATGTTTTACTTGGCAGTTTTCTGTTGTCCTTCTTAGGCCTATTAGCTTTCATTGCTGCATTTTCCATTCCTCTGTTGGATGTCTTGGCATTCTAAATATTCTCCTATATATAGAACTCCTCTGTCCCATATTGGATGATAAAATAAGAATTTCCATGCTCCTGGTACTACTTTGCTACCAAACTTGAGGCATGATGAGTGTGAGTGGGTTTATCCTGTGCTGATCAACTGCTTTTTTGTTGCCAGTGTCCATTTCTCCAGGGCAGATTAACTTGACAGTTTAAGAATATTCAAAAGTTGTCCCTTGATTGGTCTTTAAGAAAAGGATTTTATGGTAATTAAAAATAATCCTATTTTTAAGAGTAGGTTGAAGGAAAGGTGATTATATCTTGCTGGGATTGAAGGCATAAAAACCCTGTGAGCTCAATGTAAAAAAAATCAACATGCCACTGAAATATAATAGGGATTATATTAGCCCCCATGGGAGCCTGTGTCTAATACATTCTCTCCATTCCAGGGCTGCAATTTCCATCAGACTCCACAGCATCCAACATTTTCAGAAGTATTGAATGTTGAAGAGATTAATGGAGGCTACTCACTGAAATGAAAGGAAGGTAGAAAATATAGCCTGCCATTGCAGGGAACAACTGTTTGGATTTTTCAGGGAACTGACAGGGTCTCTTTAAAGAAAACTATACCTGGGCAAAACATAGGTTTGATTTCAGCTGACCTTGGACCTTTGATTCTTATGCTGAAGCATAAATTAAGCTAGATGAGAGGGAAATTGAATTCTTTCATAAGGTTGGGCCTGGTTCTCTTTAAGGGGGCTCCATCAAAATGTCAAATAAGGGGAGTCCTAGTTAGCCTAAATGGCTACCTTTTATATTGTTATACCACAGAGTAGGAATACATGATTCCTACTGATTCACTTTCTGTGAAATCCAGTGTAAAACATTTATGTTTCTCCTTCAATTCTTTTTATTGAAAATTTTCATTTGTAAAGCAGACAGTAGATCCATTGTACTATTGCAGATCAATAGGTCAGAAGTTATACAGAGATAAATATTTTACATGTTACTTTGTTTGTCCGAGTCAAAATACTTGTACAAGTACAGAGTTGCTCAAGTTTAGTTTACAGTAAGGGTGGAGTTTGGCCTCCATGTTAAAGAATTAACAATAACTTGTAATATAACAAATAAGTAGCTTATTTCCAGTGGTGTATATTGCAGATTCCTACCGTTTTGGACTTTGAGCTGTCTAGAACCATCTCCTCTCCGCTCACCCCAAAAGGGTACAAGCTGTGAGCGGTGGAGTGACTCTCCAACAGTCCAGATCCAATTTTTGCGTTTGCAGTAAATCATTGTTGGTAGTTGTATCTCATCTATTGGCTTTATAGGTTGCTATTGCTAGTGCCTTTCTGTGACCTATAGTACCAATAGCGCCAAGGTGCCCATTGTTTGAGTAGTTTCTGAGTTTGAGTGGCGGTTTTGGTCGAAATCTGCTCGTACGAGTAGTGTGTATCTGTCAGGAGGCATACTTCGCTCGCGGAAGGGGGTAGAGGATTCTTCCAGTTTCTGGTTAGGGTAAGTCTGGCTGCTAGTAAGATGTGGATGGTTGTGTTTAGAAATTCTCTGGGGATAGAATCTGTTTCAAGGGACAGTAGTGCCAGTCCCGGGTTTGGTGGCACCACTGTTTGGGCCATGTTGGATATGATGGCAAAGATGTCTCGCCAGTATTGTTGAATTTTTGGGCAATCCCATAGTATATGGAATATGTCTCCCTTCTTACCGCACAGCCTCCAGCATTTGTTTGAGAACTGCGGGTTGATGTGTGCTGTTTTGTCCGGGGTAAGATACCATCTGAGCATAATTTTCGTGGATAGTTCTCTGAGTGTGGAGCATTTTGTGACCTTCTGAGTGATTCCTGATGCCTTAGTCCAGGCTTCATCATTGAATGTCTGTCCTAAGTCATCTTCCCATTGTATAAATGGTCTAGATTTGTAGAATTCCTGTTTATGTTGTAATAGGTTGTAGAATGTAGTAATTCCTTTGGAGTTTGGTTTATTTGAGGAGAGGAAATGCCAGGCTTGTGTCGGGATGTTTTGGGTGTGGGGATTAAGTTTTTTGAGGCAATGGCTTATCTGTATGTACTTGTACTGATCTAACGATGGAAGCTTGAATTCCTTTTGAAGTGTTGGGAAGTCTTTGATGATGTGGCCCTGGTACAAGTTGTGTATGTATTTGATTCCTTTGTGTATCCATGCGTTAAGGGAAATTTGCTCAATAAGTGGGTTAAGGGCTGTTATTGGGATTTGTAAGGGAATACTCGTTTGTGATGGTTTGGTATCCTGTATTAGATGTTTCCAAACTTTGATTGTTGCTTGCATAGTGGGGGGGAGAAAAGTTGGGGTATGTGCCCCTAGAATAGCTCTAAATGCCCATTCAGATATTGGAGAGCGGGAGTTATAGGTTGCTTCTATTCTGCCCCAATTCGTAAGTTGTGGTGAGGAGAACCATTCCTTGAGTTGGGTCAGGATAGACGCTTTGTAGTAATCAGCGAAGTCCACATAACCCACTCCCCCTTTCAATCTGTGTTTGATAAGCTTGTGGTGTGCACATCTGGCTTTCTGGCCTTTCCATATTTTGATAGCATTGATTGCAATGACTTAAAGTAACTGGAAGGAATTGGTATTGGTAGCGTTCTAAATAGATAGAGGAATTGGGGCAAGTACATCATTTTGAATGCCGCCAGCCTTCCAGACCATGAGAATTCAATTTGGGTAGATTTTTGTAGTTCATTTTGTATTTTGTTTCGGGTAGGTATGTAGTTAGTTTGGAATAGGTGTTTGGGAGATTTAGTCAATTGTATGCCTAGGTATGTTATACTCGTGTCGGCCCACGTGTAGGGGAATTGGTTTTGAAGAAGAATTCTGGTTGCCGTGTCAAGTTCTATATCAAGTATATTTGATTTGGTTTCGTTGGCTTTGTAAAATGATACCTTTCCAAACCAACTTAATATGTTTTGGACTTCTGGGAGGGATGATGTCGGGTTGGTCAGTATTAATATCACATCATCTGCGAACAAGCTGATTTTGTGGTGTTGGGAATTGATAGCTATTCCAGTGATTTTGGGGTTGGAACGTATATGTTCAGCTAAGGGTTCCATAGTTAGGTTGAAAATCAGGGGGGATAGGGGGCAGCCCTGCCTTGTTCCGTTTGTGATTTGGAAAGGCTTGGATAGCAGATTGGAGGTGAGGACCTGGGCCGATGGACTAGTATATAGGGCTTGTATTGCTTTGAGTATATGTCCCTGGAATCCAAACTTGGCCAGCACTAACGACATATAATCCCAGTTGACCCTGTCAAACGCCTTCTCTGCATCCAGGGAAAGAAGCAGAGAAGGCGTTTTGGTGTTGTTTGCGTGGTGGATTAGGTTTATTAGTCGTCTCGTGGCGTCTGACGTCTGTCGTCCTTTTGTGAATCCAGTCTGGTCCGGGTGAATTAAGGTTGGTAGGATGTTTGTTAGTCTATTGGCAAGAATTTTGGCGTATATTTTGAGGTCAAGGTTCAGGAGGGATATAGGCCGAAAATTTTGTGGCGTTGTCGGCTCTTTGCCGGGTTTAGGTAAGGTCACTATCGTTGCGGCAAGCATTTCTTTTGGAAATGAGGAGGAGGATGCAGCAGCACTATACATCTCGCGTAGGTGTGGGACAATGTTGTTGTGAAAAGTTTTGAAGTATTCTCCAGTAAGACCATCAGGGCCCGGAGATTTCTGGTTGGGTAATTTGTTGATGGTCTCTGTGATCTCATTTAGGGTAAAGGGTGCGTTCAGGGATTCTAATTGCCTCTCTGATAGTTTGGGGAGAATTATCTGGTCGAGAAATTTTTGTATATCAGATTTAGGTGGTTTGTGTGTGGTCAGCTGTTCTGTAAGGTTATATAGCTCGCTATAGTAAGAACTAAATGCATTAGCAATTTCCTGGGGGTTTATTAGTTTTTTGTGCGTACTGTGATGTAGTAGGTATGCAATTTTGTTTTTTGTGCGTTGCCCTTTAATGCGTGAGGCCATTATTTTCCCTGCTTTATTGCCGGTAGTGTAGTGGTTAGCTTTTAATTTGCTTTGTGCTTTTTCAAAATTTTCAAGTAGGAGGGTGCGGAGTTCGCTTCTCAGTTTGAAAATTTCTGATTGTAGGAGTCGGGAGGGTTGGGATTTGTTTGTTGAATCTGCTCTGTCTATGGCTGCTGTGAGATCTACTATGCGCTGCACCCTCCTCCTTTTTGCTTTCGATCCTAGTTGGATAAAGAAGCCTCTAATGTAGGCCTTATGGGCCGTCCACAGAGTCGCTGGGTCGGATACTGAGCCCTTGTTGATGGAAAAAAATTCTTCTAATTTGTCTTTTAGGTAATCCACATTCTTAGGGTGTCTTAAAAGAGAGTTGTTCACTCTCCATATGTATGAGTTGGGGGCGTTGCAATTGTTGGTAAGTTTAATGCTTATAGGGGCGTGATCCGACCAAGTAACTGAGTGGATTTCTGCTGCTTGAACCCCTTGTAATAACCATTTGTCTGAGATAAAGAGATCGATTCTTGAGTAGGTGTTGTGACGAGGGGAGAGGTATGTGTAGTCTCTCTCCTCCGCGTGACAACACCTCCACACATCGTATAGGTCCTGTTCAGACAGAAAATTATGTAATGGTGATCGGAGCCTTTTTGGGCCTGCCGATGAGTCTAGTTCATAGCTAGGGACCAGGTTAAAGTCCCCACAGATCAGTAGGAGTCCTTGTTGAATCTCCCGGATTTTCTTCATGGTGGATCTGAGGAAGTTCATTTGGCATTGGTTGGGTGCGTACAAGGTTGCTATGGTGTACAATGTATTTTCTATCGTGCACGAGATGATAATGTATCTTCCTTCTTGGTCAACTATACATTGGTGTAATTGGAATGAAAGAGTATCTCTGAATGCTATGCTTACTCCTCTTTGTTTTTTAGTGAAGTTCGCTTGGAAAATATGTGGATAAGACTTGTGTTGGAATCTTGGTGGGGCATCTTTGGAAAAATGTGTCTCTTGTATGCACAAAATGTCACAGTTGTGATTGAGGGCTGTGGACCAAAGAGAGGACCTCTTGGCCGGATGGTTGAGCCCTTTAGCGTTAATTGAAAGAATATTAAT
Organism: Glandirana rugosa; assembly: GCA_018402905.1. Taxonomy (NCBI): domain Eukaryota; kingdom Metazoa; phylum Chordata; class Amphibia; order Anura; family Ranidae; genus Glandirana; species Glandirana rugosa. The sequence continues at coordinate 50,395 of BLSH010397342.1, read as the reverse complement.
AGGCATTTTTGGATCAGGATGTAGGATTGTGCGGGTGAGACTCACGTTTAGAAGTGCGTATGTCTCTGGCTGGGTTGTTGAAGCTGTTTGTTTGTGATCCTGATTCTTGCTTCCCCGACTTCTTCTGCGGGATGATGAACTATTCCCTTACCACTGGAAACTGGTGGATGGTAGAAAAACAGAACAACGTAGAGAAAGAGAAAAAAAAAAAAAACAAAACAGAAACCAAATAACAAAGAACATAACGGGTAGACCATAGGGTGATCAGCTATTTCTTGCTTCGAGAGCAGCTGATAGTGTGGGGGATAAAGTTCAAGGCCGTAGCGGAGGAGGGCCAGGGGCCCGATCAGGGTGGGTTGTAGATTTCTTGGCGTGCGAAGAGGTTGCTGGTTGTTGGCGGTTATATCCGTTGTATGTTGGTTTGTGTTGAGGAAAATGTGAGTTTGCCGAATTGGGAAAATTTCCCTCTGGGAGGTCTAGTATGATGCCCCAGGAGTGGAGGAGTTTTGTTCCTTCCTGAATAGTGGTGATGGTATATTTGGTTCCGTTCTTATCGATTATTAGTGTGGCTGGGTGTCTCCATTTGTAGGTCAGTTTGTGGTTGTTCAGTGCTTTTGTCACTGTTTTAAGTTGTCTCCTTAGTTGGAGAGTATGTTGTGACAGGTCCGGGTAGATTTGTAGTCCCTTGTACGGGTCCGGGAAGCTTTGCATAGATTTGGCTGTTAGTAATATTTGTTCCTTGGCCTGATAAAAGTGGACTCTTAGTATGACATCTCTGGGGATGGAGTCGTCTAGGTGTCGTGGTTTTGGTATTCTGTGAATACGGTCGATGGTGAGTTCGATTGGTGACAGCTCTGGAGCGATGCTTGAGAATAGTTTGCTAGCATATTTACGTAGGTCTGACGGAGGGACTGTTTCAGGGATCCCTCGGATTTTTAGGTTATTTCTTCTCGAGCGGTCCTCGAGGTCTGCTAATTTGGATTTGATCCAGGTTATGTCATCTTTTTGTTCCCTGTAGCCGTCTACCAGGTCGTTTACAGTGATAGTACACTCTTCCATTTTGTTTTCAATGTAGTGGACTCTGTCATCAATGTTTTGTATTTCTGTTGAAAATTTGGTTAGGACCGAGGTGAAGCTGGACATTAACGAACTTTGCAAAGATAGTAGCATGTCCTTTAATGTGGAATCCAGCACTGGTTGCCCTGTAGTCGGGAACGAGGCAATGGAGTGTAGTGTGTTGGGGTTCAGTGCCACCATTTCTTGTGGTGGGTGGACGAGTGGGTCCATTTTCATTCTGGACTTGGCTGGGCTCTGTGACGAGGGACTTGCAGGAGGCGATCTAGAGGGTGATTGTATCAGAATTGGGGGGTCCTCCTCTCTGGGGTCCGCGTCAGGGAGATCCGTATAGGCTGCTGGATGGGTAGGCATATTAGGTTGAGTTCCCTTTACGTTGTTGGGGTTCCCTTTTTGGTGAAAGAAGGCTGTAAGTTTTTTGGGGTTCCTGTCTTCTTTTCGTTTGGGGGACATTCGTGCTTGTTTGTTTCCTCTTTTAAATGTGTAATCTTCTGCACTTGCTGTGTCGTGCTGACCGGGCCTCCCAGGTTAGCTACCTAGTGAGGCATTAGGGTTTAAGGATTACTATTGTTGAATTATAGAAAACAATTGGTTCTTGATATCGTTGGGCTGTTGGATGTGGCACTATCTGTAAGAGTTCAACTGGTTCCTACGACCCATGTGACACAATACTCCACGAAAGGATTGGGCCCTGAGGGCTAGGTGTCTGTGGTTTAGGAGGTATTTGACACTGTGGTCCCCTTTTATCTGCTTCTAGTGTCCCTGGGGATCCTTTTTAAGGGGCTTCTGTGTGTGTTATTTTGTTTATCTGCGTCTCTCGGGGCGCTGTATGAGTAGGCCTCAAAGCCGCGGCCTCGATTTTCGGCCGGATGCCGCTCGCGTCCCCTTGATTGCTGTTTAGGTTGCCCTTGGGAGGTCTAGGAGCATTGCCCCCTTATGTGCCAGTGTCTTGGGTATATGGTGTGCCAACTCAGGTGTTTTTGTGGTCGCGTTTGTTTGTGCGTCCAAGTGCCGTCGGGTAGGCCGCAGAACCGCGGCCTCGATTTCCGGCCGGGTGCCGCTCGCGTCCCCTAAGTCACTGCAGAGGGTGCTCTTGGGGAGTCCAGGAGTGTTGCCCCCTTACGTGCCTGTGTTTTGGGGATATGGTGTGCCCACTAGGTGTGTTTTGGACGTTTTTGTTAGCGTGTCCAAGTGCCGTCGGGTAGGCCGCGAAAGCCGCGGCCTCGATTTTGGCCGAGCGGCTTCTGCGGTGTCTCGCTGATGGCTCGAAGCCACCCTGGGGAGTCTGGAGGAGACGTGTGTTTCGTCGGGTCGCTCACCCTGCTCTTTCGGCGGCGGATTGCCGGGGATTTTTCCTCCTGCTCCAGGAGCTCCTCACGGATGCGACCGTCCGCTTCGGCTGCTAGCCACGCCCCCTAAACATTTATGTTTCGATACTAGCGCCATAGTCACTGGTATGACAGTTCTTGAAACAAAATATCTATTCAAGTCTTATAAGAGCATACTCTAGTTCTCAATATTTGATTTTAAATGTAGTACCTAGGTTTTAGTTCACATTTGAAAAGATTCTATATTTTAGGAGAGGTATTTTTTTTTAAAGAAAGCAAGTCCCACACTGTGTGTTTTTCTGGAGGTGTAGCAGAGAACTAGTGCCTACATGTCTTCTTGGTTATGTCACTCTCTCACTGTGAGAAAATGACATTTTCTTGCCCTCTCAGTGTATTTTATATACAGAAGTTGTGACTTTAAAGTTATTGTATGCTACTGAAAAGAGAACACTTAGCAATGTTTAGAATTTGAACTTGCCTTTCTTAATAGAACATTGCATATACAGTAGCAGCAGGGTCAACTTAATGATTTTTGCCCAATAGAATAATTGTCCTATGCCTCTAATGGCCCCCACCACCAGCCTAGAAAACGTTGATAGGCTAGAATTTCACATATATTACATTTAATATATACATTCATGTAACTGCTAGCAGAGTCAGGCATGGTTTTGCCCCCAGCAAATCTGGAAAATCATATCCATATGGTCCTGTGCATTTGCCTCTCTATTGTCAATAAAAACAGTTCTGCCAGTTATTTTTTTATGCAGTATATGTTAGGTAGCATTGCATAATAAAACTAGTGCTGATAATTACTCTAAATATATGGAATGAGATGCATGTGTGGAGCATAGCACACATGCAATCTATGTGAGTTCTGGTCTAGGTCTCCCTGCTTTCTATATGCCTAGCCTGAACACCGCAAACATCTTAGCAGATCAGCAGCAGATAATAAAGTGAAGATATTGCTGTCCAAACTGTTTTACATGATCCAGAAAATGTTCAGAATAGAGTTGACCAATACAGTCTCAGGCTTCACACCTCAGATCCAAGAGCTGGTCAGAAAGTTAACAATCTAAATCTAAAAAAAAAAAAAAATAAAAAATTTAAAATTTAAGTGACTTGTCAGAAACCTAAAATGAGTCAAAGTGTTCTCCTTGCAAAAGAAGATAATAAATACTTACCTCTCCTGAAGTTCGTGCTGCCAAACTTTTTTCCCATCAAAGATAAATTTCCTCTGAAATCTGCCATGACATCAACGCTTCTAGAATTGTTGATCACCAGTATCCCCTTTTTATCTCTCCTTTCCATCTGCCCACCTCCATGTCACTAGTGTGTCCATTTTATTAGTAGGAAGAAGGGAAATATTCAGATAACAGGGCCTTACCGTGATACTGTGGAAAGTGTGTTCACAATAAGATAACATGTGATAACCATATGATAACACTGTTGCAGGAATAATCAATGACCCTTCCTTATCGAGACTTCTGTTACAATTCTGAACAGGACCCGTGTGATCCCCACGATGATCTATCATTTTTAACTGTTACCTGAACAGTTAAATATATAATAATCTAAGAGAATAAAGGAGATGTACACAGCACTCTCTAGCATCAAAACTGCAGTTTATTCAAGTAAATTTTTCAGCAGGATACAGCCCATCTTTCTCTTATTCAAGTATTTTATAGAGTTGTTTTTTTTTTCAAAATAATTTATTGAAGTTTTTTCATTGAGATACAAGCATATGCCAATATGTAGAAGCGCCTTGACAAGATCAAACATTTTAGCATTCGAAAGATGCATTTAGCATTTTCACAACCAAGGTGATAATACATATTGCCAGAGGGATAACTGAATGGATCTTTCTGAAAATAATAGAGATGAAATAAAACTGAAAACCATAAGGTGGAAGGGTAAAGGATGGGGGGTGGTAGGAGTTTCCTGTTACCAACGGATTTGTCTATTGTCCTGGTGTGTTAGGTGGACGCATAGAGGCCGCCAATGTACAATGTCGATAAGACTGATAGTGTGGTGAGTCTGTGTGGATGTTCCATGCACCCTGTTAGGCCCTTTATAGAGAGTGGCTCAGATGGTTTCATCTTGGGTGAAGGAGGAGTTTTGACTCATAAAGTAGGTGAAGGTTTCACCGATGTTAGTGACATCTGCAGTTGTGGGTTCTACTTTGGTAGACTCGGTGAGAGATATTTCCCGGATTGTCCCACGTACCTTGTAGGTGTGTCTGAGTGGTGTGATAGTCAGAATAGCTGTAACATGTAACCGCCGGAGATACGCAGGTGGATTGTGTGGTCCTGTTATCTGTTTAGGCAACCATTGTCCTTTGAGGATGGTGGGGGGTAGGAAATGGGAAGGTGGAATACCAAAAGTCAAAATAAAGTAGAGATAATAAAAGTCTTTCTAGGTAAGTCAATAGGGAGACCGTTATACATAATAGTGGAACCAACACTTTTACGATTTACGTAGAAAGCTTACGATTTTACAAACTAGAACAGTTCCGCGAAGA
>BLSH010397342.1:17441-29634 GCA_018402905.1 Glandirana rugosa | reverse complement strand
CGGGAATAACTGAACATCTGTTCTGCAAACATCTGGAAAGTCTGTGTGTCACTTTAAATGAAACCGGGAATGAGTGAACATCTGTTCTGCAAACATCTGGAAAGTCTGTGTGTCACTTTAACAGAAACCGGGAATAACTGAACATCTGTTCTGCAAACCTCTGGAAGCTGTGTGTGAAACTACAGCATAGAGAAGAACAGGTATATGGTTTCACTCTGCTATATTTTCACACACATTTTGCAGATGTTTGCAGAACAGTGATATCATATCACTGTTCTGCAAACATCTGGAAAGTGTGTGTGAAAGTACAGCATAGAGAACAACAGGTATATGGTTTCGCTCTGCTATATTTTCACACACAGTTTGCAGATGTTTGCAGAACAGTGATATCATATCATATATATATTGTATATATATGCATGCATAATTGTGTATTTTTTGTATTGTTGCTTTAATAAGAATGAAATCGCATTCAGTCTTTCTTCCTTACTTTGCTTTTGTTTTTGTGTTGCCCTGTAGCTCTAATAGGAACATATTTCCTTTGTCCTTCTTGGTTTTTATGCTTCTTAGTTTAGTCGAGTAATGAATGTCCTTTTTGACTCTGATAATTACTGCATTAAGGCATTTGTACTTTTATACTTATATGTTTCCATGGCTTCTAACACATTTTAAGGATTCTTTGTATATATTTTATTGTCTAGCTTTTAGCCCCAATGAAAGGGGAGTGTTGAACCCTCTCTCTCTTCTTAGGCTAGGTTCACATGTCTGTGGCTGGGGAACATGGGTGAAATTGCATGCATTTCCAACCCACAAAGAAATGTGCTGCACTTTAGCAGATACGTGGGGGTGCCATTCATTCTTAATGGCACCCCCACACATCAGCATGTACAGCACATTTTCACACACACCAAACCACATGGTGTTGTAGTACCATGCAGATTGATGTGGCGCAATTATAAAAAAAAGAATTAGGACTTCTTTCCCTGCTTTCTCATGGGTAGGGCAGCCCCTTAAAATGAATGCACAGATCGACCCCCCTTCTCATCACAGTCACTCCCCTTCACATCAAAATCCACCTTACATTAATGTGCTCAGTCCCTCCTACACATCACTGTCCTCAGCGCCCCCTTACATTACTGTCCTCAGCCCCCCTCACATTACTGTCCTTAGCCCCCCATTACTGTCCTGAGCCCTCCCTCACATAACTTTCCTCAGCCCCCATTACAGTCCTCAGCTCCACACATTACTGTCCTCAGTGACCCCATTAATGTTCTTAGTGACCCAATTAATGTCATCAGCCCCCCATTACTTTCCTGAATCTCCCATTACTGTCCTGGCCCCCCATTACTGCCCTTAATGAACCCATGAACTTCCTCAGCCCCTCATTACTGTCCTAAGCCCCTCCATTACTGTCCTCAGCCTCCCCATTACTGTTCTAAGCTCATCCTTAACTGTCCTGAGTTCCCCCTTTAGTTTTCCTGAGCTCCCCCTTAACTGTCCTGAGCCCCCTCCATTACTGTTTCAGAGATCCATTTAATGTCCTCACCCCTCTTGACATTGCCCCCCCCCCTTCCTGTCCTACCTTACACAGCCCGGAAGAAGGATGGGAGGCACAGCAGTTTTGGTCAGAGAGTGGGAGCTGGCAGCTGGTAATTGGTTGCTAGAACTGCCCTGCATCCTAGCAACCAATCACATCCTTGTTAACTCAGGCAACCCCATCCAGAGCTGTCCTGCCTCCCCTGTTGGCTCGGTGAGAATGAGGATGACAGCAGAGGCAGGGACAACTCTGGGCAGAACAGCTACTAAATGGGGGTCCAGGTAGGGCATTGCCTTGGTCTGGACTCAGACTGTGGTCCACCATTAAGTGATGCCTGTTCTATACTATGAACATTCAGAAGCATCTGGTGGTTCATTCTAGGAAACTTTTTGGTAAGGATTTTTGAACTAGGGCCAATTGTTAGAAAAACTCATTCATTTTTTAGGTGTCTGCATGAAGATTTCATGATGCTAATTTATTTTTGTTTTTACAAGATGGGATAGAGAATGGCACATCCTATCTTGGTGGCCTTTTGGTGTGGGTTATTGCCCTAGTCTTTTCCTACCTTTAATGGAAGCAATGCTACAACTAATATAGTTCTTTGGATCATTTGACTATGAATGCCACGCCAGTATATCAAAGTTGTGGCCCCTTGTGGGCTGTAGTACTATTGCGTAAGTCAGTAAATAATGCTGACAAAAAGACACGGTCAAACATAAGGGCAGAAAAAAATAGACAGTTGCAAGCAAAGCCAGTGAAACAAGTATTTAGGTATAGCCATATTTGTTTAAAATACTGTTTAAATCATAAGGCCATTACCAAAGCAAATAAAGCATAAAATGATCACAAAGTAAAAAATTATGTGCAAACAGTTTATGAAAGCCAATATTCAAATTATAATTGCTTGTGACTCTTTAATTAAGTCTAGATGGGGTTAGGTTAGCCATATCATCAGGTACAAGTCATCAACTTTGAGAAAATGTCATTGCTTTTTAAGGTTGGACGTTTAAATGCTAATATTGTTTATTTATCCACTGCAGTTAAGTAATTATTGGCTTAGCAGAGAGTCATCCTCAGAAATGTCAGATAGGATATTGGGAACTATAATGTTAACATTTGTTTACTTGATGAAGTTAAGTAAGTTTTGGTGATTTTTTTTTAGTTTCAGTAGGTTTTTATTAGGTTTTAATGAGATACAAAGAAAGGTAGAAAACGGCAAGTCAAACTGTTGAACTGCAACATACAGTGGAGGACATGCTTACAGAGTGTTTACAAAGCAACCACCTATTGAACATTTATACTGAGTATTATGTTAGTGGTTAGATTGTTGACCGGACTGCCCAGACACCCCGTCAGGGATCAAACTGTGACTTGGGCCGGGTGGTCAATTTAGTGTAGTTCCAGTAAGTCATGTTCATCATCAGAGTCTAAAATTTAAAGCAGATGCTACAATAACATCGTTTTTGTATAGGTTATAAAGGAGATAACAAAGAGAAAGGGGGGAGAAGGATAGGAAGGTAGCGAAGGAGGTGAGCTGGTACAACACGTAGTGTGTAGAATGTGTTTGGTGTTGTCTAGAGTATTACATCTTGATTATTAAATAGGAGTATAAGAGTATTCAGTGCATAGGTAGATTTGGACATATAAAGTAGACTCAAAGTATGCAAGTTTTCCCAAACATTATGTCGAGGTTTAAAGCTGAAGCGAGCACATTGGATGATTTATCCAAGAGTGCCAGTCACATAAAAAATTTTCCATGTGAGGGATGGACTTTAGCAAAAGAATATTCGTATTGAGTGTGCTCATTGATACTGTGGAGTACATCGTTGAGGTTCAGTGGTGTTGGTAATTTCCAATTGCGTTCTATGGAAATTCTTGTTGCTATGAAGAAGTGGGTGAAAAAGATGTGATATTTGTATGGCCAGGAGTCGATGCCCATACCTAGTAAGGCCAATTTTGGGTCCAGGGGGAAGTTCTGATTGATGATTGTGGATAATAGGCTAAACAGTTGAGTCCATAAAGGTTGGATAATGGGGCATTGCCACCAAATGTGAAGGATTGATCCTGGTAGTCTGCATTGTCTCCAACATAAGGGAGATTGGTTTGGATAAAATTTTGCTAGTTTCTGTGGAGTTAAGTACCAGTGGTAAGTTAGTTTTTGTAAAGATTCCCAGTGAGAGATACATCTAGAATGTTTCCATGGGAGGCATTGAGCTTGTTGCCATTGTTTAGGTGTCGAAGAGAAGGAGAGGCTAAGTTCCCATCTCATTAATGTTTTTTGTTTATCTGGTTGCGGTAGAGTGGACAGTGAGAGGTATATGGGGGAAAGTCCTTTATGTGTATTCGGGGGGATCCCAGAATGTTCATGTTCAAATATTTTATTGTGAAAACAGTAAAGGGGGTACAGAGTGTACAAAAGAGTAGGCAAGCATGCCTAATACTCAGTGAACAATCATAATACAATGAGGTACATATAGATAGGGATAGGGGGTTAACACTCACCACCAGTCTAGCTGTAAGGTACTGATAACAATACTGTTGTTCTTGTTATTATTGAACCGGCTATACACGGGAAATTGTAATCTGTGGCTAAGAATGGCAGCAGAAGAATTTACAGAGCTGTGGCTTGCGTATTCTTGGCGTTGTATGGTTAACAGTTAGTTTGTTAAGGCCGGAGGTTAGCCCTTTCAGTTCGGTCTTATGTATGAAATGGTGAGGGGGGGGTAGTGCCCCTATAGAAAAATATGTAGGTAAAGGTAGAAAGACAGGAAGAAGGAGAGAAGATAGTGGGAAAGAGTGAAGAAAACCTTTGGGAAAGGTCTTAGAGAATAGGACGAGGGTAGCCGGGAGGGGGAGGGTGTCTGTGACAGAGTGGTTTTAGTTGATCTGTGATAAATGGGGTTTACAGGGTTATGGGTGTAGTAAGGTTTCATCGAAATCTATCATGAGAAAATGGCGGGTCCAGGGTAGCCATATTCGTTCGAATTTGGGAATGGTGTCCGAGATAGTTGCTTCAATTTTGGCGTGAATCATAGCTTTAGTAATTCTATGCTTGACTTCTGTTATTGAGAGGGATGGGGTCTTCCAGGACTTGGCGATCGTTTGCTTCGCAGCTGTGGTGATTTGCAGAACTAATTTGAACTGTGGCTTGGTGATATCTTGGGGTTATAGTTAAGTAGAGCTAGGGCAGGATCGGGTTTGGTTGGCTGATTGAGGAGTGTAGAGATGATGTTAAATATATCTTCCCAGAATTTGGTCACTGTCGGGCAGACCCACCATATATGGAGGTGGGTGCCACTGTCCGCACACCCCCTGAAACAGGTTGAGGGATATGATGGTTGATATTTAGCTATTCTAGCAGGTACCAAGTACCACCTGAAGAGGACTTTATAGTTTGCCTCAGAGGCGATTATGTTTTGGGTAGCTGATTTGGTGGCCAGCCAGATATTAGTCCATTCCTCAGGGTCTAGGTGTATTTGCAGGTCTTGCTCCCATTTTCTGACGTATGAGAGGGTCGTGTGTGGTGGGGGGTCTAGTAGGGATTGGTATAATAGTGAGATAAGTCCGCGCCTATGGGGGTCGCGATCACAAGCCTGTTCAAATATAGTTTTGTGGGGCAGCGTGGGATCAGATGGTATATATGGAGTGAAGAAATGTTTGAGTTGTAGGTAACGAAATATTTCAGCTGGCGGGAGATTATGAGTTTCAGATAGTGAGGGGAACGTTTTAATGGCCCTGTTCGTGGTAAAGGAGTAAGCCCTGAGTAGGCCTACTGATGTCCAGCGATGGAACGAGGATGGTGAGGTCCATCCAGGGGGAAATGAAGGGTTGTGTGAGTAAGAGAGGAGTGGGTTATGGGGGGATTGTAGCTTGTATTTAAATTTGAGTGTGTTCCATATGCGGAGTGAGTGCTGGGTAATTGGGTTCGTAACCGTCTTCTGGTCCTTCGGTTGAAGCCATAGAAGATTGGCTGGGGAGAGAGGATCGCATTCTACTGCCTCAATAGTCACCCAGAGGGGTATTTCTGTGGTCGCATGGTATTTTGTTAAGGGAGCGAGTTGGGCTGCTTGATAGTATTTCATGAAATTTGGTAGGCCTAGGCCTCCATGTGTTTTAGTAAAGTAAAGTGTTGATTTCGGGATCCGTGGCCTGGTTTTACCCCAGATGAAGGCGGAGACACGGCGTTGTAGGATGCGTAGGTAGTAGGCGGGGACTGGGATTGGAAGTACTCTAAATAGATATAAGATTTTGGGTAATATTACCATTTTTACTGCAGCTATGCGACCTAGCCATGATAGTGGGAGCGATCCCCATGAGGTCATGAGTTTTGTGAGGTGTTTTAGTAGTGGAGGGTAGTTGGTTTGGAAGAGATCTAGAGGGTTGGATGTAAGCTTGATACCTAGGTACTTCAGGGAGCCAGGAGCCCAGGGAAATGGGAGGATTGACCTTAGGAGTGAGAGCATCTCATGGGGCATATTTATGTTCAGTGCTTCTGATTTTTGCGGGTTGACTACCAAGCCTGAATGGCCGGCGAAAGAGGTTAAGATGGGGAGGAGATTGGGTATCGATGTAATAGGAGACGTTAAAAAGAGTAGGACATCGTCAGCAAATAAACACAATTTATGTGTAAAGCCTCCAATTTCTATTCCTTTGACGTTGGGGTCCTCGCAAATTTTTTGGGCTAGGGGTTCGATAGCTAGGGCAAATAGAAGTGGGGAGAGTGGGCATCCTTGTCGCGTTCCTTTGCCAATTAGAAATGAGTCTGATCGGTGGCCTGCATAGGTCACGTTTGCCTTCGGGTTAGAGTATAAAGAAAAGACCCATTTAAGGAAAAAGGGGCCAAACCCCCATTTCTCTAGAGCCTGCCGTAAGTAGGACCAGGAAAGATTGTCAAAGGCTTTACGTATGTCCAACGAGAGTAAGCATGTGGGGATGCGTCTCGTGCGGGCGAGGTGTGTTAGTAAAATTGCTCTCCTGATATTGTCCCCTGCTTGTCTGGTTGGCATAAAGCCGGTTTGATCTTTTTGTATTAGCGACCCTATTACTGAATTAAGGCGAGAGGCTAGTATTTTCCCTAGCAACTTAATATCATTATTAAGTATGGAGATTGGGCGGAAGTTTGCCCATTATGTATGGTCTGCTTGGGGTTTGGGTATCATTGAGATTGTCACCCTTAGTGAGTCAGGTGAAAAGCGTCTATCTTTGCGTAGCGAGTTGAGTGCTGCGGTGAGCAGGGGACATAGGACGTTAATGAAGCGTTTATAGTAAGTAGCCGTGAGGCCGTCCGGGCCTGGCCTTTTGTTACTTTGAAGGGACTTAATTGCTGCTCTCGTTTCCAATTCAGTGATTGGTTGGTCTAATTGGGTTTTTTGGTCGCTTGTGAGTGTAGGTAGAGACAGTGAGTTGAGAAAGTCTGGGGGTTGTTGTGGATGTTGTGAGGATTGTGGGGTAGAGTATAGTTCCTGGAGTTTTTTGTGGAATGTTTGCAGGATTTTAGAAGGGTCACTTGTGTAGCTATTGTGGGCTGTTTTTAATCTAATAGGTTTGTGAGGGTTATCTAGATTGCGAATAGAGAGAGCCATGAAAGTACCAGGCTTGTTAGCGTTCATAAAGGTCCTATGGCTGGATCTTCTAAGGGATTTTTCAGCCGATTCCGTGAGGAATAGGTCTAAGTCTAGTTTGGCTCTATCTAGTTCGTCTCTATGTGTGGGGGTAGGATTGGCTTGAAAGTTGGTGTGTGCTTGGGAGAAGAGTTGATCTAGCTGTTGGAATTTCAGTTGGCGTTCTTTTTTCCTATGGGATGCTAGGCTAGAGTTCCCCGAATGGTTGGCTTATGCGCTTCCCAAAGCGTCAGGGGGGAAATATCTCCTGTTGAATTGAGGGATACGTATTCCTTGAGGGCAGTTTCAACCTGCAAAGCTAGGGAAGGGTTGGTTATGAGGGAGTCATTTAAGGACCATGTTTTAGTGTGTGGGGGGGGGGGTACCAAGGCTGAAAAGGAAGAGAGAATGGCGTTATGATCAGACCAAGGGATGGGGATTATGTGAGAGGATTGGAGAAGAGGCAAAGATCCTATTGTGGTGAAGATGTGGTCAATTCGGGAGAAGGAGTTATGAGGATGGGAGTAGTATGAAAATTGTTTCCTGATGGGGTTGTGTTCTCGCCATGTGTCAGCTAGTGAGTATTGCTGGAGGAGATGTTGAAAGGTGAGCTTGTTTGGGCTCGCGGTGGGAGAGTAAGGAGATTTGTCCAAGAAAGGGAAAAGAACTTGGTTAGAGTCACTGCCAATGAGTAAGGTGCCTCGTTTGTGTGTGTCAACTACCTTAAATAAATGTGAGAGGAATGCAGATGGATTTTTATTGGGGGCATAGTATGACACTATTGTGACTGGGGTATCAATTAATTGGCCAATTAGAATTAGGTATCTACCTTCAGGATCTCGTATTTCGGAAGTTAAGGTGAAGGGGGTGGACTTGTGAAAAGCAATTAAGACTCCTCTTTGTTTTGTATCTGCTGAGGCGGTAAAGAATTGTGGATAGGAGTTGAGTAGGTATTTGGGGGTGAGTTGCTTTGTAAAGTGTGTCTCTTGGAGGCATATGATATGGGCTTTAAGAGAGGCGAAGGTACGAAGGGCTTTACGACGCTTGCAGGGGGAGTTAAGTCCCTGTACATTAAGGGACAATAGGTTGAGTTTAGCCATTAGGCCAGAGGGTTAGGAGAGGTGATAGGGATGAATTGACTAGACGGAGCCTCCCCCTACCGGCTGAAGGAGAATAAGTTGATAGGAAAAGGAGAGAAATATGGAGGGATAGAAAAAGATCAGGAATAGAGTGGGGTGTGGGGGGGAGGAGAGATAACATTACACAACCGTCCAGGCAGGATTGGAAATCCTGTCTGGAGGGAAACATGTTGTCCAAGAGAGAACAAAGGGATCTGCTCTTGGGCAAGATGTGGGGGCTGGCAGTGACAAACAGCCTGAGGCGAACAGCCATTAACTCAGGTGGTATAGACAAGTGAGCCTTGTTTGACAGTACAATGTAGACATGTGATACATTTGTTAGAGACTGGTAAAACATTGTATAAACACTTACTTTCGTAAATTGCTGGTGCATATTGAACAGAATACAACCAAAATGTAACCTGAAAAAGAAAACATTTCAACAAACTTGGGATTGGAACTGTTAGAACAGGTATGTGAGTCTCCGTAGGGGTTATGTGGGAGATAAAATTAAAGTAGATAGAGGGTGTTTTGGAGCAGAGTATGTCTGCCGTAGCCCAGTAGCTTTGTTGGTGTATCCAGGTGGAGGGGGGGAAAGAGGGGGGACTCACATATCTGCTGTAGCAAGAGATAGTCTTTCAGGGAGAACAGTAGAACTATCGGCAATAAGGGGATTAAGGGAGACCGGGGTGGTAAGTAGGAGTCCTCCTTCGGGAGTTTCCTATATAGGAGTGTTTGTTGCATCAGTCATAAAGGGGGGTTTGGATGGGGTGAATGAAGTTCCAAGGAGGGAAGTTAGGACAGTCTATTTGCGTCTTTGAGCATAATAAGTTCCAGTATATTGAGACAGAACTAGCGAGGGCTAGTACTATAAAGTTTTGTATGAGGGCTGGGCTCAAAAACAAAAGGTTTTAACCGCAAGGGTTGAAACATTACAACAAGCAACAGGTACCTGCAATAGCAGATGTGCATTTTATAGTGTTGCAACTTATCTGTCAGTCCATGGAGTCGGAGGGGTCCTGGTGATTGGGGGTCATCCTGCTTCTTTTCGTGGAGGAGGAAGGAGTGCGGGGTGTCTTCGTTGGAGAAGAAGAGGGGGATCTTCTGCGTGTCTTTTGTTGCAGAGCTGCGTCTGCTGGGGCCAACTGTAGATCTTGAAGGAGATTCTGCAGTTCCTCAGTGGATTTGCACGTGTGTTTGTGGCCTTGATATGTGAAGCGTAATGAAAGGGGGAAGCCCCAGGAGTATATTATCTTGCGCTGCTGGAGGATCTGTAGTTGGGGTTTGAATTCTCTGCGTCTTGCAATGGTTGTCTTGGACAGGTCGGCGAAAAGCTGATATTCATTGCCCTGAAAAGCGAGGGAGGGCTTTTGCCTGGCGGACTGCAGGAGTTGCTCTTTCGTGCGAAAATAATGCATTTTAGCTATTATGTCCCGGGGAGGGCCGTTCTGCCTGTGGGGTGCCAGGGCCCTGTGTACTCGGTCCATCTCCAATCTTTCAATGGGAATAGAGGATGACAGTTCCTGGAATAGGGCCGTTATGGTGGAGTGGAGGTCTTCTACTGTTTCTGGGATGCCTCTAATTCTTATATTAGAGCGTCTCGCCCTGTTCTCAAACTCTTCTAACTGAGATTGGAGTGTTGTGTTGTCTTCCTTAAGGGCTTCTATTTCTTCAGCTTGTGCTGAGATTTGGTGTTCCATCTCATCCACCCTCTGTTCTAGGTCTGCTGTGCGTTGCCCTAGCTCCCTGATTTCTTTTGTGAGCTTGTTGGTAATCTGTTCTGAAGTGTGTTTTAATGCACGTTGCAGCATTCTCTCGAATTGCTGGAGGATGTCTGGATGGAGGTCTCCTGGTTGTGAGGGGAGAGGGGAGGCCAGGGTGTCTGAGTCGGATTCCCCCTCGTCAGGGTGTCGCTGGGGCCGCAGTCTGGGGGTTTTCGGTGTACCTGTTCTCGTGGCTGATGGCGGCGCCATCTTGGATGAGGCCCGGGCCAGGGCCTCGCGGATTGTTTTGTTCCGTAGCTTCGGTTTTAGCCCCGTTGCGACCATGGCGGTCGTACCGCGTAGTGCCTTGGAGGTAGCGGGGGTGTTTTCCAGCGATCACGGGTGTCAGGCTGCTAGTGTCTCGGCTGTTCGCCCCGATGCTGTGCGGAGCTCTAGAAGGACATGTCCGTCTTCATGAGCTGCGCGCATGCGCCCCCCGGATCCCAGAATGTTAAAAGTAGAGCTTAGGTGGTCCGAGTTACTGATTTGAATGTTCTTTAGGGCGTGACAAATTTGCAAATATTGAAAATATGAGGAGCGTGGGATATGAAAAGTTGGGGATAGTTCTTGAAAGGAACAGAAGCAGTTTTGGATATATAATTGTTTAGCTGTGGAGATTCCAGCCATTTCCCAAGGATGGGTAGATAAGTCAGGTACAAGTAGCTCCAGAGAACGTATTGAGATATTATGCAAAGTATTAGTAGATAGGCCACTTGCTTGGATCCTTAGTGAGGCCCATATTATGTGAATGGCATTAATAGTATCTAAAAAATGTTTCCGGGGTTGTGGGTGAAAGATCATGGCTCCTAGATAGGCTTGAAAGTCACACTTTAGGGCAGCTTTGTCAATCTGGGTTTTGGCTGGTGAGGAGTTAGGTTTCCACCATACACGCATATGATTCAAGTTAGTGGCTTTGTAATATAACGAGATATTTGGAGCACCTAATTTGTTAACTTTTATAGGACGGAGAAGAATTGAAGTTTTGATCCGAGGACGTTTTCCTTGCCATATCAAGGTATTATAATGGATTGTACTTTTTTCAGATGAGCCAAAATAAAAGGTAAAGGGAGGGCTCAGAACAGATATAAAATATGGGGAAGTACAAACATTTTAGCTAGGTCTATATGACCTGCCCAAGATGAGAATAAGTTCTGAAGAGAGGAGCTAAGTTGAGTAATTTTAGTTACAAGTGTTGTTATTATGGAACATTTTAGAATTATGGGAGGATAACTGAATTACTAAGTACTGAAGAGAAGCTAGGGGAGCCCACAATAAAGGTGCTGATGCTGCAATGTGGTGCTTGGTGGGTGGATTTAAGCCAATGGGGGCATATGACATTTACTATGATTTTGTTTATAGAGAGAGAGGGATCCGAAGTAATTGGTATAAGTGGGTAGGGAGTGTAGGGGGTCTGTGAGGAAGAGAATTACATAGTCTGCATATAGACCAATTTTATACTGGACGTCTTTGATTTGTATGCCAGAGATTGAAGTATTAGTCCGGATATGTTCAGCTAGGGGTTCCATGATAAGGGGGGAGATGATTGGGGAAGGAGGGCAGCCCTGTCTTGTTCTATTTGTGATGGGAAATAAGAATGAGAGGAAACCTGAGGTCCAGACTTTGGCAGTTGGGCATGTATATAACGTGGTGATAGCCAATAGGATCCGTCCCTGGAACCTAAACCTCCGTAGGTAGAGTTGAGCGAACACCTGGACGTTCGGGTTCTGCTGGTCCGTCCGAACTTCGGGATAAAGTCCGGGTCCGGGTCCGGACGGAACCCGAACGATCGCATGGACAACGAACCCCATTGAAATCAATGGGGACCCAAACTTTTAGGCACAAAAATGGCTGTAGCAAAGTCAGGGGTAACTAAAGTTACCCCAAGCAACAGGTACGCTAGCAAGCCCAAGGCAGGCCTGGGCCTGGGCCTGAAATAGGGCTTCAAGCCTGCCTGGTCGTCTTGGGCTTGCAGGTCCACAAGCGAGTTGAGATGGATGCCTCCAAATCCAAGGTCCCTGCCTAGGATAACCGATAGTGGTGCAATATATGTACGGGTTGACGGTTTCAGACCTGGAGTCCAAAGGAGAGTAAGAATAAAGGGTAGTGTTTATCTTGTTCTGTCCCGACGGGAGGAAGGGGTTAGTAGAGGGGGGAATAGTACCTTGGGGATCGACT
>BLSH010397324.1:181384-194915 GCA_018402905.1 Glandirana rugosa | reverse complement strand
CGAGTGGAACGAGAGATGAGTACTGTCGTACAAGAGACTTTCGTGTATACGAACTTCGTCTCGTAATAACTTGGTTTGACGATGGTTATGTCCTCCCGTTATATTTCTACCTGAGTCCCAATAAACGATTTAGTAAATTAAAACTTAATATATGTTGACGTAATTTATCACAAAAAAAAATAACTACGGTAACCTCTCCCTATCCTCTGAACTAAGGATGGTTAAATATAGGTTGGGTATAATAAGATTTACGAAATCTCTAGCTGTTCTTGATAGTAGAAAAGGTTCAGGTAAGTTATATGTCCCTCACGTCTTAATAATCCGTTCAACATAAAAATGATATTAATGAGTTTTTGGAATCATTGAGAACATGGTTGTTGTTCAATAATAAAATTATTCCTCAAAAATACAACTTGCCTAATAATTCTGCACTCCCTGTATATTGAATGGACTTGGAAAAGATGATAGTTCTTGTCGATCTCTAAAGCATTTAGAATAATATGGGTTGGATATAAATTGGTAGGAATCAAGTCTCCTATCCCTCTCCAATGGCATCAATAAAAAAAAACACTATTTAATGCAGTTGTATATAATTCAAAATTAAATGATTTAGCAAATAACCCTGAGTCCATCTTTATATTGCCCTCCTGTATTGGTAGCAGTTTGGTTCAATAATGCTCTGCTTCAAGCATATGTGCTTTCAGAGAACATGCTGTCATGAGTAGAGAGCAAGGTGAGCACAGCTAATAATTTATCAATGTCTTGCTCCTCAATGCCCAATTAGAACATTAAAGGTGGAGAGGTGACAACCATTGTATTCCTTAATTCTAATAGACAAAATGGTGTCATCCTGCTGGTTGTGCTGTCTATCAGGGGGGTATAAATGACCATGGTGGCTGGACAGTATTACAAATCCTTTGGCAGAGATTAGCTCACATATGTATATTTTCAATGTATTGGTAAGCAATATCCTCAGATGTTATTGCCTGCAGCAATAAAACTATTAATGTTCCATATGACCAAGCTAAAACATGTAAATCACATCCTTACAATGATGGTTTCATCATCATTTTAACACGACCTTTGGCAAAAAATTGAGGAAATAGAAACTTTCAATTTTGGTCATTGATAATGGATACCTACAATATATGGGTCAACATAAATCAGAATGTCTACCACAAATAGGTAAACAATGTTCCTGATAAGTTTGTGCATCAATCAGGCAAATCAGGAGTGCAATCTGGCCCAACCATAACCAACACAATATAATTAATATACAAGCAAAGATGACTTCTCACTGTGATCCTGCTATAAAGTTTTCTTTATTTGGAAATGGCACAGATTAAACGTTCTAATGGTGGCCACACACTTATTGATAACATTACTCAATTGATCATTTGATGCAACTAAATTGATTACAAATCAAAACCATTTTATAAAACATGGTAACCGTGAATACAATATCTTTTGGTGGATGGTGGATGGGAGGGGGAGGGAAGCATCTTGACTGCTTTCAACTCCTTCTTCCTTTCTTCCATTTTCTTATATTTTCTCTCTCTCCTTTCATATACACTCATAATCTTGGTTGATCGGCTATTCGTTGACTATATAATATTTCGCTATGAGAGGTTCCTGGACACTATATTGTGCACTTTGGCAGATAACTGCTATATCCTCCCTTCCAATTTGATGAGTACTGCACAACATCTAACACCATTAGGCCTCTCAACTGGAACATTGAGAGGCCATTTCATCAACAATACTATAGCTGAGTCAGTCAATGACCCTTTGTCATTGTTTATATGGATATGTTATCTCATATTGGTTGTATTGTTTGTTGTCAATTTTCATACAATTACCTCCTAATTTTAGGTGGTCATGTGTTCTACCTCGTTTTGTACAATTTATATTTTTGGAAAACGAATAAACAGATTAAAATCTAAAAAATATCACAAACCAAAGACCCTCCATTTGATCGATAAAGTGATCTCTTGACTGATTACAAATTAATTGCCTGAAGCAGAATCTTCTTTATTGTGTCACACCAGTTGGAACGATACTGCAGGTACGTCTTCTTACCAGTCAGATGGTGCAAGATATGTTGTTGAGAGCCCTTCTTTTTTAGAATGCCACAGGAACAGAAAACTACATCATATCCATTGCAGTTCCTCTAGAAAGAATAATATATTGTGCAAGCTTTAAACATAATACACATAACACCACCTCTTTAGGCTGGGTTCACACTGAAGCCCGCAGCGGCTCCCAGCAGGGGTCCGGTACATGTTGGTTCACAGTTTCAGGTCTGAATTTTGGGCTGAATTTGGACCTGAAACGGACCAAAAGACGCACAGCGTCTTTGTGCAAATTCCACCGAACCTGCTGTGGAGATGTGTGAACCGGCTCCATAGAGACCCGGTCAAAATCTCCTGCTATGCAAATTGGATGCGAGGAAACCTGCATCCAATTTGCATAGGTGTGAACCCAGCCTAAACTGGCATTAGATTTTGTATAAACATTTCTACAAAGGTGGTCAGTACATTCGATGACCTTATGAATGTCATTTGAAAGTACTTCAAATTTTTGTTTGATTTTTAATCCCTTATCACCCACCCTGGCATCCCTTTAAACAGTTCTGAATGCTCTGGTGGGAACGATCATCAAATTTGTGACCACTGTCACAGTGGTCATGTGATCAGAAGTCAGTCACTCCGGCTACTGATCTTTAGTCTGGATCAAGAGCTGTCTTTATGAGCTTGTTCTTTGTGCTAGTAGTACCTAGTGAGTGTGTTCTCAGCACATAAACATCACCTGCTCAGCAGCACATATGTGCAGTGGCAAAACAGTGGATTTTACTGCCCACAAGGCGCACATATGCAGTGCTGGTTGGCTGATGTGCTGAGAGCGCGCTCACTATGCGTTAGACAGCTGTAAAGGGGTTAGTATTCGATTATGGATAGAATTTAAATTCCACAAGGAAAATCACATTCACAGTTAGAACGTTCTTAACTGCGTCAGCCCCGGGAGGATTTGCCCCCTTCCTGAACAGAGCACTTTTTGCGATACGGCACTGCGTCGCTTTAACTGACAATTGCGTGGTCGTGTGACGTTGTACCCAAACAAAACTGACGTCCTTTTTTTCCCAGAAATAGAGCTTTCTTTTGGTGGTATTTGATCACCTCTGCGGTTTTTATCTTTGCACTATAAACAAAGAGCGACAATTTTGAAAAAAAAAAAACAATATTTTTTACTTTTTGCTATAATACATATCCAAAAAAATAAAAAATAAAAAACAAATTTATTCATCAGTTTAGGCCGATATGTATTCTTCCACATATTTTTGGTAAGAAAAATCGCAATAAGCATATATTGATTGGTTTGTGCAAAAGTTATAGTGTCTACAAACGATGAGAGTTAATTTATGGCATTTTTATTTATTTATTTATTTATTTTTTACTAGTAATGGTGGCAATCTGCGATTTTTAGCAGGACTACCATATTGTGGCAGCCATATCAGACACTTTTGACACTTTTATGGGACCACTGACATTTATACAATGATCAGTGCTATAAATAGCCAATGATTACTGTGTAAATGTCACTGGCAGGGAAGGGGTTAACACTAGGGGGCGATCAAAGGTTAAATGTGTTCCCTGTCAGTGTGTTCTAACTGTGTGGGGGCTGGGATGACTGGGGGAGGAGAGAGATCACTGCTCCCTTATACTGGGAACATACAATCACTCTCTTCTCACCTGTCAGAATGGGGATCCACTTGTTTACATTCACGGATCCCCGATCTGTCACTGCGGGGGAGCGATTGCAGGTGGCTGGCGGACATCAAGTCTGCCCCACTTGCTGATTGGCTCCCCCGCAAGCGTGTGAGCGAGCGAGATCACCTCCGGCAGCGTGCGCGTGACCACAATACTCGCTCCTGCGCCCACCATCAGGTGATTCGTGCAGGAGAGCCATGTTGCCGCCGTCAAGCCATGGCGGCGGTCAGCAACTGTTTTTTTTAGTTTTGGATAGAGTGCAGAGGGATTAGAATGCCTGTCAGTTTTTATTGCTGTCTGTGCCCCCGTTAAAGCCTCGTGCACACGTGCCGATTATCGCGCAACCGCACTTTTGTCCAAATTGGCTGTCCGTGGTTTTGTCTAATGTACTGACAGTAGTCAAGTAATCGTCCGACCAAGGCGAATGTAATGACGTGTTACGAGCGTATAAAGAGGAAGTTCAGGTGAATGCAATTTGTGAATTACGAACGCAAGTTTACACGACCGAACACTTCCTGGATTCGGAGCATGCATGTTTGTACTTACAACTTTTGTTGATCCAACTTCTGTACACACGAGCTGAAAATTGGCCAACGCCTTGTTGGCCAACAAAAGTTTTCTAGTCTTCTCAGACAACTTCTGTTGGACGATAATTGGAAATTGGCTGTTGTAAGACTGCTGTTGTCCAATAATTGTAGTGTGTGTACGGGCTTTAAGGAGATTCGCCCTCCCTATTTGTCCTGTTTACCATTATCAGTGAAATGAAAAGAAAACCCCATTTTGGGTTGTTCCCAGAAAAGTAATAGAAGGGAAATCTTCCAATGGGGACACTAGTTCTGGTGACCTGGGGGTCCCCAAGGAATTCCCTTAATTTACAGGGATTTCTTCTCCCTTTCTGTTTGGCTATGGGACAGGAAGTGAAGGGAAATCTTCGCAATGAAAAGCAGATTACAATAAAAAAAATCTGACAGGGGTTATAACTTTCCTTGCTCTATTCCAATGGAAAAAAACAGTTTGCCCATAATTCTACTTTAAAGGAAAAAAAAATGTAAATGAAATTCTGCAAGTGTATGACCAATTTTGATCACAAATTGCTACATGCATGGCCAACATCAGAGCTTTTTCTTATCAGTATCACAGTGAGAAGGTATCGATATCTGTATGCAAACCTGTGTATTATCTTGTCTTTGTATGAGCAGCTGCTACAATGGCAAAGAAAAATCAGACTTTGGTATCAGAATTTATTCTTGCTGGTCTTTCCGAAAATCCAGAACTTCGGTATATTTTTTCTGCTGCACTTCTGTGGGTTTATATCATTACAGTGCTTGGAAACCTCTCCCTTATTATTGCCTATAGATTTAGTCCCAAACTCCAGACTCCTATGTACTTCTTTCTTGCCAACTTCTCCTTCCTAGATATATGTTACATTTCATCTACTGTACCGAAGATGTTGTCCAACTTGATATCAGGTAATAAAATCTCATTTTACGGGTGCATCTTACAGTTGTACAGTTTCGGAGTGTGTGGCGGTACAGAGTGCTATGTATTGGCAGCCATGGCATATGATCGATATAATGCCATATGCCATCCACTGCTGTATACCACCATCATGAACAAAAAGACTTGCTTTCAGCTTATTGCTGGCTCCTGGATTATTGGCAGTGCCAACATTTTCATACACACAGTCTTGACCTTCCAGTTGCCTTTCTGTGACAATAAGATAAACCAGGTGTTTTGTGACATCCCGCCTCTATTGAAACTCTCCTGTATTGACACCTGGACCAATGAAATTGTCATATTTTTAACAAGCGGTCTTGTTATACTTTGTTCATTTATATTAATCCTTTTATCCTACTTAAAGATCATATCATCAATTTTGACAATCCACTCAACCACAGGGATGAAGAAAGCATTTTCTACTTGTACTTCCCACTTAATAGTAGTAACGATATTTTACGGATCAATCATGTTTGTGTACCTAAAACCCAAATCAAGTTATGCCACGCATCAGGATCAAATAGTGGCTGTCATGTACACTGTGGTGGCACCATTGTTAAATCCTTTTATCTATAGTTTAAGA
This sequence comes from Glandirana rugosa, assembly GCA_018402905.1. Lineage (NCBI taxonomy): Eukaryota > Metazoa > Chordata > Amphibia > Anura > Ranidae > Glandirana > Glandirana rugosa. The sequence goes on along the minus strand of BLSH010397324.1, from coordinate 189,068 downwards.
AACAGTGAGGTTAAAAATGCTCTCGTGAAGATAGCTAAGTCCATGTGGAGATCTGAAAAGCATTAAGTGATGGAGTAATTGTCAAAAGAAACCAATCAGGTTTCACCTTTTATTTTTTAATTAAGAAGAATTCTGATTGGTGTCCACGGGCAGGAACTTGAGTTTTTTTGCTCATTTTTTCCCTTTAATTGTATTTCCTCAGCACCTGATTATGGGGATCTGTATTAGTGATTACAAAGGAACTCCTCCTGAGTATGGTGATACCCCATGTATGAGGCTCATTCACAGCGTGGCCACATACAGAGGCCCAACATGCAGGGAGCACCTTCAGGTGTTCTAGGGACATAAAATACACAATGACGTGGCACTGTAGAGCACTGATGGGGCACAGATGTGGCACTGATATGGAACTGCTGGTCACTGATATGGCACGGATTGGGGCACCACTGGGCACTGATATGGCACGGATTTGGGCACTGATATGGCACTGCTGGGCACTGATATGGCACCGCTGGGCACTGATATGGCACGGATTGGGGCACCACTGGGCACTGGTATGGCACCATTGGGCACTAATATGGCACCTCTAGGCACTGATATGGCACTGCTGGGCACTGATAGGGGCACTGCTGGGCACTGATTGGGGCACTGCTGGGCACTGATATGGCACTGCTGGGCACTGATAGGGGCACTGCTGGGCGTGGATTGGGGTACTGCTGGGCACTGATAGGCACTGATTTGGCACAGATTGGGGCACTTTATGGGCACAGATTGGGGCACTTATTGGGGCACTTATGGGCACAGATTGGGGCATGGATTGGGGCTGGCACTCCACCAGTACCTCCAGCAGCCTCACGCTGCATCTTCTCCCTCTGCTGCTCACACGATCTGTGTGAACAGCGGAGAGCACTGGACATGACGCCGGTTAGTTTACACTGATCACTCCATCATTGGACGGAGCGATCACGTGGTAAACGGCAGCTGTCATTGGCCCTTTGCCGTGATCTGTGACCTGCCGAGTCCCGTGAACCAGACGGGCATGGACGGCCCTGTGTGCATGCCCCAGGGGCGTGCAGGGCATGCGATTCTGGGAGGACGTCATTGTACGCCCTCCCAGAATTAAGCGACCGCCCTGTAGCCATCATTCGGCTATGGCCCGGTCGCTAAGTGGTAAATTGTATTTCCTCAGCACCTGATTATGGGGATCTGTAATAGTGATTACAAAGGAACATGCTTTCCCCTATAAACCTTTAGGCTGGATTCACACCAGTCCGGTGCGAATTCCAGCCTGTCTGCCGCTGAGAACGAATGGAGCCGCCGTTCGGCGGCTTCTGTCCGTCCTCACAGGGCAGCAGTTGCCCGGGGAGGCAGAAGGGAGAGAGGGGGAGGCAGGGGGAAAGATCCCCGTTCAGTGCGGAACACATCTGCGAGGCAGATGCATCCCCATTGAACTTAAAAACAATGTGGGAATTCGCACAGAAAACACACACCTTTTTTGTGCAATGCGGAGTGCGGATGCACCGCACCTATGTGAACCTGACACATTGAAAACAATGTGTTTTCAAGTGTCATGCGAATTGGATGCGGTGTAAGCCGCATCCAATTCGCATAGGTGTGAATCCAGCCTTAAAGTATAGCAGGGAATTAAAGGGAATTAAACATATACCCAGTGAAGTGACTGGCCTCAAGTGATACAGAAATTAAACAAATCCTCCTACACAAGTTTTACCTGTTTATCTGTAGTATTCTCTTCTCTACATCCGTTCAAAGTCCAGAATTTATAAAACTTGGCTGAGCTTTCAGAAAACAGGGGGCAGAGAGCTGAAGCTCCACCCTGCAGAGCTCAGTGTGAAGAGTTCTGAGAGTTGATTCGATGGAAGGGACACCCCCCCCCCCCTTTGTACAGCACACAGGAACAGAGGCAAGGTTGTCATTCTCAGGGTGTGTGCTGGAGCTCCCTCCCCTGTTACCTTCATTCATGCTGATAGCAAAGAAACAAAGCAGCAGACAGATATTACACTTAATGCTCTTAATTGAGACAAGTACACACTATATAGGGATATGCTTTGTTCATATTTAATGTCTGAGGTTTACAACCACTTTAAGGGCCGAAATGTCAATCTGTATTGACAACTCAAGACAACCACATATGGCATTAGATAGTATGGTTTGTTGGGTGATCCTTATACTCTTGTAAGAGTCTAAATTGGACAGATATGACAGAAATGTAATTTACGCGTTTGAAATACATTTTGTCATGTCATGTCTAAGATATGTTTTTGGAATGTTGTCTGTAAACCCTTGCTGTACCTCATTTGATAAATAAAAACATTAAAAAAAAGGAAACATGATTAATTTAAGATAACCTTTTTGAAAATGTCCCTTCATTCCACACCATAGAAAATTAGAGGAAATCTCCGGAAATTAAGAAAAATCCCCTCCTAGATAGGGTTCATTTAGGTAGGTGTCCCCTTTGGAGGATTTCTCCTTTATCCCTGTTCCAGTAACAACTGTAAAATATAGATTTCCCATCACTTTCTGTCCCAGTGACAATGGTCACCAGGACCATCTCCCCAGCGGGGACACAGACAGCAAAAAAAAAAAACTGACAGGGGCACAGGGTGAAATTTCCATCACTGGGGTCTCACTCGTGTAGGCACTCCTCTGCTAGGGTCGCCTTTTTAAAAAATACATTTTCTGTGTTTTCTTGGCCTAAACTGTCTTAAAATATTGTGACAATGGGGTTTACTAGTAGCAAGTAGATTGTTCAATGGAAGTTGCACTTTGCAAGGGAACTTGCCCCAGAGGTTAGTGAATGATCGTTCAATCATGTACAAGCAAAAATGCTGTTTTTACATCTTCCTTGCATGTGAACATCATATTTGCATTTAGTTGATTTAGCAATCAACCTTATTGTGTAAATAAGCTTGAACTAAACTGTATCTGAGCACCGCAAACTGAAAACAATATTTAATACATTTTTAATGATCAATGCAAACTTTCCCATCCATGTCTCTATGTTTTATTTTGTTATAAATCACTTTGAAAAACACCCCACTAGCATTTCTAGCTGTGGCTATCTTGAGTATAGGCAGAAGTTTCATGTAGCTTTTACTTCCTGGAATCCATCTGCCCTTAGGTGAGGCATGCAGGCAGGAGGGTGTGCTTAGCTGAGAAAGCCCCTCCTCCAGATGAAATAAAAAAAATACCCATTATGAGTCATAGGGTGTATGACACAATTTTGGCCTAGGTCAGAAACCAGGAAATGAGTAAATACAATATATCTTCTTATTTATTTAGTAATGCCAACAGCATAAGGAATAAAATAGTTATTGTTGACTGCAAGAGTTTAGTTCTGCTTTAAATAAGATTACTATTTCTAATGATGATGGGGACAAAATGTGTCCTCAATAATTATACAGAGAAAAGCTGTCTTTTTTCCTCTGCCTCCTATAGGCACATCAAGAAAAAACAGAATGGCGCACGAGAGGGTATCGAAAAATAAAGTGGTTGTAAAGTCTAATGGTTTTTCACCTTAATGCATTCTATGCATTAAGGGGAAAAACCTTTTCTAAATAGGGACCCCCCAGAGCCCCCCTTTTACTTACCTGAGCCCGTTCATTCCTGCAGCAGCTACGAGTAATCGGCTCCAGCCGGTGTCACAGGTCCTCATTAATTGATAGCAGGGGAGCAGTTGGCTTCCGCTGCTGTCAATCAGGTCCAGTGACGCGGGAGCCGAGGGCGGGGCTGAGTCCCGCTGTTTGTGTAAATACACGCAAACAGCAGGACATGGGAGCGCGCCAGCACGTGTGACCCCAGGGAAGCTTTCCCTGACGGGTCACTGGATGCGAAGGAGGTCTCAGGAGCACCGCTGGAGGACCCCAGAAGAGGAGGTTGGGGCCACTCTGTGCAAAACCACTGCACAGAGGTGGTAAGTATAACATTTTTGTTATTTAAAAAAAAAAAAAACCGAAGCCTTACAATCACTTTAAAACATCTAAAAGTCTATAAAGTCCAGGAGGTATACATATGCAGCATTAGTGGCAGCTCCCTTGAGAGCACAGTGGTCACTGGAAGAACAAATGGGAGAAAAGCAAGGTGCGCCAAAAACTAATCGCAGTAGAAGATGCAACAAAGGAAAATCAGCCAAATGGCTGCTCACACTTTTAAAAAGATCAATAGGCATATAACAGTATAATACTGTGGTCACTCAACGGGTCCCCGGTGGATGGTGGTATATGGATGTTAACACGAGAGGAGAGGAGAGGAACAACCGGCCGGACATCCATCTCGTCGTATCGGAACCAGCAAGGAACACACTCGGAGTCGCATCGGAAGTGACGTCAAAACATGGAGATACAGTAGTGTTTCAAAGCATCTGCTTTTTCATCAGATCTAAATTATATTGAGATCAATAGCAATTTAGATCTGATGAAGAAGCGGATTCTTTGAAACGTTATCTCCATGATCTGACAGAGCGATAACACCAAATTTAACACACAGTTTGTTCCTCTCCTCTCGTGTTAACATCCACACACCGCCATCCACCGAGGACCCTCTGAGTGACCACAGTATTATACTGTTATATGCCTATTGATCTTTATAAAAGTGTGAGTAGCCATTTGGCTGATTTTAATTAAATATACCATTTGTTGCTTCCCCTACTGTACTTAGTTTTTGGCGCGCCTTGCTTTTCTCCCATTTCTCCTATAGGCACATGCATACTGTGCCCATTTGTAAATCCAGCCCTTACTTTAGCTAAAGCAAAGATCACATTTAAGATCTTAGCTAAGAGGGGAAAATTTTATGGATAAAAATTTTTTGATAAAATTATAAATATCTCTATCTTGCGAGGCCAATTTATGTGCTATACTGTATATTCTGTATTTATATCGGAAAATGTTTCTGCATCAAAATTCAAAAAGTTAGTCAGATCTCATCCCAAAAATAGATTACAAAGTTATACACCCTGTTTGTCAATATTTTATGTATCAAAAAGCTGCAACATTTTTTACAAATGCATCTTCATTGGCTGGAAGTGTTATTAGGATAGAATAAAGGCTTTGTATGAACTGTGACACAAAACTCTCCTGACTGTGTCCACAAAGATTGCACTTCAACATTCCACAGATTAAAATCTAGATTAAAGTATAACTAAAGGCAAAACTGTTTTTCTTTTTAATTTTGGATAGAGTAGAGATGGATTAGAACACCTGTCAGATTTTTATGCTATCTGTGCCCCATTAGGGAGATTTGCCCTCTCTGTTTGTCCTGTTTATTATTATCATTGAAAGTGAAAGTAAAAAAAATCCCAAAAGAAAGGGATTGTCCTTAGAAAAGTAATAGAGGGGGTTTTTTTTCATGGAGACACTAGTTCTGGCAAATTTGAAGGGATTTCCTCTCACTCCCTGTTTTGGCTGTAAGACAGGGAGTGAAGACAAATCTCCACAATGAGACCCACAATGAGACGGGAGTTATAACCTTCCTTTATGCAAAATGAAATAAATATTTTGGATATAGTCCTACTTTAACCACTTCCTTACTGGGCACTTAAACCCCCCTCCTGCCCAGACCAATTTTCAGGTTTCAGCGCTGTCGCATTTTGAATGACAATTGCGCGGTCGTGCGACGTTGTACCCAAATAAAATTGATGTCCTTTTTTCCCCACAAATAGAGCTTTCTTTTGGTGGTATTTGATCACCTCTGCGGTTTTTATTTTTTGCGCTATAAACGAAACCAAGAGCGACAATTTTGAAAAAAGAACAATATTTTTTACTTTTTGCTCTAATAAATATCCAAAAAAAAAAATAAAAAAAAATTATTCATCAGTTTAGGCCGATTTATATTCTTCTACATATTTTTGGTAAAAAAAATTGCAATCGGAGTTTATTGATTGGTTTGGGCAAAAGTTATCGCGTCTACAAACTATGGACATTGATTTATGGCGTTTTTAATTATTATTTTTTTTTTACTAGTAATGGCGGCGATCTGTGATTTTTATCGGGACTTTGATATTGGGGGGGACATGTCGGACATTTTTGACACATTTTTGGGACCAATGACATTTATACAGCGATCAGAAATGTATATGTCCACTGATTACTGTATAAATGTCATTGGCAGTGAAGGGGTTAACCTGCAGGGGGCAGTGAAGGGGTTAACAATGTTCCCTGGGTGTGTTCTAACTGTGGGGGGGCGGGGCTGGCCGGGACATAACAGATGTAACTGATCCCAGTGACAGGGATCAGTAGATCTGCTTGTCCCCCTGTCACAGAACGGGGAACCGCCGTGTTTACATTGGCGGTTCCCCGTTCTACAGCTTTGCCGGCGATCATGGGTCAGGAGCGGACATCGAGTCCGCCCGACCCGCGGGCACGCCCACGCGTGTAAAGGGGCGGACGTCCATGGACATCCACCCGGATATTCAGATCCGCGCTGTAGACGTCTTTCGTCTATAGCGTGGATCTCTAGTGGTTAACCATCCCAAAAGCCATCCAAAGCTTGTGTGCTATTATAGAGTGGTAGCCTACTAACGCTTAAGATACACAGATGTGAGCGACCTACAACCTATTACCAGGTGTGGCAGTGGGGAAATAGTTGCGACAGAACAGAGAATTCACCATTTTAACTGCTTAAGGTCTGCCCTATAGCAGTTTTATGGCTACATGGCGGTACCTCTGACCCGAATCACGTGTGTGTGTGTGTATATATATATATATATATATATATATGTCACAGGCGGCTCGCTCTGCTGCGATTATACACAGCGGGAGCTGAGCAGTGGGTACCCCTGACTCGATGGCCGCCGATCCTTTGGTACAGAGGCAGAATGGCGGTCTGCCAATGAAAACAAGGCAGATCACTGTTCTGTCAGTAGGGAAGGCATGGATCCTGTCCTGTGTTCCTGCAAAGCAGGGACAATGATCCATGTCTTCCCCTAATGAAAGCACCTCCCATAGTACACAGAAACACAAGCTTGGCACACAGTTAACCCTTTGACTGCTCCTGATGTTAACCCCTTCTGATCCAGTGTCATTAGTACAGTACATGTATTTGCAAGAGTATGCAAAAAAAAAAAAACCTATGATGTTAATAAAAGTAGAATGTCATCAGAATAGCCATTGTTCATTCCAGACACTTCCTGGTTACAGATCGAGACCACCACCACCCACCATATCATGGTTCCCTTGTAGTTTTCCAACCTGGAGTTTTGTTAGTATACACTACATCCTTCACAATTTGTAATGTATTTAATGTATTCAAAACTTAATAAAAAAAAAACTATTGGCAACAAAAAAATGCAGACATGGCAAATAACAGAATGCAAATTCTGAACCCCACCCAGTTCTTATGGTCTGTGGATGGTGTTGGGAACTCACCCAAGGAAGCCGTTGCTTTGCCAACTACATAGACAGGTTTGGAATTCCATTTGTTTTTCAAAGAACACTCCCAAGCTGTAAGGATGCAAAACAAGGAAACACATCAGTAAAAGGAAAATCCAAACAAATAAAAGAATACATGATATCTACAGCATGACCATCATCATACATTGCATATCATAGACAGAAAGAGGTTCTCTCCATGTAGAGCTATATAGCCAGATGTTAAAGTGATTGTAAAGTCTTGTTATTTTTCCTATAAAAATAATAAACATGTTATACTTAGGTCCTCTGTTGTAGTGGAT
>BLSH010397324.1:159629-172583 GCA_018402905.1 Glandirana rugosa | reverse complement strand
ACTTTTTAGATTTTGCCTCCACTACGAACGACATTCTTCTTGGTAAACTTATGTAATCTTCATAGGTTACCACATGTAGATGGTAACCTACTATATAAAAAAATTCAATTATGTGGTCTGTTAAAGAATATAGAGAGACCCCGGTATAACTACTCTAGAGTGTTGAGAGTCCTGATCTCAACTCGCTTGGAGACCTTCAAGCCCAAGACGACCAGGCCGGCTTGAAGCCCTGTTTCAGGCCCAGGCCTGCCTTGGGCTTGCTAGCGTGCCTGTGGCTTGGGGTAACTTTAGTTACCCCTGGGCTTGAAAATCCGTGTTTTTACCGACATTGTTTCAGGACCTTTCGGGATCTCCCGACGTTTTCCTTCCTTTACCCCCATTCCCACCCTGTTCACTGGATGTTTCTTTACCCCTGTCCCTTTATCGAAATTTATATTCGGTGTCCGTGCGATCGTTCGGGTTCCGTCCGGACCCGGACTTTGTCCCGAAGTTCGGCCGGACCAGCAGAACCCGAACTTCCAGAGGTTCGCTCAACTCTAGTCCTGAGAGTTGTGAGATCTCATCAATATGGCCCCAGAGAGATATAAGAAATTGTCTGGTGTATTAACTTAAAAAAATATATCATCCAATGGTAGATGTACACCATTGGATACTTCTAATGTATTCAAATGGTTCTTCTTACAGCAAGCATCACCTCCGTTTTAGATTTTTCAACAAAAAAGTATATTATTCACAATTAATTGCAGTAAGCATTTTAAGTCAAAGTGGATTTTTTGGAAAGCATGGGCACAGAATTAGGAGGTTCTGGTAAAAACGAATCCCATGTCAAGGAATACTTAAAAATAGGTATTGCTCTTTAGGGAGTATTCAATAAACATTGGCTTTTATAAAGAGGTGCTTATTGTAACAGGGCTGAGCATCCATATTGAACAGTACAATATTGTTGGTTATTTTTGCTTATTGTCCATCACTGATCTTTCTTCTACAAATGTCAGGGAAAAGTTTTGAATGTGTTTGAATACATTTCCAGTCTTGTTTTCCACACTGAAGGCTTTTCCCGAGTACAATTTGCAAACATTTCTTCAGAGACTTGTCCCAAATGACTCACAGATCATTACAAGAAGAAGTGTGGTAGCAGTAACTGGGGATTCTTGTTTTATTCCACAGAGTAACTGTTATATGAATTCAAATAAATAGATGGAACATCTTCCGCTTAATCCTTTGAGATGTCATTGTGAAATAAATTTTCTAAAATCTGCTTTAAGTTGTATATTTCCATTCAAAACTTTTTTTCTGGGGAAACTTTTAAAAGATTAGAACTTCTGGCAGTTTTAAAATGTAGAGATTTCTCATCACTTCCAAATGTAACAGGAACTATGGGTAAACAATTAGGTATATATTGGTCAAGATGGATGCCATTTTCACTTTGATTGTTGAATTTAGCACTGAAAAACCCTGGGGGTCTCCGGTTGCCATTAGGCCATCTGAGCTTCTTGTGTGTCTCTGCACCTTTGAGGAGGATTGGGTTTACTTCAATGGTGCGGATGGGGGCAACCTACAAGGTATACCTCCCCTTAATTTATTTATTGTTGTATATGTCCCAAGTCTAGAGCTCTGTTAGACTAGAGTGACTAAACATAAATATGTCATATTTTTATTATCATATTGCCATATTGTTTTGAGAACTGTCTAGGTCATGCATACTTTATTTTAAAAGCTAGTTATAGATTCATCACATCACATGCCAATTTTATTTGGTGGAAGATATTCAACCCAACAGGAGCACAAAAAGTATCAAAAACCCGACAAAGCTACTTTGTGTTACCTACAGTTTTTACTGCTGTATATACATCTCCTATAGGGAGATGTGTCTTGGGATCCCCATGAGTGGATGGAACCCCCCCCCCCCCAACCCCAACCTGGCCACTGAAATCTTACAAAGGTTCCAACCATTCCTCACTTCTACTTACACATGTTCAGATTATGGTGAACATCATCACACTGGTGTATTTTCTCAATTTTTTTGCATGCTGTATGTTAAACTGAATATTTCATGGAAATGAGTAGTGTTTGGTGTATATTTAATTTTATACCATAATCTTGTTTGTCTATTTATTACATCCAGGATTAAGAAAAGTAACTATATATTGCATATAAAACTGAAAATTTACTATCAAATACTTACCGTAATTTTCCTTTCCTGATGGACTCCATGGCAGCATACGTATGTGTTAACCCTGCCTCCACTCCCTCCCCTATAAGACCCCACTCCCATAAATCTTTGCTCTGAGCCATAGGCCGTGTTCCCTAACTAGCCTCCTCAAGACATTGGGGGGGGGGGGGTACTCCTGCTGCCATGGAGTCCATCAGGAAAGGAAAATTACGGTAAGTTTTCCTGACAGACTCCATGGCAGCATACGTATGGGAATTAGCTCGCCATACACCCAATGGGCGGGCAATGCTATCCCAAAGGCTTTAATTTGTATCGTCAACAGACAAGAACTGCAAGCCAAAATAAACAGAGGATAAAGAAGCAGACTCTACACAATAATGAGCCATAAACATATTGATTGAGGACCACAAGGTTGCCCTACAGACTACTTTGGGAATCACATGCTGTGAATCTGCCCAAGATGTAAACCCATAACTAGTCAAAAGGATCACCTATGATCACCTATAGGCTCCCTGTGGATGATCCCTTCCCCATAATAGACTTAACATCACTTATTCTGCATTGTGTCTCTCTGTGGAAGAGGTCATCTTTGTTGTTTAATTTCAGATCCAATCACTCTTGATCTGATAACTAGTGTTAGAATATTCAAAAAGTAGCAGAAGTGCAGAAATCACAGCTCTAGAGAATGAACAATACTGAAGCAGGCAGATCCTTGCCCTGCAGGTCCTCGAGCACAGCTTTATTTCCAGCAAGGAGAACATTAAGCAGCACAATAGTTACATCACCACATGCCAAATCTTTTGGGAGGAATAGCGGTCAAAGGAAGCAGTGCATTGATCTAACATTGCAGATATATTTGTATGAGGCTCAAGGCCCAGGAGTGCCTAGTCAAGTGAAATGTACTTCCATTTATCAGAAGGAAATCAAGAGAAAAAGTAAATAACTCAGGATACTGCTTAGGCAAAACGTTTAATTCAAAATGTCCCTTATAAGATAGTAAATGTTCACTTTTTGAGTTCAGCTCCCCTTTAAGGATTGAAAGATTTTATGTACAACACAGGATGCCCTTTCTTCAGGCACTGTCTTCTTGTACAAGGCTCAGTCTTTTGTTACCTTTTGCAATTTATTTATTACAGTTACTTAGAGCGCCATCAATTTATACATATATTGTACATTCACATTAGTCTCTGCCATCAAGGAGCTTACAAACTAAGATCCCTAACTCACATTCATACATACACATACTAGAGCCAATTTCCCTTCCAGCATGTCTTTGGAGTGTGGGAGGCAGTGGCGGCTGGTGATTTTCAGTTTGGGGGGGGTGGCAAACAACCCCCCTGTGGCACCTCAAACACCCCCCCATCTGCCGGTCCACCGGCACTTACCCCATCGGTGGCGGGGATCTGTAGGCACATTGGGCAGGGATCGGTGGGCACACAATGGCGGGGTTGGGCGGGCACATCGGGCAGGGGATCAGGCTGCGGCTCCTGTGTCCTCTTCTCTTCTGAGATCATGGCGGCTTCCACCGTACATCTCCTCCCTTCCTCCTATAGGCGTCCAATAGGATCGCCTGTCCTTTCAGTTAATCGGGGGACAGGAATCAGACCCACTTCACGACTGGCCAGGAGGACGATCAGTGTTGCAACAGCGAATATTCATTCACTGTTGCAACACGCCTGGGTGAGCTCCAGATGCAATGCTCTGTGCCCCAAGCCCACCCTATTTTGAAGCCTATTAGAGCCTCTGGCCCTAATCAGGTGCTTCAAAAAACACACCCCCCCATCCCCGCCATAGGAATTCATGCGCCCGGCGTTCTAAAAGGGCCCGGGCACATGGATAGAGAGGGTGGGGGAGATGTTAGGGGGGCGGTGCCCATGCACCCATAATGCACGGGCCGCCCCTGGTGGGAGAAACCCCACACAGGCACAGGGAGAATATTCAAACTCCATGCAGGTTGTGCTGTGGTTGGGATTCAAACCAACAACCCTGGTGCTGCCAGGTGGAAGTGCTATTCACTTACAGTAGCTACTGTGCTGCCCATTGTACAGTTAAACTTCTCACACAAAAGTTATTTTCTTTCACTACCACAGCAAATGAGTTCAAAATTCCCCTGTGACTATTCCCTCAGGTTCACTTTCATTATATAACCATGCAAGGTCTTTGTAGCTGTATGAATCTACTCTTTTTCTATTCAAAGCACCACAAAATGCCTGTTTATGATACAGAAGAAATACAGCAGAAAATGTAAAGAATATTCATTGTACATCCTGAGTATTGGATTGATGACATCTCGTTCTCTAAAATTATTAATACACCAAAACTTCCAGTAAGTTGTTTTGACTATTCCTATTTGCACTGTACACTTTTTTGAAAATATAAACTTATAATATCTCCAAGCTCTTTGAATTTAGGACTATAATAACTAGGGATGAGGTTTGGACTGGCTGCAACCATGGATTTGGGTTCAACCTTCACCGCCCAGCTGAGTTCATATGCATATTTGCCCACAATGTTTTTTTTTTCTAACAATAAAGCACTACATGGCACTTGAACCACGGCCAACAGGGCCAATAAGGATTTTTGGTTAAGCCAGCTTCCTCACTATTAGAGGGGGTGCTAAGAGCAGCCATGTGGGTTCATTTTCTTATGGCGAATAGACTGTGCACTTTGCAAGTGCAGTTGCTCCAATTTTACCCAGAGCTTAGTAAATGCGGTGAAGCTTCACTTTGTAAAGAATACCCAATCAAGTGCAAGGGGAAAAAAAACGAATTTTTATTTGCACATGATTAGATGATGGAAATCGGTAGAGCGTCACCACATTTGCTATGCTCTGGTCAAAATGAGTGCAACTGCAGTCTATATGTTTTTAGTAAAGTAGCCCCATTGGATAGCTATATTAAAAGCTGCTGTAGGGAGAAAGTCTGGAGAGAAGAGAAACTACATATGGAAAGATTAGGGTCAGTTAGGAAATTGTGCTTTAATTCTGATCGGCAATGACCACTTTGCGGCCTTCTTTTTTGTTTGTTGTTGATTAGAGAGCAGCGGTTATTGTTAGCTGCTCTCCTGTCTATAGCAAAGTGCTTTATTTTTTTTTGTCAGTTGTTGCTGATCATCTATTCTTGGAGCTGCCTTTTATTCACAGAACACATTATTTGAAATAAAGAAAAGCAAAGCCCAAAAACAGTCTGCACCTAAACCAATTCACATTATATAACTCTTACTCACTGCACTCCCTATCCCCATAGTAAGGTTGGGCATACGCCAGTTAGGCCGATCCTCCCAAATTAAAAATGTCCTGCTACTGGTCACTGTTTTACCTTTTATGGCTCCTTAACTCTTCAAGGCTAACACCTGACTGTGCACTGTGCCTCTTGTACATTTCAGCCTAGTCTTGCTTTGTAAAACTGACTTGCTGATGGTTTTAATACTGCTGTATCATCTTTAGTCTCCTAACCCCTAATAAGAGTTTAACCACCTCAATACCGGGCACTTTCATCCCCTTCCTGCCCAGACCATTTTTCAGCTTTCAGCGCTCTCACACTTTGAATGACAATTGTGCGGTCATGCAACACTGTACCCATATGAATTTTTAATCATTTTCTTCACAAAATAGAACTTTATTTTGGTGGTATTTAATCACTGCTGAGTTTTTTATTTTTTACTAAAAAATAGAAAAATGCCAGAAAATTTTGAAAAAAAAATGTTTCTGTCAGTAAATTTTGTAAATAAGTACTTTTTCTATTTTACTGATGTGTGCTGATGAGACGGCACTGATGGGCACTGATTGGTTGCACTGATGGGCACTGATGAGGTGGCACTTATGGGCACTGATGAGGTGGCACTAATGAGGAGGCACTATTATGCTGCACTGATGGGCACTGATAGGTGGCACAGATATGCAGCGCTGATGAGCACTGATAGGTGGTACTGATGGGCACTGATAGGTGGCACTGGTGGGCACTGATAGGCAGAACTGGTGGGCACTGATAGGCAGCACAGATAGGCAGCACTGATGGGCACTGTTGGGCGGCACTGATGAACAAGCACTGATGGGCACTAAAAGGTAGCACTGACTGGTACCACTGATGGGACCTGATATGTGGCACTCCTAGGCACTAATTGGTGGCACTCATGGACACTGATTCTGGCACTGCTGGGGCTTTACTGTAATCGGGGCACTGATGATCAGTGCCCTGATTACCTGCCCTGTTCTCCCCCGCGAGGAGATGCCGCTGATCGGCTCTCCTCGCCACACACTCTGTCAGTGTGAGGCAAGCAGAGCCAGTTACCGGCACTTCCACATTTACATGTGACTGGCTGTGATTGGACACAGCCGATCACATGGTTAAAGAGCCGTATCAGTGACTCTTTACAGAGACTGGTGTTGCATCGTGTCCTAGCAACATGGTTCGCCCGCTATCGCCGTGCTGCGCACCCTTACGGATGCACCGCCATTTTGGTGCACCTTCACTAAACTAAAGAGGAATAGCAGAGAGTGCATACCCATACTGTGTGTGGAAAATATCATATTAATTGACAGCAGTGTGTAAAAAAATATATGTTTCCAAAAACATGTGGCAAAAATCTGTGGTCTTCAAAAAACGTACTACGCCTCTAATTAAAAAATGTTTGAGGGTCTACTTTGCAAAATGTGGTCACTTGAGTTTGGGCTCCTCTATGTGTCTAGGCAGAAGGGAAGGCTCACACACGTGGTACCCCCAGCTTTCAGCGCTCTCACACTTTGAATGACAATTGTGCGGTCATGCAACACTGTACCCATATGAATTTTTAATCATTTTCTTCACAAAATAGAACTTTCTTTTGGTGGTATTTAATCACTGCTGAGTTTTTTATTTTTTACTAAAAAATAGAAAAAAGCCAGAAAATTTTGAAAAAAAAATGTTTCTGTCAGTAAATTTTGTAAATAAGTACTTTTTCTATTTTACTGATGTGTGCTGATGAGGCGGCACTGATGGGCACTGATGAGGTGGCACTTATGGGCACCGATGAGGTGGCACTAATGAGGAGGCACTATTATGCTGCACTGATGGGCACTGATAGGTGGCACAGATATGCAGCGCTGATGAGCACTGATAGGTGGTACTGATGGGCACTGATAGGTGGCACTGGTGGGCACTGATAGGCAGAACTGGTGGGCACTGATGGGCAGCACAGATAGGCAGCACTGATGGGCACTGTTGGGCGGCACTGATGAACAAGCACTGATGGGCACTAAAAGTTAGCACTGACTGGTACCACTGATGGGACCTGATATGTGGCACTCCTAGGCACTAATTGGTGGCACTCATGGACACTGATTCTGGCACTGCTGGGGCTTTACTGTAATCGGGGCACTGATGATCAGTGCCCTGATTACCTGCCCTGTTCTCCCCCGCGAGGAGATGCCGCTGATCGGCTCTCCTCGCCACACACTCTGTCAGTGTGAGGCAAGCAGAGCCAGTTACCGGCACTTCCACATTTACATGTGACTGGCTGTGATTGGACACAGACGATCACATGGTTAAAGAGCCGTATCAGTGACTCTTTACAGAGACTGGTGTTGCATCGTGTCCTAGCAACATGGTTCGCCCGCTATCGCCGTGCTGCGCACCCTTACGGATGCACCACCATTTTGGTGCACCTTCACATGATGTCCACCCAGGATGAGAGCCGCACTGCTCCTCCATCATTTGACGGTGGGCGGGCTGCATGTGGTTAATAGAAACTGGCCAGTGGTAGAGCAGTTTTGCATCAATGAGAACTGGGATAGCTTCAGTGAACTGCTGTCCAATTTCTATCCGTTAGTCACAGTGGGCCTATAACTGCTTGATAAAAAAGCATTCCAAAACTACCAGATAAAAGGCTTTTTTAATCTGCAAAAAATCAAACTGGAATATTGCTGCTGTATGAGTTAATTTTCAAAGAATAAAATCAATTTCACAACCAAATATGTGCTGTCAGAGTATGCTGTTGCTTAAGCTATCTGTGAAAATTGTACCGTCTGTAACACCATATACAGTTTTAAGACATCCTCTGAGCCTGTAATTTTAAGGATCTATGTTTCTTCTATGGCTCCCTTGAAAAAAGCATGAAAAGAACCCTCTCTTCACTGAACAGTAGTTTTTAAAAACATGTTTGCTATTAGTACATGTCCCTCATGACAGTGTCCAACGTCCTAAGCAATAAATTACTTTTTAGTCCTAAAAATAGGCAGAATTTGCAAACAGTATTGGCCACCTCAAAGCCTTCAGTGGAATTTGCCAATAAGTTTGGGTTTGCTTAAAGTGATTCTAAAGTCTTGTTTGTTTGTTTTTTTTTGTTAAAAATGACCTGCTCTGTGCAGGGGTTTTGTACAGAGCAGCCTGGATCCT
Organism: Glandirana rugosa; assembly: GCA_018402905.1. NCBI lineage: Eukaryota > Metazoa > Chordata > Amphibia > Anura > Ranidae > Glandirana > Glandirana rugosa. The sequence goes on along the minus strand of BLSH010397324.1, from coordinate 164,039 downwards.
CCTTTCTCGGGTCCCTCTTTGGCTCTATTGGCCCCTCCCTCCTGTTGGGTTCCCCCACAGCATGCAGCTTGCTATGGGGACGAGTCACAGCTCTCTATGTCCATTCAAACATGGAGCTGTGGCCCGGCCCCCTCCCCTTTCTATTCTTATTGGCTGATTGACTTTGATTGACAGCTGCATGAACCAATGGTGCTACGCTGCTGTCTCAGCCAATGAGGAGGGGAGTCCCAGACGGCCGAGACATTCCTACAATATCGCTGGACCTAGAGGGACCTCAGGTAAGTATTAGGGGGTGCTGGGGTGGCTGCTGCACACAGAAGGCTTTTTATCTTTATGCATAGAATGCATTAAGATAAAAAACCTTCTGACTTTACAACCACTTTAATTTTTAACAGGATTAGCTGAACTATTGGCAAATCAAACCCAGTCACATTCACGTATTGCTAAATATACATTGTTTTGTCAGTCCACACACAATGATACATTTCAAGGCTTCCTAACTGCTTTTATTTTCTCAAGCCAATGGGAAACAAATGAGACATTTCCCAAGAAGTGGTGTATTGGGGATACAGTAAAAAATATAAATTATATTTCTACTTTTTTTTTTTTAGCCGAAATTGGATAATGCCTGCTTTATATTTGTACATGTCCCCATTCAAATATGTATCATAACTTAAAAAAAAAAAAATTTGAAGCTTAGCCTTTTAGATGCTCTTTTCTGAAACTTCCAGCATGGAAAAACTACTTAGTTCTCTTTGTTGAGGGGAGACCTGGGAAGCTGTGTTTACCATAATGAACCCTGTCTGGAGGTAGATATCTCATTAGTTGTACTAGATTTGAACACTGTCTATCTTAACAAAAGGTTTATGCTTCTCCACTGTATGTTAATGAGAAGTGGCCTTTCCCCAGCCCAGCTATTGGGAGAGATCATAGGGCACACCAGCTGAGTGCATTACCTTTGCAACAATTTATTGTTAAAAAAGTATATAAAATTATACTCACAAACGAATGCATATATCAAGCAAAATACAGTCCACCTAGTGCTCGACCCAGCGTGGTCTGCTGACAGGTGCCAATAGTGAGATGAAAAGTCCAAAAGAGCTGATGCATTTCGAGGGGTGTCCCCTCCTCCTCAGAGCTCAGAGATAGAGGGGACACCCCTTGAAATGTGTCAGCTCTTTTGGACGCTTCATCTCAATTTTTGCCACTTGTCAGCAGACCACGCTGGGTCGAGCACTAGGTGGACTGTATTTTGCTTGATATATGCATTTGTTTGTGAGTATAATTTTACATATTTTTTAACTATATATTGTTGCAAAGGTAATGCTGGTGCACCCTCTGTTCCTTTCTGTAAAGAGTTCCACTTGGGTTTCCCTGACCTATTGTGGGTGGCAGCACAGCTAATGTGGAGGTTGAACCAGTGGAGATACACAACCACATCCAGCTGCACATTTTTCTCAAGAGCAGGAGATTTGGTTGTCTTTCTAGTCTACTTCATTAGGAGAGGTCATGCTGAGCTAGCTGAGAAATGCTTGCAGTCAGCCATGACACCTTCTCTTCAAAACATCTAAAAGGTAAGATATATATATATATATATATCATGTTTTAGATATGCTGTGTGAATGGGAACAGATAACAAACGTATAGTGGAATTTTCTTAAATTTGACTGCAAAAGTGGATATATACTTCCTAGTATAAAGCCCAACTCTAAGCACGATGAAAAAATGTAAAGTGATTGGCCCCATCCCTTAATATGCAGAATGTTTTTGTCTTGTGGAGATCTAATAGAGAGGAATAGTTACCTTACTCCAATGTTCCGTGGCACCACTTGCTCCGGTCTTCTTCTCTCTTACCCCAGAATGTGGGAAGGCCTTTAGCATTATCACATAAAACGACTATTACTGGTTGAAAGGACCAGAGAAAAGGAGTGCCTTTGAGGGGAGGGGACTGGTGGTCACCATCATGAAAACCGTCCTGAAAAATGCCACGTGGCCATTACTGGAGTTCATGTAGACAGTAGGTGGCTTAAGGCAGGCTGCAGTACATAAGCAGTACTGAGAGGAGGATGTCAGAGAAGGTAAAAAGGTAAAAACAAATATTCTATTTTAAAAAATGTATGAAAAATTCTAAATGTATTAAAAATATTGTAAGACAGAATGCTATACAAAAAATGCATTTTTTAATTCAATACATTTTAAAAGTATATTTATCTTTTACAGAAAAATAAATAAATAAATGAGTACAAATGCCACCATGGTAACAGAATTTATTCTCCTAGGATTTTCCAAGTTAAGGGAAAGTCAAATTTTCCTCTATCCGCTGTTCCTTCTCATCTATGTCATTACAGTAGGTGGAAATGTATCTGTAATTATTACATATACACTAAGTCTGAATCTCCACACCCCGATGTACTTTTTTCTTGCAAATTTCTCCTTTTTGGAAATATTTTATGTGACATCTACCATTCCCAACATCTTATCCAATTTGTTGTCTAACCATAGAGCTATCTCTTTTTATGGCTGTGCAGTCCAACTGTACTGTGTCCTGCTTTTGGGTGGAACAGAGTGTTATATGTTGGCAGCCATGGCATATGATCGGTATAATGCTATTTGCCGACCCTTGTTATATACCATTATTATGAACAGAACAGCTTGCATTAAGCACATCATAGGATCATGGTTCATTGGGGCAATTAATGCAATAATACATACATCCCTTGCATTTTCTTTATCATTTTGCAGATCGAATCAGATTAACCATTTCTTCTGTGACATTCCACCATTGCTAGAACTGTCGTGTCAGGACACCTGGGTGAATGAATGGACAATATTTAGTGTTGCTGGTTGCGTTATAATTGGCTCATCCATATTAACCATGTTCTCTTATATTCAAATCATCTCTACAGTTCTACAAGTACATTCAAGTTCTGGGAGAAAGAAAGCTTTTTCAACCTGCACCTCTCACTTGATAGTAGTTACAATTTTTTATGGCTCTGCAATCTTCATGTATTTTAGACCCAAGTCAAGTTATGGGATAACGGATGATAATTTTGCATCACTAATGTATACTGTGATTGCACCTCTCTTAAACCCTTTTATTTACACTCTTAGAAACAATGAAGTAAAATCAGCAATCGCAAAGATATTGCATCAAAAACACGACCTTGATTGTTGATATTGTTTATGATGATTGAAGTTCTGATGTGTATATATATATATTGGAAATTCACATTTATTGTAGTCAGTTGCAGTGCTTCCTTTAACTATTTGAAGACCAGCTTTTTAAATCCTCTTCCTCTCCAAGCCATTTTTCAGTTTTTAGCACTGTGATAAATAGACTGACAATTACTCGGTTGTGTAACACTGTACCCAAATTATTTATTTTTTAAAATTTTTTGAGACAGATAAAGTTATATTTTGTGATATTTATTCACCACTGTCTTGTTATTTCTTTTGAAAAAACAGCAAAAAAAGGGTTTCTCTATTTTCTGTTTAATTTCTCTGTAAAATTTAGCAAAATATGGTATATATTTGTAATTTATTAACCCTGGTGTTCTGACTGACTCATTTCTTGAGGCCCTAATATGCCAGGACAGTACAAACAACCCCCAAATGACCCATTTTTAAAATTAAGATTTCATTTTAATTCACAGAGTTTTTTTAACACATTGAACAAGTTACTTCTCACTCCAGGCATTGGCATACCAACAATTACACCCCAAAACAGATTCTTTTGCTCCTCCCAAGTATGGGGGTACCACGTGTGTGAGCCTTCCCTTCTGCCTAGACACATACAGGGAGTGCAGAATTATTAGGCAAGTTGTATTTTTGAGGAATAATTTTATTATTGAACAACAACCATGTTCTCAATGATTCCAAAAACTCATTAAAATCAAAGCTGAATATTTTTGGAAGTAGTTTTTAGTTTGTTTTTAGTTGTAGCTATTTTAGGAGGATATCTGTGTGTGCAGGTGACTATTACTGTGCATAATTATTAGGCAACTTAACAAAAAACAAATATATACCCATTTCAATTATTTATTTTCAGCAGTGAAACCAATATAACATCTCAAAATTCACAAATATACATTTCTGACATTCAAAAACAAAACAAAAACAAATCAGTGACCAATATAGCCACCTTTCTTTGCAAGGACACTCAAAAGCCTGCCATCCATGGATTCTGTCAGTGTTTTGATCTGTTCACCATCAACATTGCGTGCAGCAGCAACCACAGCCTCCCAGACACTGTTCAGAGAGGTGTACTGTTTTCCCTCCTTGTAAATCTCACATTTCATGATGGACTTTTTTTGATTACTGAACCGGAGGAACAAGTGGACTAGACTTGGGGTATCTCATGGACACCAGGTAGTACTTTACACTCTAAATGTTCCTCCCTTTTGTCAAGTG
>BLSH010397324.1:125564-135863 GCA_018402905.1 Glandirana rugosa | reverse complement strand
TCTCTCTCACACTCACCCCTCTCTTTTATACTCAACCCTCTCTCTTACACTCCCCCCTTTGTCTTTCACTCACCCCCTCTCTCTTACATTCACGCCATCTCTCTTAGGTCCCTTTCACACGATCCAACTGCTCGGATCTGCCTGTTGGTTTTTCAGAGAGATCTCTCGCTGAGATGGCTGACCCCGCTGAGCGGATCCGTTCAGTGTGAAAGGGGCCTAATACTCGCCCCCTCTCTCTCACTTCCACCTCTCTTTCTCTCACCATCTCATGATATACAATAATGGATGTGGGGGCCTTTTGGTGGGCGTGATTTTTTTTTTTTTTTTTGGGGGGTGGGGGACAGCATTTTATTCAATTAAAGTGGGCCAGTCTGGATGAAGTCCAGGGCCAAATTTTTGCCCCAGTCCAGCCCTGCTTGAGAGTGGCTGGTAGCAGTGGTTCACCTTATAGCTGCCCTCAATCACACCATATATCACACATACGGAGACACTGAACAGGCCGGCTCTTGTTTTTGTTGTTTTATATAACTTGGATGGGGATAAGGGATGACTGTGGGATGCCCAAAGAATTATGATACATGACCTCCATATACACTCCTGTATATGCACACTTGCACTGCAGACTATCCTTCTGCAGACTGTTACTCTTCAGAACTCTCCAGCACTCAACTTGCTGACCGTTTCTTCTACAGTTCTCTCTCTAACACAGAACTTGCAGATTTTCACTCCATTACTTCTCTCCAGCACATCACTTAGTTTCCAGCCTGAAAGGAAATTTATCAAGCTTCTCTACTCCTTCCTCTTCACCATTGCTAGCACATGGTGAGGCCTACTCTGTATTAGCAGGACCTCAGGAACACCCATTACAAGCCAGGGATCACAGGCCCCTGAATGTGTAGCAAAATACTTGAGTGCTAGCCGGGCCTTTGATGGACTACAACTCCCAGCCCATCCCTCTTCCCGGTCCCACCGACCTGCTTTTCCTCAGTGACTCTCCTTTCTCTGAACTGGTTCCCAAGGCTTCCACAGACCGTCCACTATTCATCTCCCAGCCTGCTCCAGCACTTTCTCTTCCAGCTGCCAGGGACTGTCACTTACCAAACCGGTGGATCACTTTAAAGTCTCTCACTGTTTAGCACCTCCACTGTTCTCCTGTTCCCCTGTGCGACTCCAGGAATTACCACCACTCCTGGCTGCACCCGAACCTCCAGGCCCCAAGGACACCCTCCCCAGACTGGGGCGACCTGATGGGTAGGGGGGATAGGGACCTCCACAGCACCTCAGCTACATCTCCAGACTTCCACCCGACACTTTTCCTCCCAGATTGGGCTGACTCAGAGTATTTAAGGAGGCCCGTCCCCTGCCAATCCTGCTTGGGGATTGGTCAGGGCTCCCTAGAACACTCCAGATGGCTCCACCTTTCTCCCAGCTCTCTGACTAGAAACCTTCCCCAGGTTTCTAGAAAGAAGTGGGAGGTGCTGGTGACCTCATCTGTCAAGTCCACTCAATCCTCCCTGAGCCACTCCTCCCAGCCCAGATCAAAACATTCAGGCCTGCTCTTACACTCAGCCCTGACTAAATTTTACCTTACCCAGCAGACTCTGCTAGAAAAACGCACCTACACTATGGGGGGCGCTACACTCATCCCCCCCCTAAATATCAGCTGGTTCCCAGCTGAAAAAATTACAAAAATAGCTCTTGACCCAAGACCCAAGGCATCCCAGAACCAGAAAATGGGAGGGGAAAAGAGAACAAACTTGGAAGGGGAAATACAAAACTGTACATGAATAGATAAGTATTAAAAATATCATATCCATTTTGCAATATTTACAATATACAGTTTATCACAATTCCTATCTACAATCCCTGCATCTAACCACATGCAGCATACTGTACATTTCCTGGGTCGGAGCACCTCACCCTAACGGGAAGCCCTCCACCTGCCTAGTTAGCAACAGTTGATGTTTGACTTGACTCTCGGCGGATATAGATGAACAGCCGTTCCATCAGGAATCCTAAGAGAAGAGAAACACAACTATCTAAACTAACTAACAAAGCATGTCTATTGAGAGGGGGTTATAGACCTCCCAATAGAACCGCATATTACACATTAACTTGAACTCCTTCACCTGCCTGCCCTGTCAGTAAGGGATTATGATCCCACCGCAGGAGCAGAAGAATGGGAGAAGTCAGTAATAACTTAGTTCCTCCTGAAATTCCTGATGGCCTCCCCAAGCACAGGGGCCCCTCCCCTCATCCTTTCAATGGGCAAATCTCCTCCACTGGGCACAGGGTGGCAGGCTGGCTTGTCCGGCAGTTCAGAAAGAAATCAAACACTCCACTAATCCACCAGAAGTGTTTGGAGTGTATTTACATCTGCTGACAGTCTCTATATGTAGTTCCGGGGGTCAGGCAACCTCCTTTGGCCTCACCCTTCTTCCCGAACTGAAACTGCATAGCTCTTTGCTGGTTGGTCTGCTTTAAGGATTAGCACACAGTCTTTTCAGATAGTGCGCCCAAGGCTCTGCTTTTTCTTCAGATCCTTGAACTTCTCCCAACTGCTGCTTCCTGACCCCTGCAAAGGCTTGGGGACATAAATTTAAAGGGTGGGAGCACCCCTAGTATTTTCACAGTGGCCTTGGGGTACTTTTTTGTATATTAGGTTGTTCTAAACCATTATTTGTTCATGCGTAGCAGACCTTATAGTGTGTGACTGTACTGCCCCATTGTGAGATATGGATTTTGTAGGAGCAGCCTGGTCAGGCCTTATGTCCGAATTCCAAGCAAAACCCGACCCAGTAACACAGAATGAGGCAAACCTGACCCAATATATGGCCAAGCTGAAAAGACATGGACATCCTAGACAGTGAACTTAATGTAACTTAATGTAACCAATACAACATATGAGACAATAAAAGACCACCCACAGTTCGAAACAAAATATCAGGAACTGAAGGATTATCTTAATAGACTGAATAAATACATTGTGTGTAAAAAAAACAGACAAAATTTATGAAGGATAAAACAGCCTTCCTAGAGGGATTTGCATACCACTGGCCCTCTGCATCCAGGTGGCAGAGGGGACCTAGGGGTAGGGGCCCACCCAGGGAACAACAAGGATACAGTACAGGGGACGAGGGTATGGAATCTGACTCATCTGTATCTTCTTCCTTCCAACAGAATTCCAATGGACTTCCCACGTTCCGGCACGGATCTAGTCACAAGGGTGCACGTAAGCGCGATTATCATGGTGAAGGTTATGACAATATGCACAATTCAAAACGCAAACCCACAGCAGATCGGCACACCTGGGCCCAGTGGCAGCCCAGGCCTTACACATTTTCAAAACCCACACTAATCACACAACTCAACAACGAAAAAATTCCACAAACAAAGTGAACACCTCCCCCATTACACAAGGGATTTTTTTTATCAGGGACCCAGCCCCCCAACCCAGGGAGGCAGGGAACAATGGACCCACACATCACTCGAGGAACAACCCCAGTAGGGGAACAAGATCAGGGACCAGCCTCACCCCCGAACAATGTTTGAATGATCTAAGTATCATTAATCTTACCCCATACTCACTCTCTAGAGAAGAAATACAGGTCCTACAATTGGGCCTACGTTTCTGCCCCTCAAATAATATAGATAAATACCAAACAATTAAAGATTTATATTTGTTCTGTAGGAATCTTACCTACAAATACATGTATGATCCGGAGTAAGGGCCAGACAAGATAAAGAACTTACAGAAAACATGAAGGACCTGACCATGCAAGATTTCCGAATTTTGCGAGATCTGATTTTCCTGTTGGAGGAGAATGAGTCAGAGATCAAACCTCCACGCCGGCGTCACAGGACGAGGGGGTGGAGGTTAATAATCCCCCCAAAAAATTCAAAAATAGATCACAGCGATTCCCTGACCTATCTACCAACCCATATATATGGGCCTTTCTTACAGCAGTTACTAGTGAAATCAAGTGTTCTCAGTTTAACCAAAACAGTAGACAAAATCTTACACCCTTTCAGAAAAAGGGTCTACAGTCCCTGAAACAAAAGACTGATGTGGTCATCAATGCGTCTGACAAGGGAGGGAATATAGTACTAATGACGTCTTCAAACTATGAACAGATGTGTGAACGGATATTATCAAATAATGGATGGTATACCAGTATAAGCCCCCAAAAACCCATTCAGTTTGTCAACCAGTTTAAAGATCTTATAGGAGCAGCATACACCAAAACTTTAATAGATAAAGAAACATATGACTACCTCAGTACTTTATTCCCATGAGAGGCAACGTTCTACGCACTACCCAAAGTGCATAAGAACCTGCAGAATCCACCGGGCAGACCCATTATCTCGGGAGTCGGGGCCTTGTGCAAAAATGCAAGTAGATTTGTGGATTTCTTTCTTATGAAGCACGTCATTAGTCTACCCTCATACGTGAGGGATACTCTGGACCTGCTCAAACACTTCGAGAGCCGCCAGATCCCTTCGGGAGCTATTTCGGCGACTCTCAACGTGGAGGCATTGTATTCCAGTATTCCCCATAGGAAGGGAATTGACATGGTTCGCTCATTTCTAATGGAGGAACCTAATACTCAGTGGAATTTCAATGAGTTTCTGTTGGAACTGCTGTACTTTATCTTGACATATAATTGGTTTACCTTCAATGGCACCCACTACCTCCAGGTGCAGGGCGTGGCCATGGGCACATGTTGTGCCCCGGTCTACGCCAACCTGTACCTGGGGGGGGTGGGAGAGGGATATATGGCAGTCGGAAAGATTGGAGGAGTTTATGCAACATATACTATGTTGGTACAGATACATAGACGATATTTTTATCGTCTGGACAGGTTCAGAACACAAGCTTATCAAATTTGTACGGGACTTTAACATAAACTCTTTCAATCTGACCTTTACACTGTCATATCATCCCTCAAAAGTTAACTTTCTTGATCTAGAAATTTTCGTGGACCAGGACCAGTGCCTGGCCATGGATCTGTATCAGAAACAAACAGCACGCAATACACTCCTGCATGCTAGGAGTGCTCATCCACCTGCACTTATACGGAGTATCCCTTACGCACAATATGTACGGTTGAGACGGAATTGTACACGGATTGAAGACTTTTACAAACAAGCAGCCAACTTGCGCCTGAGACTCTTGCGCCGAGGGTACAGTAAGACCCTTCTGCGGAAAGCATACAATAAAGCCTTAGAGCGGGACAGACAGTCCCTATTATATAAACGCAATATACGTCCACAACATCAAACCGTTAAATTTATAACACAGTTTTCAATGCAGCATCAGGAACTGAGGGGAATTTTGGGGAAACATTGGCACATTCTCCGGCAGGATCCCCAGCTCTCTAAATATGTGAGACAAGCCCCAGAGATGGTTTTTCGGAGAGCCCCGTCAATCCGTAATCATCTCACGGCTAGTCACTATGTAGCCAGGCAAGACAATAGACAGTCATCTAGGGGCATATATAAATGTGGGAAATGCGATATGTGTCCCTGGGTTAATCAGGGCACCAATTTTTTGCTTCCAAATGGTGAGATATTTAGCCCTCGCTTCTATGCGGATTGTGACACACAGGGGGTTATATATCTCATGAGGTGTGGGTGTAGTGCGTTTTACGTGCGGAAAACCATAAGACCCTTCAGAAAGAGGATACATGATCATATTTATTATTCCTCAGGAGGAAAGATGGTTACCCCAGTGACTCGTCACTTGGATCTGTACCATGGCTTTGATGTGAGCTGAGTTACTTTTATAGTGTTAGAGGTGGTCCCACAGGATCCAAGGGGAGGAAACTGGGATAAAAAAATATTGCAAAAAGAAACCATGTGGATAGAACGCTTAGACACCACCCACCCCCCCCCAGGCCTAAACGAGATTTGTTCATACAAACCTTTCTTATGAATGGCAGGCACACATCCATACAAATTGTCTCTGTCTGTGACAGGCTTAATTATAGTACTAACCATATATATGAGCATAGAGTTCATGTGAATTCTGGGTTCATATTTATACAAATCCCCCCCGTGAAACACATACTCACCTGTAGTGCAGATCACATACGGGTTCTGTAAGCACAATTGTTGGAACTTTGTGGATATTGTTTGTTATTTATATGCATTTCTGATTTTTTTATTATGCAAATGGTTGTACTGCATTGATGGACTCAACAGAAATGCACTGCTGTAGGATTGTTCCACCTAAGCTCCCACCTCTGGCTGTCCACTAGATGGCATTGCACCCTACCAACCCTTACCTCTGGTCTCTGCTTTAGATTCTAGGTGGGGGGGTTGGTTGTAGGGTATACAAATGTGCGGCAGAAAGCACCACTCATCAAACAGTCCCCAACGTTCCTGTTCAGGGACGGATCGAGGACAATGTGGGCGGCACCCCCGGACCCCACCAGGCGTGTTGGGGAATCCAGGGCCACTCCTTCCTTCCTGGCATGCGCGGGCTTGTGTCTGCGCATGCGCAGGGGATCGAGTTGTGTGCCGGGCCGTATAGCGTCGTTGTGTGATAGGGAGGCGGTCTCCTCCTCCGCTTGAAGTTCTGGTCGGCGTGGGAGAGGTAGGCGGTCCTCCCGTCCACTGACATCACGGTCGGTACGTATATCAATATGAGCGGACAGTCGAGCGGCGCACACGCCCATGTCGGCAGCACGCTTGCATCACCAGCAGCCCTTTGAACTTAAACAAAATTACGCTGTAAGTACTTTGCTTTTATCTCAGGGGTAGATGGATGGGGTATACCAACGGTACAGTCCGCATTGTAGCCCCATCCCTCCCCCTGTTTTTTTCCCTATGAAAGGGTCACTGCTTACTGTTATATTAGGGCTAATAATGTGGATTATGCCCCATTTTAGGAATTTGGTACATCTAGCAACTGGTACTACGGACAATACGGGACTACAATTCTATTCTCCCCGGGTCCCGATCTGGATAGGAACCTATTTTTTGGCTTTCAAATTCAAGGTAACCCTTCTTTTTTCAGGTATAGCTTTAAACATATTGACAGTAATTTTGGGTATAATGATTTCATATCACATGGGGTGGGTTCTCCCTCCCCCCTATGTGTTTATAGGCAGACCCCCTTTAGGGACATTCCAGCCTGTAAATATATATACGTTTTGTTACCATTATATATTCTTTTTCTATTCATAGAAAAAATTCAATTTCTGGATAATACGTCCCCACATCTGTTGCCACTAAGTGGACCAAGTCGGGGGATTGTGGAGTTGGTGTACCCTTTCGGGCAGTGTATTTTGAGTCCTGATCATAAAACGGTATATGATATCTGAATATATGTTATTATGTGATTTCTAAATTGTAACCACATGTATTACAGATTTCTTTGAAGATCCGGTTTCTATACCCTCTATCTTCTGAGGAAGCGTTGATTCATAGAACGCGAAATATGTAAAGATTGAGCTTCACCGCATGACTTGTGGCACCGGCTTTGTATATCATATGCCCCTGCAGAGTTTGAAATAGGACCTAACTGTATGATTATTGTACCTTTGGGTTATGTCAATAGAATTGGTGATCTCAATCCAGACACCAGTTGTTACCATATAGGAAGGCCACTGTGTAATACTAGAATATTGGCTATTTTTTAGCACCACAATAGTCAGCCTGGCCCATCAGCATGCGGAAACTCAAAAAGGGATAGAAACGTAATGGAATCTGCTTTTATATGGTCTTTTTAATAAGAATAAATACAATTTGTATTTTTTATATACTTGATATCTACAGTGGTTTTCTTACGGTACCAGTAAAGTCCCACATTATTTTCCCAATTATCTTCTATCTTCATGTTCAAATTAGGGATGTGGTACCTTTATCTTAATTAAAGCCCCTGGTAGCCACCCAGTGAGGATTTCAGAATAATCTTATTGGGGACATAAAGGTACTCCCATGTCATCTCATCCTCCCACTCTTCCCTTGAGCTCTCAATGATATCCATGACATGGGGTGGGACACAGGGATAGTCCAGACCCCACTCCAGAGCAACTCGTCACTGTACCTCTCGCTGGTACCAAGAGAGCCTAGGTAGACTCCCGATCCTCCTTCTCCCCGGCAAGACATGGGCGTAAGGAGATTTGACCCCCATGTGGCTGAAGGTGTAGTTGTTGCCCTGGTCTGGGTAGTGGAGGGCCTGTTTAAAGAAATTTGGCTGCTGGTACTGGGGATTTTTGCTGCAGTCTTTGAATCCAGAGGGGGCTCTGTCTCATCCCCTTCTGAAGGGTGCCGAACATGCGAACTCTCCATCTCCTGCTCCTCATCAGGCCCCTCATTTGAAGATGACCACTCAACCAGGTGCTCCGAAGATCCAAATTCTGCCAGCAGTCTGGGTCACCTCCAGTCCATGGACCTGTCCCTGGCATCCTCGCTTGGCTCAACAGGGGGCTCCTCCCCCTCAACTACTGGTTCCGGCCTAGCTGGAACGCCTATGGATTGGGACTTGGCCGGCATTTCAGGGACACCGGACTCCCGCTTAATGGCACTCACAGTATCCAGGTCCCCGGCCAGGCCACAGGCCACGACAGCCCCCTCTCCTCCCTCGCCCTCTGCTCCTGCAGGGGAGTCACCCATCTGGAATCCCACCCCTCCCCGATGAGACAATCCCAGGCCCGCCCCGGCCCTCCGAGATCTCTGCTGCAGCAGACCGCACCGCCCCGAGTGCAGGCCCACCATGTAGTACATTGGCTCCCGCTGCATAACGACCAGCCGGATGATCGTCTCGCCACAATGGCCGCACCGGGCCCAGGCAGCGACCCCCGCAGCTGGAATCCGGCAGTCCGGGCAGACCAAACACAGCTGCTCTGCTCCATCAACCACTCCCAAAGCGAGTTCCCCGCGAGGCTCCACCAGGGTCTGCTCCGGCCTCACTGGCAACCAGGCAATCGCTGGCACAAGTCATCCACCCTCTCTGCCATCCCTCTCCTCGTGGTATCTAATGTGAGCTGCAGGCGCATAGCTTCCTCCAGGGTGTGGCTCCACCCCCATGCTACCAGACGAGCCGGCGTCAAATGTCCCGATAAGCAGGCTTGCTGCGTGTCACAATGCCACAACCCCCCGTGTGAAGGACAAAACTCCGCAGACACTCTGATGCTAGCAGGACCTGTCCAGACCCGCGACTCGGACGGTGGCCGGCGGCGGCAACAGCAAGTTGCAGCATTCACTGTTCTGCTGGAATTGGAGTAAACATTTGCAAAACACTTGTAATGCCCTGCTTTAGCAGAATGCTGGGCATATTTGCAATCCTGTGGTAATGTCCAGCCGTGACATGGCACAGGACATACAGTGCCTTGAAAAAGTATTCATACCCCTTAAAATTTTCCACATTTTGTCATATTACTACTGAAAAAGTCAATTTATTTTATTGGGATTTTATGTGATAGACCAACACAAAGTGGCACATAATTGTGAAGTGGAAGGAAAATGATAAATAGTTTTCACAAATTTTTACAATTAAATATGTGAAAAGTGTGGCATGCATTTGTATTCAGCCCCCTTTACTCTGATACCCCTAACTAATATCCAGTGGAAGCAATTGCCTTCAGAAGTCACCTAATTAGTAAATAGAGTCCACCTGTGTGTAATTTAATCTCAGTATGAGGCCCCATTCACACAGGGGCGACTGTCGCTCCGACTTGAGTCACCTCAAGTCGCCCCAAGTCGCTTGACATCTAAAATCCCATTGAAATGAATGGGAGCCATCTTAATTATTATTATACAGGATTTATATAGCGCCGGCAGTTTGCGCAGCACTTTACAATATTAGGGCAGACAGTACAATTACAATACAATCCAATACAGGAGGAATCAGAGGACCCTGCTCGTTAGAGCTTACAATCTAGGAGGGAGGGTTAAATGATACAAAAGGGCAGTAAACTGTGGGGGATGAGCTGATTGAGAAAAAAAGGAACATGACAGACGGGATTATAACATTTCACGACGCGTTTGACGGCCGCGATATATTTAGGACATATTATTATTAATTCTACCGAGGGTAAGTAAAGTTACCCTAAAATCTACAGTTCGCTGAACCCCGCTGAACTCCACTGAGTTCAGCCTCGCTGTCAGCGGGGACACACTTACCCCGGAGTATGACTCTAATTTAATGTGTGTCCACCTGAGATAAATGATTAATCCACTGAAGACTTCCGTTAACGAAGGTGACCTATAATCAATCCCCATAGTCTCATTTCCCCCGACTTATGTTTACGTACGGTGTGAAAAGTGTATAAATTAACATTTTTAAACACT
>BLSH010397324.1:48069-61772 GCA_018402905.1 Glandirana rugosa | reverse complement strand
CCCCCAGAACAAACTACCCCCCATCAGTGTTGACCCTCCCAGGACAAACCACGCCCAATCGATACAGACCCCCCCAGAACAAACCAAACACCCAATCAGTAAATACACCCTCCACGACACCCCCCTTTCCTTATGCACCTGAGGCTGAGCGGAGGCAGGACAGTTTTCAATAGAACACCGGCACCGCGGACCACGCTGTCCATGAGTGAGGCTCTGCTCGGTCTCACTGCAACTGTCTCCTATCACAAGCGCGCCACCCAGAGAGTTTCTTGCTCAGACGGGCAGCGCGCTTGTGATAGGAGACAGCTGCAGTAAGAGTGAGACCGAGCAGAGCCTCACTCATGGACAGCGTGGTGCGCGGCACCAGTGTTCCATTGAAAACTGTCATACCTCCGGGACCAAGGACCCTATGCCGCCTTTGTTTTGATGTCACCCCTCTGCGGGTGTCACCCTGATGTGGGCCGCACCCCCCCCCCCCCCCACCGCACCGGCCTAGTGAAGCCACTGCTCTCAAAGCTTTTACTGGTTTCCCGGTACACTGGACTTAGACATGAACATAGCAGTGTTCGGTGGCATAGGTGGCGGTATAGATACGCTATTTACACCTGTTTACACCCCACATATGTTGCAGGGATAGATTGCCTAAATAACTTTTAGGGAAAGGGATCAGTTGAAGAAACACCATACATCCTGTCCCTCTCTCCACTGTTAGTGGTATATCCATGCTGAATTGACAGCCAAGACTTGCTCTGCTTGCAATCAGTGGTTGCAGCCACAACTGTGTAAAAGAAAACTTCTTAACAGTATGCATAATACAGCTCAGAAGCTTGATTGAGCAATGTAGCAATATTAATTCACACGGCATTCATGCCAGCATCACCTTTGTTCATAGGTGTGGCATGAAAATTGCATTAGGGTGTGCACCCTAAAGCTCATGCACACACACGTGTGTGTGGATATATATATATATATATCTTTTTTACTTAGCGCATAGGTGTAGAAACTCTACCACGCCCCCCCTACTTTTCCTCAGGTGGGGGAGGGGGAGAGCACAAATGGTGAGTTTCACCAAACTGCACTAAGAGTTCAGAAGTGTGCTACTTTGTACAAAGTGCAGGATTCAGGAGTGCACTATGTACAGAGTGCAGGATTCAGGAGTGTGCTTTGTACAGAGTGCAAGGTTTAGGAATGCACTACATACAGAGTGCAGAGTTTGGGAATGCGCTTTGTACAGAGTGCAGTGTTCAGAAGTGCAGAATTCAAGAGTTTGCTGCGTACAGATTGTAGGGTTCAGGAGTGCGCTATGTCCAGAGTGTAGTGTTTGCAAGCTCGCTGTGTACAGAATGCAGGGTTCAGGAGTGCACTTTGTACAGAATGCGGAGTTCAGGAATGTGCTTTGCACAGAGTGCAGGGTTCAGGGTTGTGCTATGTACAGAATGCAGGGTTCAGGATTGCTCTACATACAGAGTACAGAATTCAGGAATGTGCTACATACAGAGTGCAGAGTTCAGGAATGTGCATTGTATAGTGGGCAGGGTTCAGGAGTGCACTACATAGAGAGTGCAGAGTTTAGGAATGTGCTTTGTACAGAGGGCAGTTTTCAGGAGTGTGCTACATTCAGAATGCAGGGTTCAGGAGTGTGCTACGTGCAGAGTTCAGGAATGTGCATTGTATAGTGGGCAGGGTTCAGGAGTGCACTACATAGAGAGTGCAGAGGTTAGGAATGTGCTTTGTACAGAGGTCAGTTTTCAGGAGTGTGCTACATTCAGAATGCAGGGTTCAGGAGTGTGCTACTTGCAGAGTGCAGAGTTCAGGAATGTGCATTGTATAGTGGGCAGGGTTCAGGAGTGCACTACATAGAGAGTGCAGAGTTTAGGAATGTGCTTTGTACAGAGGGCAGTTTTCAGGAGTGTGCTACATTCAGAATGCAGGGTTCAGGAGTGTGCTACGTGCAGAGTACAGAGTTCAGGAATGTGCATTGTATAGTGGGCAGGGTTCAGGAGTGCACTACATAGAGAGTGCAGAGTTTAGGAATGTGCTTTGTACAGAGGGCAGTTTTCAGGAGTGTGCTACATTCAGAATGCAGGGTTCAGGAGTGTGCTACGTGCAGAGTGCAGAGTTCAGGAATGTGCATTGTATAGTGGGCAGGGTTCAGGAGTGCACTACATAGAGAGCGCAGAGGTTAGGAATGTGCTTTGTACAGAGGTCAGTTTTCAGGAGTGTGCTACATTCAGAATGCAGGGTTCAGGAGTGTGCTACTTGCAGAGTGCAGAGTTCAGGAATGTGCTTTGTATAGTGTGCAGGGCTCAAGAGTGCACTACATACAGAGTTCAGAGTTCAGGAATGTGCTTTGTACAGAGTCCAGGATTCAGAAGTGCACTTTGTGCAGAGTGCAGAGTTCAGGAATGCACTTTGTACAGAGTTCAGGAGTGTGCCATGTACAGTACAGAGTGCAGTGTTCAGGAGTGCTCTGTGTACAGAGTGCAGGATTCAGGAGTGCGCTATGTACAGAATGCAGGGTTCAGGAGTGCACTTTGTACAGAATGTGGAGTTCAAGGATGTGCTATGTACAGAATGCAGGGTTCAGGAGTGCACTTTGTACAGAATGTGGAGTTCAAGAATGTGCTTTGCACAGAGTGCAGAGTTCAGGAGTGTGCTTTGAACAGCAGACATGGTTCTGGGGTGTGATGTGTACAGAATGCAGAGTTCAGGAGTGTGCTACGTACAGAAGGCAGGGTTAAGGAGTGCACTACCTACAGGGTGCAGGGTTCATGAGTGCGTTGTGTACAGAGTGCAGGATTCAGGGGTGCGCTGTGTACAGAGTGCAGGGTTTAGGAGTGCATATCTCACTGGCCTCTTTATTCCAAAAATGACACCCCTTCTTCCCCCCCTAATATCCTTTCTCTCCCAGTACAGAGTTCTCCTCCCACCCTCAAATCTCCATCCTTGACATGATTGACATCCAATTCCAGCACAACCCCCCATATCCCCCATCCTGTGTATATCCTCTTCCCTTGCCGTCACAACCCCCCCCCCCCCCCCCATCCCTATAGTTGTACAAATGCCACTATAATTGTTTTTTATTCCCCCCTCCCAAATATCTCCTCCCAACACAGACCTCAGATACAGCATGGCTTAATGTGGGGCGGGAGATGTTCTTCCTCTCAAGCTCCTCCTCGTGGTCTGCCAAATTTATTCTGCAGCAAGACAACTACCCAATCATTCAGCCAATGTCATTAAGAACTATCTTCAGCCTAAAGAGCAACAAGGAGTCCTGGAAGTGATGGCTTAGCCCCCACAGGGTCCTAATCTCAACATCATAGAGTCTGTCTGTGATTACATGAAGAGACATAAGGATATGAGGCAGCCTACATCCATAGAAGATCTGTGGTTAGTTCTCCAAGATGTTTGGAACAACCTACCTGATGATTTCTTTAACCACTTCAGTACGTATACCCCCTTCCTGTCCAGACCAATTTTCAGCTTTCAGAGCTCTCACACTTTGAATGACAAATACACAGCCATGCAACACTGTATCCAAACAAATTTTTATAATTTTTTTTGACACAAATAGAGCTTTCTTTTGGTGGTATTTAATCACCACTGAGTTTTTATTTTATTGCGATATAAGTAGAAGAAGAGCGAACGTTTTGAAAAAAAAAAACACTTTTTTTTTCGTTTCTATTATAAATTTTGCAAATAAGTAATTTATGTTCACAAATTTGACCCACAATTTATACTGCTGCATATCTTTGTGTAGCACCCTTTACGCTAGGTATGTGTTAGAGTGAGTTTTTTTGCTAGGTGAGCCAAATTTAGTCAGGCCTGACTTAAATGCAGGCCTGAATATTTTGATTCTGGGCAGGGGAATGGCCCAGGGAGAGTTGGAGACCGCAGAAAGAAACACCCCTTCGGTTACTCGTCTCCTTTTCTTCAGAAAGTTCTGGAAGAAAGAATGGGAAGAGGAGATGAGGCTTTCTGAAGTATATTAACCACTTCAGCCCCGGAAGGATTTCCAGCTTTAGGACCGGAGCCCTTTTTGCGATTCGGCGCTGCGTCGCTTTAACTGACAATTGCGCGGTCGTGCGACGTTGTACCCAAACGAAATTTGCGTCCTTTTTTTCCCACAAACAGAGCTTTCTTTTGGTGGTATTTGATCACCGCTGCGTCATTTCTGATCGCCGCTATAAACAAAAGAAGAGCGACAATTGGCGTTTATTGATTGGTTTGCGCAAAAGTGGTCCCGTTTACGGATGATGAGAATTCATTTTTGGGGTTTTTAATTTTTTTTTATTTTTTACTAAAAATGGCAGCGATCTGCGATTTTTTGCGGTACTGCGATATTGCAGCGGACATGTCGGACCATTTTGACACTTTTTTGGGACCATTGGCATTTATACAGCGATCAGTGCTGTAAAAATGCACTGATTACTGTGTAAATGCCATTGGCAGTGAAGGGGTTAACCTGCAGGGGGCGCGCTAAGGGTTAACTATGTTCCCTGGGCGTGTTCTAACTGTATGGGGGACTGCCTAGCTGGGGAAGGGAAGTGGTCACAGCCTTCACGTAAAGGAAGGCTGTGATCACAGCCCTTCCCCCTCACACAGAGCGGAGGTCCGTGTTTACATACACGGACCTCCGCTCATTCGCTCCGGGGGGGGGCATCGCGGGTGGCCGGCGGCAATCGAAGCCGCCGCACCCGCTCCCTGGCCCCCCCTGGACACAGTGAGCGCGCGGGCGCGCCTCTGGCGGCGCGCGCGCGCTCACTATACACGTTCCCGCAGCCGCCGCCGTATGACGGCGATTTGCGGGAACGTGCCACTTTGCCGCCGTCAGATGCTGATCGGCGGTCGGCAAGTGGTTAAGGAGCCCTGACCAATCCCCAGCCTGGATTGGCAGGGGGCAGGCCCCTTAAATATTGTGGTCTGCCCAGTGGTGGGAGGAGAGTTTGGGTGGAAGTCTGGAGATGTGACAGTGTGGAGGCTGTCGCGGCCCAGGGGGAGCCCCAGTCTGGGGGGGGGGTGACCTAGGGCCTGGAGAGCTTGGGTGCAGCTGGGAGGAGTGAGATCCTGGATTGGAGGCACAAGGGAGCAGAAAGGGCAATGGGGGAGAGCGCTATCGGAGTGAGATCTTCAGTGAGGAACTACAAGCAGGGTCAACATCAGGGGGTACAGGCAGTACTGTTGTAAGGGGCCCCAGTGTCTCAAGGGGCCCTTACAACAAAGACTTTAGCAGTCTTTAACATTGGAGTCTATGGGAGGGAGCACCCAGTTTGTGGAGAACGTTCTCCCGAACCATAGCCGATAAAAATACCAAACATGGGTCACATAGATAGACCAGGTTTTGCCCAGGGGGCCCTAAGTTGGGACCACTATGGTTCGGCCGTATCGGGTCCCCAATGTGACCAGTCATTGACCGGCATTTGTCGGGTGAATTTCGGACTTAACATTGGAGTCTAGGGGAGGGGGCACCTGGTTTGGGGACACCGTTCTCCCGAACCATAGGCGATAAAGACACCAAACTTGGGCCACAACTGGCCCAAGTTTGGGACCTTCAGCACCTATGGTTGGTTGCAAGGTCTTATTGCAAGCATTGTGTGAGGCTGTGCTGCCTGTGCACTGTTTTTTTTAACCCCTTGGATCCCACACTAGCATGCATTGCACACTTCACTTCAGTTGAATGGGTCATGCTTCGCAGGCTACACCTGGTAAGTGTTACAGGGTGTATAATTCCTACTGCGGCTGCAACATGTGTACACCCCTGGCCAGTGGGCGGATGTGGTGGGATGGCCAGTGGGCAGGCCCTGGGGAATGTTGGTGGTCAGAGAGGGGGGGTCCAGGTCTAAAGCTGAGTAAGGGGCCCTAAAATTTCTGATGGCTGCCCTGACTACAAGTGACAGGAATCGGTGAGCGACACACCCTGGGATACAGGAGGAGGCATGCCGGAGCAGGTTGAGGTGAGAGACAGTCTGGGAAGGATGCTGAAGCCAGTGTGGGATTTTGGTGTTGCTGTGACAGTGGAGGAGGCGGTTGTAGCTGGAAGAGCTGGCAGGCCCGGAAGAGGATGGGCTGGGAGTTGTAGTCCATCCTGGCTAGCTAGCACCGACAAATTAACTTTCTAAACAAGGGGAACCTCAACCCCATGCCTGCAAAGGGCGATCTGGAGGTCAGGTAAAATCTATACCAGGTCTCACATGTGCTAGCTAGGCCGAACAAGACTGTAGAGGCCTGGTAAATTTCCTTCGAGGCCTCAGCAGTACTGAGTAAGAACTGTGCAGGAGAGGGGTAAAGGAGTTTTGTGAATCAAGTGATTGTGCAGGAGTGAGAGAAACATGCAGCAAGTGTCAGTGCTGGAGTTATGAAGGAGATGTGTAAATATGGAGTTGTATATAGAGGCCCCATGTAAAGAACTGATTGATTCTTGGGCATCCCATAATCATCCCTACCCCATCCAAGTTCAAATCCCCTAATAAAAATACCAAAACAAAGTACCAGCCTGTTCTGTGTCTCTGGATGTGAGGAAAAAGTGTGACTGAGGGCAGTGAGATCAGGTGAACCACAACAATCAGCCACCCCCAAGCGGGACATTGGCTACATTTGGGGGGCTCGTCTGGGATTCACCTGTTTCAGGTAATTCTGCCAGTCCTTGCCCCTAGCAACCAAAGTGAACTGAGCCAAGGAAATGTGACTGTTTGCTATTAGTGAGGATTGAACCCGGGAAAGGACTTATGTGCTCTGCCCACCAAACTGTGCTGTAATGCAAGTGCCGTTGCCCACAGTAACCAGCAGGAGCAGTCGCCAATTGCTGTTCATGCTTACCCAGTTGCTCCAACTGGCGCCGGGGTGGTGACTTGCAAATTACTTTTCTGCAATTCAGTGATTTGTAAAGCATGTGCTGTCACCCGTGGAATTCGGGGCGGCCAATCGCGCCCATGGATAACAAATATGTCCAGCTCTCTGTAAAGGCTGGACATCACCCACTGGATTACAAATATGCCCAGCGTCTTACAAAAACTGGGGGTGGTGCCATGCCCTGGAAGAGTCTCAGCACTTGCAACTAGCTTCAGACACAACGAGGCAGTGGAAGATGGCGGAAGGCGGTTGTCTTGTGCCAGCGCTCAACTGGTTGCCAGACAAGCTGGAGTGGACACTTGTGGACACAGTTGTCTGACTGGAGCCTCACGGGGGACTCGCTCTGGGAGTGATAGAAGGGACTAAGTGACTATGCTTACTATGCCTGGAGTGTTGGATGCCTACCGTGGAAGTCACTGCCTGGGCACGGCGTGGCCATTGCAGTGAGTCGCTGACCCAGCTAACATCCGCACAGCAGGAGCCATCATATTACACAGTGGATCTGTGCACTGGAGTTTGTTGTCCGCAGCCGCAGAAGTCCCGGAAGGCCAGAGGGGGCCTGGAATCATCCCCACAAGGCGAGGTAAAGTTGCAGCCGAGTTACTCAGTTTTAGTTCGGGAAGAAGGGGGAGGCCAGAAGAGGTTGCCTGATCCCCGATACTACATCTAAGGACTGACGAGACTACAGCAGATGTAGATGCACTCCAAGGACAGCTGGGAAAAGCAGCGGAGTGTGTTGATCTTCCTGACTGCTGGAACACACCAGCCTGGCACCCTGCGCCCAATGGCAGGCCCCTCCTATTAAGAACTCTAAAAAAGACTAATTTAATTAAATTATTCTTCCCTTTTCTGTCTCTGCCAGTGGGATTCTAACCCCTCACTTGTCAGGGCAGGCAGGAAAAAGACTCTGTTACAAGTGCACCGTGTTGCTCTGTTGGGAGGCCTATAACCCCCTCCCAATGGTCTTGCTGCTGTTTAGTTAGTTGTAGTTTAGTTATTTGCTCTTTTCTTAGGATTCCTGGGATTGAAAGGCTGTTTCTTCCCCATCTGGCAAGAGTCAAAACTTTCTTCTACAACTGTGCGAGTGGAGTGCTTTTCTCCCGGGAGAAGTGCTCTGGCTCGGGAAATGTATATTGATTGTATTTACACGCTGTTAGTAGTAAGGACAGTAGTTAGGAATGTATATTACTGTGTACAGGTGTAAATAGCCACAACGATTGAACTATATTTTTGTACTTATTTATTTGTGCAGTCTACATCCAAGTTTGTTCCCTTTTCCCTCTTCCCAAGTTTGGATAATGGGATGACCTGCTCCTGGGCCCAGGAGCTATTTTTTCTACATTTCTCAGCTGGGGACCAGCTGAGTTTGGTGGGGGGTGAGTGTAGCTCCCTCTACGCTAGGTAGGTGTTAGAGAGGGTTTTTGCTAGGTGAGGCAAATTAAGTCATGCCTGACTTAAATGCAGGCCTGATTGTTTTGATTCTGGTCAGGGGAGTAGTTCAGGGAGAGCTGGAGACCGGAGGAAGAAACACCCCTCGGTTACTCCTCCCCTGATGGGCTGGTGACAGCTACTCAGGTACTCTGATGGGCCGATGACAGGTACTCGGGTACTCTGATGGGCCGGTGACAGGTACTTGGATGCTGGTGACAGACACGGATGGGCTGGTGACAGGTACTCTGATGCTCATGTAGCGGTACCCCCGAAGGAGCTGCTAATGAAATTAGTATTTTCCCGAGCCTCCCACTGAATATTCTTGCAGCCAGTCACTATGGTATTTTCCCACAGCCAGGTGCACATACAAACCTGCTTGTTTCCAATGACCAGTCTAGGGGATGAATTTTCAATGCTTTATTTGCTGAACTTGGATAGGAGAAGGATAGAGATAGGATACTCCAAGTAACTGAATGTAACTGAGGACAAATTCTCCCTAGGTTCTGTACAGCAGGCAATCAGTGGCTTCACACAGCAGACTGACTCCAGTGAAACAAGTCTATCTTTAAGCAACAAAGGACATGCCAGACTTTGTTTCTTCAAGACACTAGCCAGTGTCTCCTTTCTAACTCAGTGTAGCAGACTACCAATGCACTCTATGGCAGGCTGACTTTATCAGAACAGGTCCCTTGTTAAATAGTAAGGACAGAAGCTGGACTCTGTTCTTCAAGACACTCTCCAGCGTCTCCTTTCTAGCTGGCACACCCAATAAAGCTGATATGAGAGCAGGGGAAATTCTGGCACACAGTCTCAGGGATTCTCTCACAGATCTGTACTCACACCATGTCCTGGGACAGTCGGTAGCCCTTTCTGCCAACCTCCAAGCGACACTTTGCCACTGCAGTATCAGACCGAATCCAGAGACATCCTCCCTCTGTCAGCTTCTATGGAACTGTGGGTTGCAGCTTCATCATCCGGATAGGCCTCGATTAGGCCTAGCAGCCGGCAGCCTCCTGGATAGGCTTTTGGGCCTAGCAGCCAAGAGCTGTACATATGCCTCACCCCTCAAACTTGGGTGGGCTGGGACTCCTAACCTTGAGCCCATGTGCTCCCTTTTATATGAAGGTGTTCACCCAAGATGCATTGGGTCACCACTCCCCTGCTAGCTGGTCAGAACCACCTCCAAATACACCTGCTGTTACTGGCTGAGGCTTTTCCCCTTTGTCCAATAGGGGTCGGTACTATTGGACATGGTAAAAGATCTCCAGACCATATGAAACAGCACCAGAGCACATAGAGCAGACCTTACTTAAATCAGGCTTCCTGATAAGCAGACAGCATGTAAATTTACCTGTCAGATCCTCTGTTAAGCAGACAGAGCCAAAAACTATATACACTCACTAGTACCCAAACTAGGAGGGCGCTACATCCACCCCCCGCCAAAAATTAGCCATGTCCTCATTGGCTCTGGGCAGCCGCCCCTACAAAAATCTACCAAAAGACTAGCGGAGTATCCCATATTGTGGAATGGGGGAAAAGGGAAGATAACAAATGAACAGAGCCATGGGGCATACCCCATATGTGGCCAGTAGTACAAATAGCTTATTTGTAGAATATTCACATTTCACTTTACCAATATACTTTATCAATGCACCCCCCTGCCAAAAATAGCAATGACTAGGGGTGCCAATGTAACCACCACATCCAATAGACATAGATGTTTTGGTTGTACTTAACATTTCACATTTTAAGTAGAACTCTACCAAGTGCACTTTGTTAGTGCACCCCCGCCAAACATAAAAAATGGTTGGGGGAGGGAGTAAACACAAATAATACATCCTGACTAACTATTGCTACATAATAGTATAATTATACACATATATGGTACATTTGCCTCAGCAGAGGCCTGAAGATTCCTTGCAGTCCTGCAAAGAAAGAAAGAGAAACATACTCAAGCAAACAATTATATACAATCCTGAGTAGCTATTTAGTGGGAACACCCTCTCCTCAGAGGCGGTTTCCCCACTGACATGCATCTACCACTAACATTCTCGTAGAGGCATCTTCATGAACACTGCCCCCTAAGGGCAATCTTGACACGTTGTCTCCTTGTGGACCTGAAAAAGACAAAACAATAACATCCTACCAATCTATCTAACTGTCACATTTGTGGAATGTTGTGCATTGAAGTTTTACTCCACGAATTTAACAGTTGACTTCTGAAGGAGCTTGCAACAGAAGAAGTCTTTTCCTTCAACATGTTACTTGTAGAACAACAGTAGGAGTTTGCAACAGAGGAAGTCACTTCTTACGGCACATCACTTGTAGAACAACAGTAGGAGCTCGTAACAGAGGAAGTCATTCCCACGGCACATCACTTGTACAACAGAAATGCTGGGCAACTGCCTTCTGGCATAGCAGCAGCCCCTTTAATTTGCGGTTTCAAACACATTTACATTGGCCAACTGGCCCAAAGATCTTCGCAAAGTGTCTCTTTGAAGAAATATCTTCGCAAAGTGTCTCTTTGAATAACTCTTCACAAAGTGCCCACTTTAAGTAGGAGAAGTCCTCTTTAGTAGAAGTTCCTTTTCTCCTTGTTGAAGAACAAATCCCAGATACCCCTTCTTGGTTTTGCAAGGATAGAAGGGAAAGGGGATTGGGAATTTTGAGGGATTGCCCCCGGCAACAACTTTAACTGGATCAACTCTGTAGAACAACTTTCAGCTGGTCATCCCTTGAGCAGCTGGCTTGACATCTGAACACTTTTCCTTTTGAAACAACAACCTGCTGGAATGTGGATCAGAGGTAGAAGTCTGGGTGAGGAATCTGGACCATCCCTCCATTGGGACCCCAGATGTTGCAGGACCACTCACTGTCCTTTTTCTTTGGCCTCTTGACAACCACTTTGTCAATGTGGATTGATCTCCCGAGGTTCCAACTCTCCCGGACAGTCAAAAACTCCTTCCACAAGGCCGACTTAGTTTGGTTCCTGTATGGCTTTGGTATAAACATAAAGTCCCACACAGCTTCGTCACACCACTGGTCACGCTTGGTCTCGATTTCTTGCATGATCTCTCGAGGAGCATAAGGGTAGTCATACCCATACTCGAGGGCGACCTTGCGCTGCAACAGGCGCTGGAAACGGGAGAACTTGGGCAAAGTTTTCCTATCACCCTTGCCTGCTGGGACATAAACGGTTACTTCCCTTTTGATGAGAAGAGTGTAGGTATCGTTTTGTGCTCGAGCCCGAGCGTAGTTGCGGGGAGGGGACAGATCAGGAGCTCTGGTAGCATAGGTTTCACAGAAGCCCAAATTTTTAGCACATTGGACAAGGATGGATGCTTCTTCCCTGCTTCCATCTAGCTGCTCCACACACAAAGATCCATCTTTATCTGAGGTTTCACAGTCCCACTCTGTGTCTGTCCCCTATCCCCAGTCACCTAGTCCCTCCTCAATGGACCCATAACAAAATACAAAGCTGGGGGATCCCACATCAATAATCCCCGGTCTCTCCTCACTTTAGGGACTGGTGGATCTTTCTGTCTGGCTGAGGTGGGTCCCTTCTGCCGCTTCAATGGCCGGTACATGGGCTACAGGAATAGCTATGGGTAGCGATGGCTGCCGTACTTGCTGTACTGTAGAGACGTAAGTCTCCTGGGTTTGGCAGACCGTGGTATGGGTGTAGACCACCGGCCCCGGTTCCAGTGGCGCCCGGAGAGCACGTCTGTCTCCCTCAGCAGAGATAGGAATGGGCATGGACACTTCTGTAGTACAGCCTGTCTCCCAAGCAATCTGCAGAACCCTCGGCTGACAATCGCTGGATTCTAGCTGCAGCAACATCTCCCCGCAATGACCGCACTGACCCCAGGCACTCAATTTTACAGTCACCCGTCGGCATCTGCCACATACCAGTCCCAGGTGCTCTTTACCTCCGGCGTTGCATAGTGCAAGGCTTCCTCTGGGCATCAATCTCACCCCAGTGTCGGTCACTCTGCTGCTCTTCCACTCAGTCATCTTCTCCGGCTCTGCGCCACGAGCAGCCTCTCTGGTATCCGCCATCTTACTGCTCTGCACACGCGGCTTCTTCTCGGCTACACCCGGAGGCGGAAGTGATGTCAGGGCTCTCCTTCTCGCTCCGGATTGGCCGATGGTGGGCGGCGACTCCGCCCACGCCAGACTGACTGACTGCATGGCGGCAACCCCGCCCCTCTGGTGGGTCTTTTTGGCACGCATTTTCCCGCGCTGCGAATTAACCCCTTCACTGCTATTGCTTGACCGCCGCCCGACATTGATAGGCGCTACTGTGTAGCAGACAGTGTCAAGCATAGCAGAAGAGCAGGCAACACTCCTTCTCCAGTGTTTCAAATCACAATCTTCACCATTGTGGCCTACAAGTGTCCTGTTAGTGGCTGTGCAGCAGACATTCACTCGCACAATACACGTGCGCACATGGCCCTCCACGGCCGCCATTTTAACTTGTGAATAAACTTTGCTTTCTCCACTTTCTGACAAAATGGTTGCACTCAACACTTGAAAGCAAACATTAGCACAGGACACTTTCTCTTCGTTTGCGGTCCCGCAATCCACACGGCAAGACATGACAAAATTACATTTTCTCAAACACTTTATCCGGCCGTTGCTAGTGACAACCATCGCTTTCAGGGGATAAATCCCGGACTATGAGCCCCCACATGTAGCGGTACCCCCGAAGGAGCTGCTAATGAAATTTGTATTTTCCCGAGCCTCCCACTGAATATTCTTGCAGCCAGTCACTATGGTATTTTCCCACAGCCAGGTGCACATACAAACCTGCTTGTTTCCAATGACCAGTCTAGGGGATGAATTTTCAATGCTTTATTTGCTGAACTTGGATAGGAGAAGGATAGAGATAGGATACTCCAAGTAACTGAATGTAACTGAGGACAAATTCTCCCTAGGTTCTGTACAGCAGGCAATCAGTGGCTTCACACAGCAGACTGACTCGAGTGAAACAAGTCCATCTTTAAGCAACAAAGGACATGCCGGACTTTGTTTCTTCAAGACACTAGCCAGTGTCTCCTTTCTAACTCAGTGTAGCAGACTACCAATGCACTCTATGGCAGGCTGACTTTATCAGAACAGGTCCCTTGTTAAATAGTAAGGGCAGAAGCTGGACTCTGTTCTTCAAGACACTCTCCAGTGTCTCCTTTCTAGCTGGCACACACAATAAAGCTGATATGAGAGCAGGGGGAAATTCTAGCACACAGTCTCAGGGATTCTCTCACAGATCTGTACTCACACCATGTCCTGGGACAGTCGGTAGCCCTTTCTGCCAACCTCACTTCTTTGTTTCAGGCCGTACAGGAAACAACGAATTTCTACCTGAACAAAGTGAGCTCAGTCAGACGACACACTTCGGTGACTAACGGACGACATGTCTTGGA
>BLSH010397324.1:4714-32647 GCA_018402905.1 Glandirana rugosa | reverse complement strand
TTTTGAGGGTTGTTTTGTGTCTGAGCATGCTCAGTTGTGCTCAGCTGTGCTCTGTGCCTAGGTGTAAAGAGACGGGGTATTTATCTCTTCTCAGACTTTTTAAGATATTTCAGTGTGGAAATCACTTTTTCACACAGTTTAAAAGCAGATTATCTTTAAATAATATACTGCATATTTTAGCACAATTTAGGTGATCATACCATGCTCCAAACATTATTTCCATGTACAATTCCCTTGCTTTTACCACGACTAGTTTTTTAGTCAGTCACTGCTGTTTGGGTGCTATAGTGAATTCGATTCTGCAACTATTTTCTCCCTCAGGGCTTTAGTGAATACCTTTTCTGACTAGATTTAGTCGTTTTCAAGGGATTTTATTTGTTTGTGACCATTTGTTCCCCCATGGTGCTATAGTAAATAAACCCCTAAATGTCTTATGCTGGCCATACACATATCGATTATTGGATGAAAATATTCATACGAAAATTCTATATACAGTGGAGCCTTGGGTTACAAGCATAATCCGTTCCAGGAGAATGCTTGTAATCCCAAAGCACTCTTATATGCTTGTCAATGCAGTACTATATATGGGCAGCGATCCAAAGGGCCTGGTGCATACAATACCTTATGTGGCCAAGGTTGTGGTGGAGCTGGTGAGCCTCGGAAACATTCGGGAACTGTTTACGCTTTTGGTATTTCCGACGGCTTCTGAGGGCCTCCGAGGCTCACCAGCGCCTCCGCATATCTGGCCACATGTGGTATTGCATGCAAATAGCTTAATACTGCTCGTTTTGCGAGACACCGCTCGAAAACCGAGTCAGTTTTTGTTTTTTTTAAATGCCCATCTTTCAAAATGCTTATAAACCACGTTACTCGTAAACCAAGGTTCACTGTACATTCAATGAATGGAAGAATTCAAAAATTCAAAGAGAAAAACAGAACAAAAAAATTTGTCTGAAAATCTGTAAAACAGAATTTTAGGTATTTTTATTTTTTTCTCCTTTGAAAAAAAATGTAATCTCATCAGTCTGATGATATGTACCAGATTCAACTTTTAATAGTATATATATCCCTTCTTTCTGTTGTTCTTAGATATTTTGTTACCTAACCATATAGCAAGTATTCATATTTACCATGCATACCCCATATAGAAATTCAAGAATAAATTGTCTTTTATTAAACTTTTCATGTTAACTAAATTATACATCACACTTTTTTGAAGTTTCTATCTGATCATTTGATAAATCGAAACAATAATCGGCCAACTAATTGATTATGGAAATAATCGTTAGTTGCAGCCCTAATGATGATATTGAAGTTTTCCAAATAAAGACTTGGAGGTTAGAATCTTAACCTTTGCATTCAACATAAATATGGGATGTCTGAGGAAGAGGCACATGCACATGTACAATGCATATACATTTGCGGTCACACTAACGGACAGTCTTGCTTACACTAGGCTAACAGCTGTCACTCTGTCCCACCCTCTTTCAGGACACTTGCTTAGAAGGCTAACACATGCTTACTGAAACACTTTATTCTTTCAACTTTTATTCATTGTATTTTTGTATTCCTTATTACACTGAACTGTTATTTTTATTTTGCCTCTTGTATTTATTTTATATTTTTGATGCTATTGTGTGATAGAATAAAATCACACTTTGTATTAAGTTAGCCTGGCCAGCTCATTACATACAGTATATTGCAATCTCCTTTGGCTACTTATTAAATATTAGAAGTGTTGCAAAATTCTAAAAGATCAGATATATCGTTACACCGTAATCTGTTAAAGAGGAAGTAAATCTTGATGGGGTTTACTTCCTCAATATTCCCCTGCAAAGTAGAAGCATAATGGGCTACTATGCATTGCATGCACGCAGGAGCCGCCAGTCACGGCACAATCACAGTGAAGGAACGGCACGGAGGCTGTTTCTTCACTGCACATGTGCCGAATGACGTTGGCAATGCTGTTACACTGTATATCTCCTAAACCGTGCAGGATTGGGAGATATGCAGGGCACCTACAGGTAAGCCTTATTGTAGGCTTACCTGTAGGTTAAAGTGGTTGTCACAAGTTGACAACCACTTTAGGCCTAAGGTTGGCCCCTCTCAGGGTCCAAGAACTCATGGTACTGAGTGGGGACTGCCAGGTGGGTTTCCATATCGGGATCAGGATCCGGGCAGGGTATAGTGAGGGCAAGCTCCATAGGCCGTGAGAAGCAGTACAGATGGCAGTAGGAGGATGGAAATTGCAGGTTGCCAGTGACCCAATCAATGTGTGGGCAGTGCGCCCGAAGCCAAGGGAGCCCGAGGATGACGGGAGAGAGAGGAGACGCAATAGCGTCCAGCACTAGTAGCTCCGAGTGACCATTAATAGTGCAGACCAGGATGGGGACAGTCGCATGTGTCACGGTACCCGAGCTGATGGTGGACCCGTCGGCCAGGTGAATAGTCATAGGATGGGCCTTAGGCTGGAGAGGAATCCGGTGCTGGGCTGCAAAAGTTAGGTCCATGAAGCAACTGCAGGCTCCAGAGTCTATGATTGCCCGAACTGTAACATCTCCAACAGGTAGTTGTAGGGTGACGCTGAGCGCCAAGTAGGTAGTAGGACTGGAC
This sequence comes from Glandirana rugosa, assembly GCA_018402905.1. Classification (NCBI taxonomy): domain Eukaryota; kingdom Metazoa; phylum Chordata; class Amphibia; order Anura; family Ranidae; genus Glandirana; species Glandirana rugosa. Next base: position 30,034 of record BLSH010397324.1, on the reverse strand, counting down.
AGAGTCAGGACCTCCCCCTTGGTGGGGAGAGAACTCCTAGACCACTTGGCTGGGCAGGTTCGCACCCTGTGCCCGGCAGCTCCACAATAAAGGCACAGATCATGGGTCAAGCGACTTAGTCTCTCCTCTGGAGTGAGTTTTGAGCATCGGAGGGTCGCCTGTCTTTCGGAGTGATGCTCCCGTAGACGACGGTCAATCTGGATAGCTAGCTCTATTAGAGGGTTCATGGTAGAGGGGACCCCCATGTGGGCTAGCTCGTCCTTAAGGAGCTCGGACAAGCCCAACCGGAACTGGAAACTGAGGGCTGCGGAGTTCCAGGTAATGTTGGCGCTCTAGCGCCGGAAATTGGCCACATAATCTTCCACCGCGCGGGAGTCCTGCTTGAGAGCATGGAGCGTGGCTTTGGCCATGGCAGCTTCGTGTGGGTCCTCATACAGACGTGCCATGGCCTGGAAGAAACCCGCTAGGCTAGTGGTCTCGGGGGACTTCTCTTCCAGAAGCCGATGAGCCCAGGACTGGGGTCCATGCCAGAGAAGGGAGACAATAAGTCCCACCTTGGGGGCATCTTGGGAGAAGGTACTGGGTTGGAGGGCTACATACAGTTCACATGCATTTCGAAACACCCATAATTTCTTACTGTCCCCTGTGAACCGTTCGGGTAGGGGTACCTCGGGTTCAGTAGGCAGAGCAAAGAGGGTGAGCTCGGGAAGCGGGTTGGACCCCGATGCGGGAGGTGCGGCGAGCTCCCGGACTTGGCCTTCCAGCCGCATGTATTAATTTTGCAGGAATTTCCCCGCCCTGGTGAGGCCGGTCAGGTGTGTACAGAGTTCATTCGATGGAGAGGGCCCCTGCACAGACTCCGACATGGCTGCCTGATACTGTCACGTACCTGGTGGTGGAGTCTGGCTTATGCAGTGGGCAACCTCTCTTACGACCCTGATTCCTGAACCCCTGGTAGTGTAGACTGGGAGCTCGGGAGTGCAGGATGGCACGAGGGTCGGACTGGGTCACTGGTGCTGGTAGGAAGTCCGTGGGTGCGCTCGTGCACAAGAGGCATGGTCGTACAGGCCAGGTCGTAAAGCTGGCTGGCAGTGCAGTACAGAAGGAGCAAGCAGATGGGTGGTCGGATCCAGGCAGGGTCCTCAACGGGCAGGCAGCAGAAGTACAGAAGGGCTAAGCAGAAGAGTGGTTGTAGGCAATTTAGGGGTCGGTGCAGGCAGAGATCAGCAAAGACAGGCAGGCCGGGTCACAGGAACAGATAGTCAGGATACAGGAAGCTCAGAAATGCACACTAAACGCTGTGGATCAGACAGCACTTGCTGCAGAGTGTGCAGGGCTGAAATAGAGCCGTTTGGCGCCATTTCCGACGCGTGTGCGCGAACGCACATTAGTGGCCAGAAAGTAGCTTAGAGCAAGGTTTCAGCAGGATTTCCTCTAACACCCCTGCTCAAGAAAGCACATGTACAGGCCCGTCTGAAGTTTACTAATGAACATCTGAATGATTCAGAGGAGAACTGGGTGAAAATGTTGTGGTCAGATGAGAACAAAATCAAGCTCTTTGGCATCAACTCAATTCGCAGTGTTTGGAGGAGGAGGAATGCTGCCTATGACCCCAAGAACACCCCCACCGTCAAACATGGAGGTGGAAACATTATGCTTTGGGGGTGTTTTTAAGGGGACAGGACAACTTCACTGCATCAAAGGGACGATGGACAGGGCCATGTACCATCAAATCTTTGGTGAGAACCTCCTTCCCTCAACCAGGGCACTGAAATGTGTTCTGAATAGGTATTCTAGCATGACAATGACCCAAAACACATGGCCAAGACAACAAAGGAGCGGCTCAAGAAGAAGCACATTGAGGTCCTGGAGTGGCCTATCCAGTCTCCAGACCTTTATCCCATAGAAAATATGTGGAGGGAGCTGAAGGTTTGCGTTACCAAACATCAGTCTTGGACTTGGAGAGGATCTGCAAAGAGGAGTGGGACAAAATCCCTCCTGAGATGTGTGCAAACCTGGTGGCCAGCTACAAGAAACGTCTGACCTCTGTGATTGCCAACAAGGGTTTTGCCACCAAGTACTAAGTCAATCATTCTTGGGGACTTCAACATCCCTATTAATACTAACTCTCCTGCTACTTCCAAACTTCTTAGTCTAACCTCCTCCTTTAACCTAAAGCAATGGATACATGCTACTACTCACTCTGAAGGCAATACCGTTGACCTGGTTTTCTCCCACCTTTGCACTCCATGCAACCTCTCCAACTATCCATTCCCTCTCTCTGATCACTTCCTTATTAGTTTCACTCTCTCCCTCTCCTTCACCTTCTCTGCCTCCAACCGCCTAACAGCTACCCTTAGAAACCTACACCGTATCAACCCTTCTCTTCTCTACTCTGCTACTGACCACCTCTATGACAAAATCACACCCCTGTACTGCACCGACCTAGCCACTTCAGTCTACAACGCTTCACTTGTAGCCTACCTGGACACACTAGCCCCTCTCACTACTCACAGAATCAGGCCCCAACCCCTTCAACCTTGACAAACAGATGAAACTAGAAGCCTGAACAAACATACCCGTGCTCTTGAGCACCTATGGCTTAAGACTAAATCTCAAAAAGATTTCAACCAGTATAAATCTGCCCTCCAAAAATACAATTCCTGCCTCCACGCTGCCAAGCAGACCTATTTTATCACTCCTCATTAACAACGTATAATCTCGTCCTCGTCAACTCTTCTCTACCTTCAACTCTCTACTTCGTCCTCCTCTGCCTCCACCCACTACTTCACTCACTGCCCAGGAGATCGCCAATCACTTCAAACTGAAGATTGAAACAATTTGTGAAGAGACCTCTGCTGTTCAGATACCTTCCATGCTTCACACTTCATGCCTACAGGTACAATCACTACTTCCTTCATTCAACCCCACCACTTTAGATGAGGTTGCTAAACTACTTGCTAACGTCAAACTAACCACCTGCCCGCTGGATCCTGTTCCCTCGCAAATACTACGCTCACCCTCTGACTCAATTCTACACTCTTTAACCCACATTTTCAATCTCTCCCTCTCTTCTGGCATCTTCCCCAACTCTCTAAAACATTCATTAGTTAGCCCCATACTTAAAAAGCCTTCACTGGATCCAACCAATCCTAACAAGCTACGCCCCATCTCATTTCTCCACTTTTTATCCATACTCCTTGAACGTCTAGTCTACAACCCTCTGAGCAACCACCTTGCCAAGAATAGCCTTCTTGATCCCCTTCAGTCTGGATTTCGTCCTCAACACTCCACAGAAACTGCTCTTCTAAAACTAACAATCTACTAATAGCCAAAACCAATGGACACTATTCTGTACTCCTACTCTTGGACCTTTCTGCTGCCTTTAATATGGTTGACCACCCCCCCCCCCTCCAAAGCTCCATGCCACTGGTCTCCGTGACTGTACTCTTCGATGGTTCTCCTCCTACTTATCTAAGCGCACCTTTAGCGTTACTTACAACTCTACTTCCTCCTCTCCTCTTCCTTTCTCTGTTGGGGTCCCCCAAGGTTCTGTTCTTGGGTCACTCCTATTTTCAATCTACACCTCCTCCCTGGGTCAGCTGATAGCCTTCCATGACTTCCAATACCATCTGTATGCTGATGACACCCAAATCTATCTCTGTACCCCTCAGCCCACTCCCTCAGTCACCTCACGTATCACTAATTTACTAAAAGATATATTGGTCTGGATGTCACATCACTTCCTCAAACTTAATCTATCCAAAACCGAACTTATCATTTCTCCTCCACCATGTGCCCCTTCCCCCAATCTCTTTGTCATAATCAATGGCACAACTATCAGCCCATCGCCACATGCCAAGGTACTAGCCGTAGTTCTGGACTCTGAACTCTCCTTTAAGCCCCACAACCAATCACTGTCCAAATCCTGCCGCCTCAACCTCCGCAACATCTCAAAAATACGGCCCTTTCTAACCAATGACACAACAAAGCTCTTAATTCACTCTCTGGTCATCTCTCGCCTCGACTACTGCAACTCCCTTCTCAATGGCTTACCTCTACATAGGCTATCTCCCCTTCAATCCATCATGGATGCTGCTGCCAGTCTCATCCACCTTACCAGTCACTCTGTGTCTGCTACTCCTCTCTGTCAATCCCTCCACTGGCTCCTGCTCACCCAACAAATTAAATTCAAAATACTCACAACTACCTACAAAGCTATCCACAATTTAGTCCCCCAGCTACATCACCAGCTTAGTTTCGAAATACCAACCTAATCGTTCTCTTCATTCCTCTCAAGACCTCCTCCTCTCTAGCTCCCTCATCACCTCCTCCTTTGTTCACCTCCAGGACTTTTCCAGAGCCTCTCCAATCCTATGGAACTCCTTACCCCAACCTGTCCGAGTATCTCCTACTCTGCTAGCTTTTAGACGATCCCTGAAAACCCTCCTTTTCAGAGAAGCTTATTCTACCCACACTTAACAACAAATGTATTTTCATTTTCTTCATCAGTTCATCCCCCACAGTTATTACCTTTTGTTTCACTTGACCCTCCCTTCTAGATTGTAAGCTCTAACGAGCAGGGCCCTCCGATTCCTCCTGTATTGTATTGTAACTGTACTGTCTGCCCTCATATTGTAAAGCGCTGCGCAAGCTGTTGGCGCTATATGAATCCTGTATAATAATAATAATGTTTTGCGAAGGGGTCAAATACTTATATCACTCATTAAATTGCAAATCAATTTACAACTTTTTTGAAATGCGTTTTTCTGGCTTTTTTGTTGTTAAAATAAACCTACCATTAAAATTATACACTGATCATGTCTTTGTCAGTGGGAAAACATTCAAAAAAGCCGGGGAAGAAATACTTTTTTCCCCTCACTGTAGATGTGGTATTGAAGTATTGATGCCCTATAAGTATTTTGTCCTGCTTCCAGTAACTCAGTCTCTGTTATCAGTAAGTGGAAAATGTACAGTGAGTCCCTCCCACCAGTCCCTGTAATACAGCTGTAGACTCCCGTTGTAAAATAGGACCCCTTTGCCTCCGCACAGATGACTCTGATGATCAGCAGTGGAAGAGAGGAGGGTGCTCTGGTTCCCCTGCACTAACACCAGTATTGATATTGCATCGTCGGTCTGGCCTCCCACAGCACGCAGGCTCATGTGCACACATGGACTCCTACGCTGCCAAGAGGTAGGACCTGTTAGAGCAGTCCAGTAAATGCTATTCCACAGGGGGCATAGCCAGGATGTGAAACAGCTGGAGCTCCGATCCTGTCTTACCACCTACAGCTCATACCGCGATCCCATTTGTTCTCCTAGCTCTGCAAAAGTCGTGATCCAAGCGCTTCCAGTCCAGCACTCCTCACCCTTCCTCTTCCAAGGCCATCTTGTTCACGAGGTCTCCAGCCGGCCCGGCACCATGTGTGTAAGTACACAGATGAATGCAGATGGCAGCACAGAGCCTTCCTCTGTCCAGCGCTGGTAGCAATTGCAGCTTGCAAGAAGTCTTTGGCAGCAAAGATTGATTTTCTTGCCACCGACATCAGCCTTATCAGGCATGACTTGGACAAATTTTGCTCCCGGGTTACTGAGGTGGAGGATTGGGTCTCTGGGCTGGAGGACATGGTACGCTCTGATTCAAGGGACCTTCATGCTCTTCAACTCCAGGTTAAAGCTTTGCAGGAGAAAGTCATTGACACTGAGAACCGACTAAGAAGGTATAGCATCAGCATTCTCGATCTTCCGGAGAAGGCAGAGGGGAACAGAATGGTGAAGTTTATGGAGCAATTACTCACTACGCTCTTCAGCCTCGGGGACCCATATTTATGGTTGAAAGGGCCCATAGGCCCCCCCCCCCCCACACCGCCACAAGGGTGCCACAATGTCCATTCCTACTTTGCCTCCTCAATTACAGAGACAGGAACTGCTTTCTGGCTGCAGCTCGCACTAAGGTGACCTGATCATCCAGAATGTCAAGCTTCTATTTTTTCCAGATTACTCTCCGGAGGTCCAGCAACGCCGGCGGTCCTATACAGAAATTTGCAAATGTATCTGTGACAAAGGTGCCAAGTATAGTTTACTACTCCCCAGAAAAATCCAGGTGGTGGTTGGAGATCGTGTCCGCTTCTTTGATACTGCTGCTTGCACTGAATATTTCAGCAAGTACACCAGCTCAGCTTTTGCCTGTTCTACCTCTTTCTGCAAAGAACTGTTTATGTTCAGTTGATTTTTTTCATGATTTACCCTCATGGAGCCTCTTTGCCCAGGGGCTCTGTTACCCCACTTTTACCTAATGCCTTACACCTGGTTGTCTGCTTACTATTGTATTCTCCTCAAACCTTCTTTATTTTTGAGGCTTCCTAGATCTACCTAGTGGTCTGCATTGTGGACTGCAGTCAGTCTCTCCTGTCTGAGCCTCTACAACTTCTACTACCACATCCTTCAGGACTCTACTAATGTGGCCTTTGGCTATCACTAGTTACATTTTATTGTCCTGGGTATAGGCCCCTGTCGGACGCTCTACTATTTGTTATGGGAGAGGAGCTGGTGCAGGCAGGATATGTGCTTTTGCGCAAGGGAATTTGTATTGCTTTGTTTTTTTTCTTGTTATTTTGTTTGAGTGTTGACATGCAACTGCTTTGCTGCTCATATGATGGCCCAGTCTTTCTTCCCTCTTTTATTGGGCCATGAATCTAGACTGTTCTACTTATGGTGCCTTTAAATTCCGAAGTATGTAAAGTCCTTTATGGAACCTGAGAATACTGAACTCCAAATTCAAGTGGGCCTTGCTTTTCCAACATTTGAAGTCCCACACAATACATTTCCTCTTGCTGCAATCATCAGATCTAGACTCCACTTCCCGCTCCCTTAGGGATTCAGTGACTGATCACACTGAGACATATAACTCTGACCCTAGCAACACCAACTTCATGCTCCTATAGGCTGTCCAACAGTGACTCCACCTGCATTTAGCTGAGCTTACACGTCTCACTTAGTATTACATTTGGCTTTTTGTAGATACTATCATAATCTCTAAACTTCCACGTTACCTGCTAATTTTTGTCCTCAATCCCTAGCTCCTATATTAGATCAGATGGCCTTGGGGTGGCTTTCAGATGCTGAACGCTCTGCCCTGGTGCTCCCCTTTACAGCAGATAAGGTTGCTAAAGCCATTCACTCCTTTCCTTCAGGACAGTCACCAGGCCCTGGTGGTCTTCCCATTGATTTTTATAAAGTCCATAGCGCTCTACTAGCCCCCATACTAACTTACCTCTACTTACACTGCTGGGCAGAGAGCACTTTACCTGATTCTATAAGCCATGCCGGTACTGTCCTGATTTACAAGTCTCTCAAAGATCTGTGTTAATGTACCTCATACAGACCCATTGCCTTGCTTAATAATGATTTTTAAATTCTAACCAAGCTTACTTTGCGATTGCAGAAATTGCTCTCAGCTGCTATTGATGCAGATTATACTGGGTTCATGGCCCATAAATCCACGAACAAAAGCCTTCGACATTGTTGAGTGGCTTTTTCTGTGGGAAGTTCTTAAGATGGGATTCCCCTTGTAGTTTATAGACTGGCTCAAGGTACTGCATAGATGTTCGACTGCTTCAGTTAAGTTGAGGGGTGGTTTATCCTCCTCCTTCTCTTTGCATAGAGTTATTCATCAGAGCTGCCCTCTCTCTTCAGCCCTGTTTGCCATTGCGATAAAATTGGGGGCCGAGGGGCTTTGGTATTTCTCAAAACATTAAAGATCTCCATGCTGGCTGGCTAGAGGAGAGGGTAGCCCTATACACTGATGACCTTTTATTATTCCTGAATAATGATGGCCCCTGCCTACAGGGAGCATTGCAAATATTGGCCTTCTATTCTACTTTTACAGGGCTCAAGGTAAATTGGACTATTTCCAATAGATCCCGAGGCCTGGGCTTCAGCCCCTCCAGATCTCCTACTGCAGTGGGTGAAAGAATTTCCTTTAAGACCTCTGACTACATTACCCTCCATTTTAACCCAGTAATAAATGACACAAGGCATCAGCTGAAGGTGTGGAAATCTATGCCACTTTCCCTGTTGGGGTGAATAAATTCTATCAAAATGAGTATCCTACCTAAGTTTACTTATCTTTTTCGCCACTCCCCTTGCTGGACACGAAATCTATCTTTGCCCGGCTGTATCAAATTTACTCTACTTTCCTATGGGGCCCTCTCTCCCCAAGATACAAATTAACCACTAGGGATGGGCCAAACGACTCCCTGTTCGGTTCGCACCAGAACTTTCGAACATTGGGAAAGTGCGGAACTGAATAACGAAACCCATTGAAATCTATGGGACCCGAACGTGAAAAATCAAAAGTGTCCATTTTGACGGCTTATATGCAATTAATTGGGCATACAATGGTTATGGGGGTCCAGGTACTGCCCTGGGGGACATGTGTCAATTAAAAAAATTTCTGTGGCCAAATGCGGTTAGGACTAAAGCCTTTTAGGCTGAAAGACGTCAACTGATTTATCTGTGGTTGTGGACTGTGGTTTCTGAATAAAGATGAAGATTTTTTAAGAGCAACTCTTGGTGTGCGGATCATCCTTCTATATGTGCTTTCAGTGAAACAGCTGTGGATCGGGCACCCAGGAGCTCTTTTCATCGGTATGTTGTATGGGTAGAGGCACTGTTGCTTCTGTTTGAATCAACGAAAGAAAAGTTTGTAAAAAAAACATAATTTTTAAATGAGCAGTGATTTATTGATGCTTAAAGTGAAAGAATAAAAATGAAAAATTCCTTTCAATATAGTGCCTGAGGGGTCCCCTTAGTCTACCTATAAAGTGGCACATCTGTACTGTGCATAGAATCTGCTGTAGCAATAATTGCATTTATAAAGCCAAAAAAATTACATTTTCACTGCAAGCTTCCTTTATTTTATAAGCAATGGCAAGGGGAGCCAGTCTGTATGATGAGGCCACAATGTAGTGCACAGGGAACAAGATTAGAGATTTTTTTGGATAAATCCTGGTGTCTCTTCTGCAGACTTTTGATACAATTAACAGGTGCGGAAAAATTGGGATTTGGGTATTGGTGGCGCCTTCACAATGTACTCTTGTTGTCAAAAACTGGCCTTGCTGTGAAAAAAAATAAATTTGATACAGCTGTCAAACAAGTGCTGAAAATTTGTTTTTTTGGGTGTTGGTGGCGCCTTCACACCATAATCCTGTAGAGGTACTCTTGATGAAAGCAAGAATTGGCTTTGCTGTGAAAAATTGCAATGATATGCACCTGTCAAACAGGTGTGGAAAAATTGGTCTTTGAGTGTTGGAGGCACCTTCACACCATAACCCTATTAGAGGTACTCTTGATGAAAGCAAGAATTGGCCTTGCTGTCAAAAATTGCAATGATATGCACCTGTCAAACAGGTGCGTAAAAATTGGTATTTGGGTTTTAATTGTGCCCATGAATCCTACACCAAAAACATTCCTCCAGATGAAATCAACACTGACAACGCTAGAAATCCTGCAGAGATGCCAAATCCCAAAAACACTTAATCTGCGGCATTGACATCAGGGGCTTCATAGCTGCTGGTAATCCAGGACTGATTCATTTTGATAAAAGTCAGCCGTTTCGCTGAGTCTGTGGACAGATGCATTCTATGATCAGTAACAAAACCTCCAGCAGCACTGAATGCCCGTTCAGAAAGCACGGTGGATGCAGGGCAGCCCAGCAGCTCAATAGCATACTGAGAAAGTTCTGGCCAGTGGTCTATTCTCATAACCCAGTAAGCCAGTGGAACGTCAACTGGAAAGCTCTCAATCTCTGTTTTTGCCTCTAGAAAATCGTCCACCATGTGATGCAGATGCTGCCGATGGGATGTGGAAGCTGACAGCCTTAGGCGGTGAGGACTAAAAAAAATGGAGAAATGTATCACTTAGGCGGCCACCCTCTTCACCCCTCCTCTCTTGACCAACAGAAGCCTCAAAACAATGTTTTCCATGACACTGTAACCTACCAGAGTCGGGAAAAGTGTTTGATAAACTCCTCTTTAACCTGTCCAGATCCGCGCTATAGACAAAAGACGTCTACAGCGCGGATCTGAAAATCCGGGTGGACGTCCATGGACGTCCGCCCCTTCACACGCCCCCTGCGTGCTCTGGGCAGCGGCGGCGGCGCGCGCGCGCGGCCGCCGCACGCTGCGTGGGCGTGCCCGCGGGTCGGGCGGACTCGATGTCCGCTCCTGACCCGCGATCGCCTTACAGAGCTGTAGAACGGGGAACCGCCGATGTAAACACGGCGGTTCCCCGTTCTGTGACAGGGGACAAACAGATCTACTGATCCCTGTCACTGGGATCAGTTAGATCTGTTATGTCCCGACCAGCCCATCCCCCCCACAGTTAGAACACACCCAGGGAACATTGTTTACCCCTTCACTGCCCCCTGCAGGTTAACCCCTTCACTGCCAATGACATTTATACAGTAATCAGTGGACATTTAAATTTCTGATCGCTGAATAAATGTCATTGGTCCCAAAAAAGTGTCAAAAATGACCGACATGTCCGCCTCAATATCGCAGTACCGCTAAAAATCGCAGATCGCCGGCATTACTAGTAAAAAAAAATAATAATAAAAACGCCATAAATCAATTCCCATAGTTTGTAGACGCGATAACTTTTGCGCAAACAAATCAATAAACGCCGATTGTGATTTTTTTTTACCAAAAATATGTAGAAGAATATAAATCGGCCAAACCCAATGAATAATTTTTTTTTTATTTCTTATTTTGGGATATTTATTAGAGCAAAAAGTAAAAAATATTGTTCTTTTTTCAAAATTGTCGCTCTTGGTTTTGTTTATAGCGCAAAAAATAAAAAACGCAGGGATGATCAAATACCACCAAAAGAAAGCTCTATTTGTGGGGAAAAAAGGACATCAATTTTATTTGGGTACAACGCCACATGACCGCGCAATTGTCATTCAAAATGCGACAGCGCTGAAACCTGAAAATTGGTCTGGGCAGGAGGGGGGTTTAAGTGCCCAGTAAGGAAGTGGTTAAAGTGTCCTCAAGAGATTTAATCTTCTGCACTCTCTGTGGGGACAGGATGAGTTCTGAGATTTATAACGGTGGTCAAGGAAGGTTGCCAACCAATAGTGATCCTTCTCCTTTATGCCACATATTCTTGGGTCCTTTCACAGGCTTTGAAGCATGAGGGAGCCCATGCCCGTCAAATTTGCAGAAAAATGAGAAGCAGATTCCACTGGATCACCGAGGATTACAGTATCTGGAACTGCCTCCTCCCAGCAATGTACTACTCCCAAGGGTTCTGGGCAAGGAAAACCATTGCTTACTGTTTGACGTATGTCTTCCTCTGCTTCAATGTCTCGGAAACTGCCAGAATCCTCCTCCTCCTCTCTTTCCTCTTGTGTGTTCTGTGGCATAGGAATGATGTTGGCTGCATAAAATGGGCCTTGAGAGGAAAGTAAGTCCTTTTCCTCCTGCTGCTCTGCCTCCAGTGCTTTGTCCATAATGCCATGCAGAATCTGCTCCAGCAGGAAAACCACAGGGATTGTGTCGCTGATGAATGCATTCTCACGGCTCACCATCCTTGTGGCCTCCTCAAATGGTGAGAGTACAGTGCATGCATCCTTCATGACCAGCCATTGGCATGGGAAAAAAAAACCTAGCCGGCCTGAGCATGTCATTATGCCATACTCACACAGGTACTCAGTGACTGCCCTCTGTTGCATGTGCAGCCGCTGCAGCATTGCCAAAGTTGAGTTCCACCTGGTGGGCATGTCCCAAATCAGACGGTTTATGGGCAGGTGGAATTCCCCGCTGAATTTCAGCCAACCGAGCACTGGCTGTGTATGACCACCTGAAATGGCTACAGACTCTTCTGGCCTACTTTAGCAGATCTTCCAAACCTGGGTACGGAAATGCTGCACCACCAAATTGAGGACATGTGCCAGGCATGGCACTGTGTCAACTTTCCCTGTCTAAGGGCGGACAAGAGGTTTGTGCCATTATTGCACACCACCATTCCTGGCTCCAGCTGGTGTGGCGTGAACCACCTCTGGGCCTGTCCCTACTGCAAGAAGCTCTGCTCTGGTGTGGTTCTTGTCCCCTAGACACACCCAGCTGAAGTACTGCATGACACCTTTTTAGCCTGACTCATTGAATAGCCATTTGTATGCTTAGGGGGTACTTGAAGTTCATAGGACAATTCAGCAGAGGAACAAGCTGCAGCACTGAGCCCTGTCCTGCAAATTTACACTGTTATACAACCTGTAAAATCACCAATTTACATTGTAGCAAAGTGTAATTTCTTCAGTGTTGTCACTGAATATAATAAAATATTTACAAAAATGTGAGGGGTGTACTCACTTTTGTGAGATAATTTAAATGGCTTGTCAAGCATGTGGTATTTTGTCAGGTTGGATGTGCTTGAGACAAACTTTGCAAATAGCAACAGTGCGATCGGCTGCACATGTACTAAAAAAATGCCCAGGCAGCTGAGCTGTGGGAAGTGGGCTGGAAGATAACAGCTTCACAATGTGATGGAATAGGGTGGCTGCTCTCTGGTCTTCCATGATGGCTGCCTCATTGGGGTTGTGCCTCACCCTCACTTTACTCCTCTGTTCTATCTGGCACCCAAGTCACAAGTTTAATGCCATATATTTCATTGCGTTACTGCAAGTTTAATGCCATATAGTTCTGTGCATTACTGCAAGTTTAATGACATATAATTCTGTGTGTTACTGCAAGTTTAATGTCATATAGTTCTGTGCGTTACTGCAAGTTTAACGCCGTATATTTCATTGCGTTACTGAAAGTTTAACGTCATATAGTTCTGTGCATTACTGCAAGTTTAACACCATATATTTTATTGCATTACTGAAAGTTTAACGCCACATGGTTGTGCATTACTGCAAGTTTAACACCATATAGTTCTGTGCATTACTGCAAGTTTAAAACCATATATTTCATTGCGTTACTGAAAGTTTAACTTACAATAACGCACAGGACTATATGGCGTTAAACTTGCAGTACTGCACAGAACTATATGGCGCTAAACTTGCAGTAACGCACAGAACTGTATGCCATATATTTCATTGCATTACTGCAAGTTTAACGCCATATAATTCTGTGCATTACTGCAAGTTTAATGCCATATAGTTCTTGTCAGGAAAGGCAAAGTGTCCGCAGAAGGAGAATGCCTGTTCTCCATGTCCCTTTAAGAAGAGGTGCACGGCGCACGCGTGTTCTCAAACGAGCAACCAATGCAAATCCACGTGCGCATGCGCGTGTGTGGATGTGCGCACACACGGGAAGTGCGCGCCCATGTTCTTGATGGTTCCTGGCACTAAAAGGGCTATTTAAACAGGACTGAAACATGATACCAGTGCTGTCTGGTCTACAGCGTTTCCTGTGACCCCTGCCGTCAGTATTCTGAATATCCTGTTCCTGCGACTACTTGGCTTGTCCCTGACTTATCTGCTATCCGCCTGCATCTGATCTCAGGCTTGCCTGTGACGATTCTTCTGCCTGATCCCTGTTACCTTGCTGTCTGCCTGCAGTCAACCCGGCTTGTGACCTGACTACTCTCCTGCCTGCTCCTTGGTACCTCGTTGCCTATCTGCTGTTTGACCCAGCTTGTACAATGACTCCTCTACCTGCATCAGTTCCTGATCTGCCTGCCTATGGTCTGGTCTGTCTGCACTTTGCCAAGGTCATAAAGTGCCTTACACTTCTTCCGGCTGCATCTTCAGTCCTGCCAGAGGCACCAGCACCGGTGTTGCTGCTAAGCACTCCTGTCAGTCTGCACTCCCGAACTTCCTCTCTGCTCTACCAGGGGTTCTGGATTTAGACTTGCAAGAGAGGCTGTCGCCTGTATACCAGACTCCACCACAGGTATGTGACAGTACCAGGCAGCCATGTCAGAGTCTGCGCAGGGGCCCTGTCAGGAAAAGACTGTTTCCTAGACTTTCCGCGGTGGTGCGCGCCTGTGCGCATTCGCGCGCGCGCACGCGCCGAAAGCGGCGCCTGGCGGCTCTATTTCCAAGAAGCTGGGACCAAAATTTATTGGACCTTTTCCAATTAAAAAGAGGATCAACAAGGTGGCCTATGAACTTGACCTGCCATCCTCACTCAAGATCCACCTGGTATTCCACGTACACCCCCTAAAGCCAGTGGCCAAGGACCTGTTTCCTGGACGAAGATCGGCTCCACCTGGACCGGTGGTAACAGATGGGGAGGAGGAATTTGAGGTGGAATCAATCCTCGATTGCAGAAGAAGAGCTGGAGGAGTACAGTTTCTGGTAAAATGGAGAGGTTACGGCCCCGAGGAAAACTCGTGGGAGCCGGAAAGCAACTTTCATGCCCAGGAGATGGTCAGAACTTTTTAGAGAAACAATCCAGCCAAGCGCGCCCAGATGGGCATCCGGAGGCTGCCCCTTGGGGGGGGGCAATGTCAGGAAAAGACTGTTTCCTAGCCTTTCCGCGGTGGTGCTCGCGCCCGTGCGCGTTCGCGCGTGCCCGTGCACGCACCCGCGTGCGTGCACGCTGGAAACGGCGCCTGGCGGCTCTATTTCAGTCAGCAGAGCCTTGTGGCCAGTGCTGTCCGCTCTACAGCGTTCCCTGCACCTGTGACCCCCCGGTGACTACTTCTGTGTGACTTCCTGTTCCTGTGACCCCGGCTATTCCTTCGGACCTGTTGATATCTGCCTGCATCTGACCCCGGCTTGTCTATGACCACCCATTTGCCTGCTTCTTCTGTACTTCTGTTGCCAGCACATTACCGGCCCTGCTTGTACCCGACCATCCGTTTGCCTGATCCCGTTGTACCACACCGCCTGCCAGTTGCCAACTCGGACTGAACCACTACTCTCCCGTCTTGCACGAGCTACCTTGGACTTCTCCTTACCCCCTGAAGATTGTCCAGCCCTCGTGCCCCCCTGTGCTCCAGAGCTCCCTGTTCACACTGTCAGGGGTTCTCGAACCAGGGCCGCAAGAGAGGTTGCCCCCGCATAAGCCAGACTCTACCACCAGGTACACGACAGAAGCGGACAGCCATGTCAGAGTCTGTGCCGGGGCCCTCTCCCATGGAAGAGCTATGCACACACCTCGTTGGACTAACCCAAGCAGTGCACAACCTGCAGGAAGGATATGCACGCCTGGAAGACCAAGTTCAGGACTTGGCCACTCCTGATCCCTCCAGCAGGGGGCACACATCTTCCCGTACCACAGTGACTCTGCCCACGGAGCCTAGGGTACCTATGCCGGAGCGGTTTACGGGGGACCGCAGGAAGTTCAGGGCCTTCCGCAGTGCCTGTTATCTGTATTTTGCTCTCCAGCCCCACACGTTCTCCTTGGAGGCCACCAAAGTGGGCCTGGTAATATCCCTCCTTCAGAACGACCCCCAGGCCTGGGCTCATCGGCTACTGGAGCAGAAGGCTTCTGAGGTCTCCACTCTGGACAGATTCTTCAAGGCCATGGCCCAGCTATATGAGGACCCACACCTGGCAGCCACCGCAGAAGCGACGCTCCATGCCCTCAAGCAGGGTGGTCGCCCCGTAGAGGACTATGTAGCTGAGTCCCGGCGCTGGAGCGCTGATACCGCTTGGAATGGTGCGGCCCTCTGCCACCAGTTCCGGCTGGGACTGTCCGAAGCGCTTAAGGACGAGCTGGCATGTGTTGGGGTTCCTCACACCCTGGAAGCGCTCATTAATCTGGCCATCCAGATAGACCATTGCTTGTGGGAGCGCAGCACAGAGAGGGCCACAGTGTCCCTGCGCCCTTCCTGGATGCCTCCTCAAGCACCTACCCTTCCAGGTCCCAGCTCAGTGGCAACCTCCTCCCCCTCTCCACGAATGCATCATGAGTCTAGGCGGTCTAGTTTTTTCCGCCCGTCCTTATCCCTGGAAGAACGCCAGCGGCGGATGGATGGTAAATTGTGCCTCTACTGCGGCAACTCGGGGCATCTCATTAGTAATTGCTCCGCCAAGACTGGCAAGAAGCTTACTAAAGTTCTAGGGGAGGTGTTATCCCTGCCGGGTTCTCAGCCGCACCTAACCCTCCATATCTTGCTGCATCTCCCTGACAAGGACATTCAAGTGTCAGCCATCCTGGATTCGGGGACCTGCAGCTGTTTCATAGACTTGTCATTTGCTGCCCAGCACCGGGTCCCGCTCAGGCCCAAGGAACGCCCACTGTCGATCCGTTTGGCCGACAGGTCAGCCATCAAGTCAGGCGCAGTGACTCAGGAAACCTTTCCTTTGTCGGCCCGGATGGCCGAAGGCCACACCGAGTTACTGGTGCTGGATGTCATCGCCTCCCCGTTGAGTTCCATGATCCTGGGCCTCCTGTGGCTCCGAGCACACAGTCCTCACATTGACTGGAACGTGGGTGAGGTCCGGTTCCGGTCCCCATACTGTCGGAATAACTGCTTCCCACCATCCCAGATAGCACCGTCAGTGGTGCTCTCCATCAACCCAGATCCAGACCAGGAGACTCGCCTTGCTATCCCCGAAGCGTACCAGGACTTTTGGGATGTCTTTAGTAAGAAGGGAGCAGACACCCTACCTCCACATCGGTCATACAATTGTCCGATAGACCTACTGCAAGGAGCCGAAATACCTTTCGGTAGAATATTCCCGCTCTCCGAAGTGGAGCTTGCGGCCCTCAAAGCTTACATCGAGGAGAATTTACAGAAGGGGTTCATCAGGCCTTCCACATCCCCAGCAGGAGCTGGAATATTTTTCGTTGAGAAAAAGGATCACACTCTCCGGTCGTGTATCGACTACCGGGATCTTAACAAGATCACAATCAAAAACAGATACCCCCTGCCTCTGGTTCCGGAGCTGTTTCAGCGCCTCGGCTCTGCAGCCGTGTTTACCAAGCTGGATCTTCGGGGGGCCTACAATATGATCCGCATACGGGAGGGGGATGAATGGAAAACGGCTTTTCGCACACGATTTGGCCACTTCGAGTATTTAGTCATGCCCTTCGGGCTGTGCAATGCCCCGGCCACTTTCCAGCATTTGGTCAACTACATTTTCAGGGACTTTCGTGATCACTTTGTGGTGGTATATCTGGACGATATCCTTATCTTCTCCCCCTCCTTAGAGGAACACCGGAAACATGTCAGGCGTGTACTCAGCCGCCTCGACAGCACGGCCTGTATGCCAAGGCCGAAAAGTGTGCCTTTGAACGCACAGAGATCGCGTTCTTGGGGTTCCACATTTCCACTTCTGGCACAACAATGGATTCCCAAAAAGTCGCAGCTATTGTGGACTGGCCCCCACCTGCGGACAAGAAGGCGGTATAACGCTTCGTTGGCTTTGCCAATTTTTATAGAAAGTTCATCCGGGGTTTTTCTGCTGTGATCTCCCCGATAACGCAACTGACCAAACAAAATACCCGCTTTACCTGGGCCCCAGAAGCACAAAGTGCCTTCCAGACCTTGAAAAGACTCTTCACCTTGGCACCTGTTCTTAAGCACTGCGACTCCACACGGCCCTACATCTTGGAGGTAGATGCTTCGGAGACCGCCGTCGGGGCAGTCTTGTCCCAGAGACAGGGTCTAAGGTGTCCCTACATCCCATCGCCTTCTTCTCACGGAAGCTCTCTCCCCCGAGAGAAATTACGACGTGGGTGACAGGGAGCTTCTTGCCATTAAATCCGCCCTGGAGGAATGGCGGTACCTTTTGGAAGGGGCTACTCACCCAGTTCTGGTCTTCACAGACCAAAAAAATTTAGAACATCCTAAGACTGCCAAGAGACTCAGACCCCGCCAAGCACGATGGGCCCTATTTTTCTCCTGGTTTAACCTACACATCACGTACCGGCCCAGATCCAAGAATTTCAAGCCAGATGCGCTGTCTAGGATGCTTCACGAAACCGGAGAAACATCCCCGCCTGACACCATTCTACCAGCGCACCACTTCCTGCTAATCCAAGAGGACCTACTGACCCAGATCAGGCAAACGTTAGCCAGCTCCGCCATTCCCACAGTTCCCGGACTTACTCTCAAGGATGGTTTATGGTGGTCGGGTACGCAAGTTTTTGTGCCAGAGAAGCATCGCCTGTCCGCCCTGGAATGCTGCCAAGACCATCACTTAGCCGGACACTTTGGTCATCGGAAAACTACCGAGCTACTTGCTTGCATCTTTTGGTGGCCACAGTTGAGAGAGGACTGTAAGAATTATGTTAAGGCCTGTCCTGTCTGTGCTCGGAGCAAGGTGGAAAGAACCAAGGCCTGAGGTCTATTAAACCCATTACCTGTCCCTGAGCGCCCGTGGGCACAGATCTCGATGGACTTCATTGTGGAATTGCCCCCGTCCGCAGGCTACACAACGATCTTCGTGGTGGTCGACCGTCTCACGAAGATGGCGCACTTTATTCCGATGAGGGGCACTCCCTCGGCCACAGAAACGGCTAAAGTCTTTATCCGAGAAGTGATCCGCCTACACGGCATTCCGAAAAACGTGGTATCAGACAAAGGGGTGCAATTCACCTCCCGAGTCTGGAGGTCCCTGTGCTCTATCTTGGGAATCAAGTTGGCCTTCTCGTCAGCCTATCATCCGCAGTCTAATGGTCAAATGGAAAGGACCAACCAGACCCTGGAATAATATCTTCGATGCTACTCTTCCTACTCCCAAGATGACTGGGTCTCCTTGTTACCACTAGCCGAGTTTGCCTACAACAATTCCACCCACTCTGGCACCAAGCAGTCTCCGTTTTGGGCGAATCTCGGCTACCATCCCACATTCCTGCCTGTTTCCGTCCCGGAAAGTGCCATCCCGGCCACACAGGAAATCACCACATTTTTGGAAAAAAACAACAAGATGCTGCAGGAGACCCTTGCGCAGACTCAGGAGTGCAAGAAGGAACTTTATGATAGGAAGAGGCACGGAGAGCTTGACCTCCAGTCTGGCGATCGGGTCTGGTTGGCGACCACTAACCTGCGACTGTCCTGTCCATCCAAGAAGCCGGGACCAAAATTTATTGGACCTTTTCCAATTAAAAAGAGGATCAACAAGGTGGCCTATGAACTTGACCTGCCATGCTCACTCAAGATCCACCCGGTATTCCACGTACACCCCCTAAAGCCAGTGGCCAAGGACCTGTTTCCTGGACGAAGATCGGCTCCACCTGGACCGGTGGTAATAGATGGGGAGGAGGAATTTGAGGTGGAATCAATCCTCGATTGCAGAAGAAGAGCTGGAGGAGTACAGTTTCTGGTAAAATGGAGAGGTTACGGCCCCGAGGAAAACTCGTGAGAGCCGGAAAGCAACTTTCATGCCCAGGAGATGGTCAGAACTTTTTGGAGAAACAATCCAGCCATGCGCGCCCAGATAGGCTTCCGGAGGCTGGCCCTTGGGGGGGGCAATGTCAGGAAAAGACTGTTTCCTAGCCTTTCTGCGGTGGTGCGCACGCCCGTGTGCGTTCGCGCGTGCCCGTGCACGCACCCGCGTGCGCGCACGCTGGAAACGGCGCCTGGCGGCTCTATTTCAGTCAGCAGAGCCTTGTGGCCAGTGCTGTCCGCTCTACAGCGTTCCCTGCACCTGTGACCCCCCGGTGACTACTTCTGTGTGACTTCCTGTTCCTGTGACCCCAGCTATTCCTTCGGACCTGTTGATATCTGCCTGCATCTGACCCCGGCTTGTCTACGACCACCCGTTTGCCTGCTCCTTCTGTACTTCTGTTGCCAGCACCTTACCGACCCTGTCTGTACCCGTCCATCCGTTTGCCTGATCCCGTTGTACCGCACCGCCTGCCAGTTGCCAACTCGGACTGAGCCACTACTCTCCCGTCTTGCACGAGCTACCTTGGACTTCTCCTTACCACCTGAAGATTGTCCAGCCCTCTTGCCCCCCTGTGCTCCAGAGCTCCCTGTTCCCACTATCAGGGGTTCTCGAACCAGGGCCGCAAGAGAGGTTGCCCCTGCATAAGCAAGACAAAAAATGGTTTCCCGCACACAAGTGCGGGAAGAGGCTCCAAAGGGAACACACCGCAGCTTATGGAGTGATCAATTATACACTTTATTGAAAATACAGGGAAGGATGTATTGAGAAAGGACAGACCAAACCACAAGAAAAAACCTTAAGACAACGTTGCCATAAGAAACTAAAAACAGTAGCCCGGGCTCACAGTCATATCCCAATGCACACCCCATTCAGACCAGATTACTATATTAAACCAATTATGGATATAATAACCAGCAAGGTGAAATTGGTCAATGGCCAGTAGAAAAAAAGGGGGGGGGGCTCAGTAGCACATGTATGTAATCCTGCTGGTAAGTGGTGGTATTCACACCACTAATGTAGTTAGAGAGTAAGCTGGAGAATGTCTGGAGATGGTCGCCCTATTGCAGCTGAGCATGCATCAGGGGGGATGAATAGAACATTGGAGGGGGAGGGGGGTGGTTATTGGTGGGTGTATAGGCAAAATACACCTTGCTGCACAGATCATGAGGTGATGCACACATCAGGAAACAGTCCCATAGGGTGATCTCACCCAGTCCTATTGAGGTGCCATTCCTCCCTGTGTAATTTCACCCAGCTCACTATTCCTCCCCGTCATGGACACACATCAGGTGGAAACTGAATAGTTAAATAAGAGGCAGAGAGTGAGCTGTGAGTAGGTAAACAACATATGTTTAGCTGCACAGATAACGGAGCCAATACACAGCTCGGCACAAAGTCCCATAGAGTGATCTCACCCAGTTCAGTGAATATGCCTTCCTCTGTGATAAGCCATGCAGTTCACATTTCCTCCTTGGTAGTTCTGAATCAAATGTGAAAGTAAGATAAGGTCCTCAAGCTGAGAAGCAAGGAACAGAGGTGTAATCAGATCCACAGTAGCTGCTTGTCTTCCAGTGCCTGTGTGTGTAAACCATCCACCGTGCATGCAGGCTATAATGGGAAAAAACAGATAGGTGTGCGGCAACAAAGCTGGTAAAAAGCCGCCCAGGGAAGGCTGGAGATGCCGGGGCTACAGATGGCTACATCTATGCATTTCGTCCACTTCCGATCACGTGGGCTTCCTCAGGATACCGAAGAGAGTAATTTGGGGGATTCTTAAAGGGCCATAAGTCTCCACCCCTTACATTCACATCCTCACTTCTCTCGGTACAAAGTAATCATTTAGCATGGAGCATATTAGTACAGAAATAGTATTACAGTGTGCAAACTGTGCAGGTAAATGCAGTGAAATATTAGTGTGTATATAGAGCAAATCTTCACCAGTCACGCCACACTTCACTGCCAAAACAATGCACAGGGACCAAAATAGTGTAAAATCCTCAGCCAATTAAAATTAATGAAGACAGCAGACACAGGAGTGGTCTATTTATGTAGAAATCTACATTGAGGATATTAATAGTCTGCTTAAAGGGACATGCCCATATGTACAACTATTAATTCAAAATTAGGGTCAAAGTCTCATATTAAGAGTATATTAATTTAATACACCCCCATAGATGTTTAGGGGTCAAGGAACACCTGCAGATTACATTCAGTATTGAGGCCCTTGGGAGCCAAAGTCTGCAATTGAAATATCCATTCCTTTTCCTTCCGCAGGAGGGCCTTATCAAAGTCCCCCCTGCGGTTGGAAAGTGTAAGTACAAGGAATCCCTTGACCCTCAATCCAGCCGGGGATGAATTGTGGAATTCATCAAAATGCTGAGCAATAGGGGTTCGTGGGGCAGTCTCATTATGTCTAGGTGGTTTGATGCTGTTCAGATGTTCACCGATTCGGATGCGTAATTTTCTCCTGGTCTTCCCAACATATAATTTCCTACAGGGGCACTCCAACATATAGAAGACCCATGAGGAAGAACAATTAATAAAGTGTTTGATGTCAAAAGTTTTATGCCCATCAGCATCAGTAAATTTGTTTGATCGTTCAACATATGGGCATATGGGCATATATTGCAATGTCCACACATACCAGTGGGGCGAGGTCTCCCCATCAGCCAATCAGTAGGTGGTGGGATGCGAACAAACTCTGAGTGCACCAGTCTGTCCTTTAGGTTATCTGCCCTCCTGGAAACCAGGAGGGGACGGGGCCCAACAATCTCAGATAGACCCTGTTAGGATGGGCCAGTGTTTAGTTAGTACGGCCCTGACCTCATTCCACTGGGATCCATATCTAGTAATGATACATACAGGTGGGTTCTGTGACGGGGGATCTCCCAATGGTTTGATTTGTAATAAATCGCTACGTTTAGTAGTCGATGCCCTTTTACGGGCCAGTTTAATTGATTTGTGGGAGTATCCCCTCCTCCTGAACCGCCCATAAAGATCCTGAGACTCCAAACGGTACTCAGCATCTGTGGAGCAGGAACTGGCCCACGGGTATGCCCCTAACCAATGAGGGAGGGTGATGACTAGATGCCAGTAAGAGAGAGTTAGCAGCTGTCTTCTTCCTATAAGTCTTGGTCTCCAAACTCCCATTAATGATTGAGATGGATAAATCAAGGAAGGATATTGTTTTAGGGTCACAAATGTATGTGAGACGGATGTTTCTGTCATTATTTTTGAGTTCAGACATGAAGGTCTGTAGCTCTGCTACTGAACCACCCCACAATACCAAAATATCGTCGATGTACCTCAGCCACAGCCGTACGTGGTGGAGGTACATCGGCAAAGGGTAAAGGAGGCACTCCTCCTATAGGCCCAGGTGTAAACAGGCATACGCGGGCGCCCAGAGGGCGCCCATGGAGGTGCCTCTAATTTGCCGGTAGCTCACTCCCAGGAACTGAAAACAGTTATGAGTTAGTACAAACTCAAGAAGATCCAAAATGAATTCGTTTTGTGATGCCATCAAGGGGTAGTTCTGTTCAAGGAAGTGGGCCACCGCCATCTGTCCCCACTGGTGGGGGATAGAGGTGTACAGGGACTCAACGTCAATGCCAACTAGGACATCGCCCTGAGACACCTCCACCCCCACCAGTCTGGACAAGACATCCCTTGTGTCCTGCACAAATGATGGCAACTCCCTCACCATTTGATTAATGAGGCTGTCAAGAAATTTACCAACTTTTTCAAGGGGTCCACCCACCGCAGAGATAATGGGTCTACCCAGTGGGCTGGATAAACTTTTATACTCCTTAGGAATGGTATATATAGTGGGAATATTGAAATTTTCAGCTTTGAGGAAGTTGAATTCACGTTTGGTGATAAGGGCTGCTTCAAAAGCCATTTGTAGCTTAAAGTTCAGGGAGACAGAAATAGTAGGGAACGGGTTAGTTACAAGTTTAAGGTAGGTGGATGAATCACCCAACTGTCTCAGAATTTCAGCCTCATAGTCCTTCTCAGAGAGGAGGACTATGTTGCCCCCCTTATAACTTGGTTTAATAACCAAGTGAGGGGCTCTTGAAAGCTCAGTAAGTGCCAATCTCTCCTCTGAAGTGAGATTATCATATGGCATTTTATCCCACCTGATTTTTTCCAAGTCTTCTTGAACAAGATCAAGGAAAATACTCAACCATTTATTATTTTTAAAAACCGGCATAATAGTTGATTTGATGTTTAGATGTGCCTGTCTTTTCCAAGGAGTTACCTCGGAAATCTCATCAGAGGGATCATTGAGGTCATCTTCCATAAGTGAGATGAGTTCCTCAAGTGCCTGCTGCTCCCTAGGGTCAAGGGGAAGGGGCGAGGTGCAGGGGCGCCAGGAGGATCAGGGGTAGGTGATGTGTTTGCATGAATCAGTCTAAGGTAGACCTTCCGAAGAAACAGGACGATGTCCTTATATACCACGAAATGATTCATGCGGTTGGTTGGGGAGAAAGTGAGGCCCCGCCGAAGTAATTTTATATGTCGTTCCTCAAGTATAAAGTCAGAGAGATTAATGATCTCCATTTCATCTCCACTAGTATTGAATCCCTCCATGGGGTCATTAGTCATTTGTGTTTCTGACTCCTTGTTGTTACATTGATGCCTTCCGTGGTGCTGCCTAACTTGCCCCCTCTTCCTCCTACCGCGACGGTTTTTCCTACCTCTGTGATGGTCCCCGGTGTTTTCAATATTCCCTGTCTTGGGGGTGTTTCGTCGGGGGGAGGTGGATTGTCCTCTAAAAAGGTGACCGATCTAGACTTGTCTCCATCACTTTCTGAGGATGTAAGGCCACCACCCTGAGAGGAATTTGATCTATGCCGGCGGCGGCGTGAAGCACTCCTGGCTCGCCTACCTGTTAAGTCAAAAATTTCCCCTCGAGACCAATCGTTCAGATCTCGCTGGAATTTCGATTGCTTAGTCAGACGTAAATTTTTCTGGACCTTCTCCACCTCTTTTCTAAGGATCTCGTTATGTCTAATAAATTCAGATTTATCTTTATGGGGTTATAATCTTTTACTGCTCTCTTGAATTTGTTCTTGAAGTTCTACTAACTGTCTTGTTTCCTCCTCTATAATTAAACGCATAAGTGAAATCCCGTGATCAATACTGAATTTTTTCCATTTATCCAGAAAAACCTCTGTATGCAAGTGTTGTGCGGGTATCACCTTCTCCCTGAGGCCACGTGGTATGATGTTATGACTAACATATGACTCCAAGGAGGAAATGTCCCATCTACGATTTAATGATTTGACAACAAGTTTTTTATGTTCCCTAAATAGATCCCTAATTACTTCGTCATCGGTAGGAATATGTTCTCTTACTTCCTGGGAAAAGACTGACCTAATTTCTTCCTCTATTTCTTCTCCTATAACATACGCCATCTGTATGTTAAACAAACAAGGGAATACAAGTACTAATAATTGGCTGTGGAAAATTAGTGGTCACAGCACGCTGAAAGGGTGTGGTCTGTACAGACTCAATGTTGTTTCATCCAATGGTCACATCAATTAGAGAGGAGTGGAACAGGGTGGCTCCTACTGGAAATGATCCACAGTGAATCAAAAAATAGAACTAATAGAAAAAATGGGGTTAAAAAGAGGAGCATTGACCCTGTTCTTATATATTGTGTAAGATCCTCATTGCAGGATCACCCTATAATCAGGGTGGGGTACCCAGAACCAAAATACAAGCAAGACAAAAAATGGTTTCCCGCACACAAGTGCGGGAAGAGGCTCTAAAGGGAACACACCGCAGCTTATGGAGTGATCAATTATACACTTTATTGAAAATACAGGGAAGGATGTATTGAGAAAGGACAGACCAAACCACAAGATAAAACCTTAAGACAACGTTGCCATAAGAAACTAAAAACAGTAGCCCGGGCTCACAGTCATATCCCAATGCAGACGTTACTCCTAGAATGTGTTATATATTCTTGTCCCAGTTACGAGGAGAAAAATTGGGGTAAAAAAGATAATCAAGATAAAAAA